>CM057224.1:27023504-27416004 GCA_029891385.1 Erythroxylum novogranatense | reverse complement strand
AATAAATTATACAAAAGATTAAATAATTTTAAAGGAATATTGTAATTATAATAATAATAAATTATACAAAAGATTAAATAATTTTAATAATTTCTTGACCGGGGTTTTTAATAATAACTATTTAACAAAAACAAGAGCGATATTTCCAATAATGGAAATAAAATTTCATAAATAATAATAATTAGAAAATAAGAATAGAACAAAGAAATTATAAATGAAATCTTATTATAATAATGGCACTAAATTTATAATAATAATAATAATAATAACAATAAGTATATGTTCAGATTAATATTTAATAGTTATTATAATAATGGAAATAATTTTAAATCATAATAATAATTATAACATAATAATAATAATAATGATAAAAATATTAAAATAAAATTTAATAAGTTTATAAATAAATATATACACTTAATAATAATAACAAAATTAATAATGTTTGTAAATGATAATAAAATTGTTTTATTAAAATTCCAATCTGCAAAAGTCTAGAAGTAAAAAAAAAATATTTACATCAATATTTGATAATATGATTTTTTGTCAAAGCCAAAACATTATTACGTTGTGCATGAAATTTCATTATTCTCGTATGTTAATCAATAAAGGGTTTGTTTGGCAAAATGGCGCCTGTGGGTCTTTTGCCCTTATTCCACACAACTCTGCCATTTTTATTATGAAACGGCGCCGGTTTTAAGCTTAGACAGAGTTAGACAGAGAAATCTTAGACAGACGATCCGAACTCTTTTTTTTCTTCTTTTACTCAATCTAACTATTTGTACTAGTGGCCTTCTAAGTGGTGTACAATTTACTTAACTAAACTCTAGCTTGTAAATGTTTGATTCAATAAAGGGTTGGGACATTGAGGCCACTAAATGATTGGTCAAAGCAGCAACTGGCAGGTGAAACATTGCCAAAGGCTACAGTGCGACCATCGCTTACGGTAACCTTAAACAAACAAGAGACTTGGTCCATTAAGCCTAGAGTTGATTTGCCAATTTTGACCTTAATTTCTTAACATAGGTTGCCAATACCCTTTAATTGAAACTGCATGCAAATCTCCAGCACATATAACATTGGTAATTAGTACCAGGTTGAAGAAACAGTGGCCATTGATTGTGAACTTCTTTCTTTTGATTATGTAATCTACATAACATATCATTGTAAGTGATCTAGAAGGGGGGTTGAATAGATCTTTAAGCTTTTTGAAAACTTTTACAATAAAATCAGAAGTTAATACACAAAAAAACAATTTAAATAAACTTAAATGCAAAGTGTAGGGAAGAAGATCAAACACTGTTTTTATAGAGGTTCGGTGCTAAGACCTACGTCCTCTACCTAAGCTCCCACTTAGGATTTTGCCAATCACTTTATTGCACACTTTGTAGTTGAGTGTGAACTTTTTACAACGCCACTTGATTTCCGGCTCAAGCTACCTTTACAATCGATTTGTCTTACGGCACAAATCCAACCTCACACGTGACCTTCCACTCGTCACTCAAATTGTAAAAGAAATATAGCAAAGATTGAATAACAAGTGCTCAATACAATAGTGTAACAAAATGAGAGCAATAAAGAGCAATTTTGGAACAATTGAAGAGTATTATGGCTTGTAGAACCTTGGTAGTCTCTTCATCCATCATCCAACCTTTATATAAGAAGAAAAATAGCTGTTGGAGCTCATTCTAGCCGTTGCATAATTGTTATAGTCGTTCCTTGATAATCTCCTTTCCATTTGTGGCTAATTGAACCGTTGGAGCTGATTTGCTGCATCCATAAGTCGACTTGTCGAATGAATAAGTCGACTTGTTTCAACTATTTACGTAAAATTTCATCTCCGCTCTCCAATAAGTCGACTTGTTGTCCTCGATAAGTCGACTTATGTATGATTAGTCGACTTGTGTTGACATATCTCCATGTGTAAGTCGACTTATGATTTGTAAGTCGACTTGTGTTGCCTTCAACGGTAACATCCGACCAAATCCTCTATAATCCTCATGTTTTATGCCATTTATACTTATAAGGAAACTCCCATCTTGATTCTTCAATGATTAGACACTTGCTCATCTTGATTTGCACAATTCTTTTATTGAATAATACCTGAAATAATTTCTTAACTAATTCTAGATATTTTATTATTATCAAAACACAAAGGAATTTAATTTGTTAACCACCATTGGTCCAACAATCTCCCCCTTTTTGATAATGACAAAATATGTAGAAATTGAAAAGAAATTTGAAAGACATAAAACTTGATCAAGATTTCCCTTGTCTTGATGGTTAGTTTGTCTCCCCCTTAATTAATAAATCAAAGATTAAAATAGAGATCAACATAATTGCAAATCAATGAAATAACTTGTCTCCCCCTTAATCAAATATCAATTTCCAATTTTACTCCCCCTTTTTGTCATAATCAAAAATCAATAGTGAAAAAGAGACTCAAATGAAGATTAATGAAGTTTATAACCAAACATAACATCAAACACAAATAATAGCAATAGTCATTACAAAATATGTGAATCCAACACAAAGCACATAAAAACACATAAAACAAAAACAGAAGTGGAAATGTTGGTCAAGGCACAATGCAATACACATCATGACGAAGAATCATCGTGCCTAAACCCTAGCTTGTCAAAAATCTTCTTAATGTTCTTCTCTAAGCGGGTAAGCATGCTGCGTTGCTCATCAATTTTTCTTTCCATTCTTATAAGCATATCTTGTTGATCATCATGTCGCTCATTTATCTCATCCAACTGATCTCGAATTTCTTGAATATCAGCTTGGGATACTTCACTTCTTCCCACATTACCTGGCCGTGAGCTACTAGGAAGATCTGCTGTCCTCTTAGATCGTTTTCTCGAAGGGACCTGCTCACCTACTAAAGTCAACCCAAGCTTCTCAACATGATAGGAATAGACCCAGCCTTTTTCAACTGTTCTAACCAACTTCATGCTCCTCAAGTTATAAGGCGTGAATCTCCAACTTTGAGGATAAGGAAAACTTGCATAAGAATCCAGATTGCATCTTTTGACCTAAGAGATATGGGTAATCAAAGCAGCATAAGGCATTTCTTTATGCCGGACTGGTTTCCCTTTCAGCTGTCCTCGTAATAGACTCGCCTTTTTCCTCATCATTTGGATAACTAAGCTCGGATAGTTTATTTTCCTCCCTTCCTCCAAGTGCCAAAGAATCTCCTTGTCTAATGAAGTAATCTGATTATTACTAGCCTTCTTTGAGTAAACAACCCTGTTAATCGCATAGTGTAATAATCGATAATTTAACGGTAGATCCATAGCCTCAAAGGGAGGGGAATGATCGGAACATAACCGAACCAACAGATCAGCCCCTTTTTCCTTAGTATAGCCAAAATTCTCTTCGGCTTCCTCATCAGTATCACCCTCAGCATTCCTCAAAATCTCAAAATCAGTAAGGGAATGTAGCGCCCCCTTACCGTAGGGTACACACTGGGACGCCCGCAGGTCATTCCGGTACATATCCTACGACGAGGGTGCACTACGTTCGATCAATTCTATAAACCACATGACATCAATACAATAAAAATCCACAATATCAAAAGCGCTAAATTTTAAAACCATAAAAACTTTCTCATTTTATAAGATCCATCAAAATATAGACAAGTCTATCAGTTCCCTACAGTCTAAGTACAACAATCCAAAAAGGAAACTGATACAAAAGTCTATACTAAGACATACCAAAAATCCAATCCCAGCTGACCGACCTGTGAGCCATCGCCTCTCTCGCCAGAACGCTCACGCAGTAGGAGAAGAAACTCTGGAGCTAGGAGTCTAACCTATCAGTCCTGAAAAACAATGCACAATTTTGGATGAGTTTGCGAACTCAATGAGAAACCATCATCGATGGTTCACTCAATTCATGCATTACGCGAATTGCGTACAGTACAATACAGTAACAGTTAAAATATCACATAGCAATTTACAGCACATAGACAATTCACAATTCAGTTGTCACAATTGTATAATGCGATGCACATGTGACTCTTTTCCAGTTATTTCAGTTTTGTGGATTTGGCCGATTGATGATGATGATCGATGGACGCGTCGAGAGTAGGAGAGCCTCATACGGGATGCACTAACTCCCTCGAGCTCGAAGCTCGGTTCGATGTGATATTAGAGCTTAAAGCTCTTTTCGAATGATAGCGTCTCAGGTCACAACGTCCATTATCTGTTCATGCAATTATGCATGTAATGCATATGTCTGATAATTCACAGTCATATGGCTATAAGCCCATTCAACACAGTTTCCCATGATCACGTATCAGTGAAATCCAATTCATCAAAACATGCATCTCAAACCTAATCATTCATATTAGCAAACAGTTCACATAGAGCATTTAACACATCAGAAATTGAGGAACCAACTAAATCTTATGATCAGTAAAGATCTGGAACGTCTCTCCATACAAATAATGTCTCCAGATCTTCAGAGCAAAAACCACTGCTGCTAACTCCAAATCGTGCACTCGATTTGGAGTTATCACTCTGCCATGATGCATAAGCTATCACTCTGCCATGCTGCATCAATACACATCCCAGTCCTTGATGCGAAGCATCACTGTACACCACATAGCCTCCAGTACCAGACGGGATGCTTAACACCGACGCAGTAGTCAACCGATGTTTCAGCTCCTCAAAGCTCTTCTGGCACTCCTCAGTCTATCTGAACGGCATATGCTTCCTCAAAAGCCTTGTTAGAGGGGCTGAGATCAGCGAGAACCCCTCGACAAATCTCCGGTAATATCCAGCCAGACCTAGGAAACTCCGAACCCCAGATACATTCCTAGGGACCTCCCAATGCAGCACTGCCTCGACCTTGCGAGAATCTACCTGAATACCCTCACCAGTCACAATATGCCCCAGAAACATTACCTCATCAAACCAAAACTCACATTTAGTGAATTTGGCATACAACTGCCTCTCTCTCATAATCTGCAATACAGTCCTCAAATGCTCCGCATGCTCCTGTCTGCTCCTCGAATACACTAGAATATCATCAATGAATACTATCACAAACTGATCCAGGTAGGGTTGAAAAACCTTATTCATCAAGGCCATGAAGGCTGCTGGGGCGTTAGTCAACCCGAACGGCATCACTAAGAACTCGAAATGCCCATACCTACTCCTAAAGGCACTCTTAGGCACATCGGCCTCTGCAATCCTCAACTGATAATAACCTGATCGTAGGTCCAACTTAGTGAACACCTGAGCTACTTGCAACTGATCAAATAAATCGTCAATCCTAGGCAGTGGATACTTATTCTTCACTGTCACCCGATTCAACTGCCTATAGTCAATACATAACCTTAACGTCCCATCCTTCTTCTTCACAAACAGTACTGGAGCTCCCCATGGTGAAACACTCGGTCTAATAAATCCCTTATCCAAAAGCTCCTGTAACTGAGCCTTAAGCTCCCTCAGTTCTACCGGTGCCATCCTATATGGAGGTATGGATATAGGAGCGGTACCGGAAACGAGGTCAATCTCAAACTCTGTCTCCCGATCCGGCGGCAAACCCGGTAACTCCTCGGGAAACACATCCGAAAATTCCCTAATCACGGGAATATCCTGCAATCTCTGCTCAACTCTGGTATCCATAACATGGGCCAGATAGGCCTCACAACCTCCCTGCATCAACCTCAAGGCACTCAGGAAAGAAATCATCCTGGCTGGCACTGCCTGACTAACTCCTCGAAAAATAGCTCTGGGCTGACCAGGAGACTCTAATACTACCTCCTTGGTAAAACAGTCCATGACGGCCCTATGTGCAGTCAACCAGTCCATCCCCAAAATCACATCTATCTCCCGCAAAGATAATACTATCAAATCTGCACTCAAAATTGCTCAATCTATTTGAATCGGGCACCCCTTGCAGACCTCACCTAAAACCGTCGTACTACTTAGAGGTGTACTCACCTCTAACCCATACTGCAATCTCTCCCTATCCCCATGCAGTCTACATGCCAAATGCGGTGCAATGAATGAATGAGTGGATCTAGGATCCAACAATGCATATGCTTCAAAGCCAGAAATCATAAGCATACCCGCAACAACATCAGGGGAATCCTGAGCCTCCTGCCGAGTCATGGCATAGACTCTGGCTTGGGACTGCTTCCTGCTACTCAGTCCCTCAGTCCTAACCACGGACCCCTCGGCTCGGCCTCAGCCTCGACCTCGGCCTCTCCATCTCGATCCGCCTCTACGGCTCTGCTGCACCGTGGTATTGCTGCTAGATCTCCCAGTCATAGTGGACTGAGTTCCTAAAGTCTCGGGGCAATTCCTAACCAAGTGGCACATCGAGCCACATCTCAGGCAGGCTCCAGACAGCCACCGACACTCTCCACTATGCCTCCTCTCGCAATGCTCACAGACTGGAGGGATCTGCCCTGAACCTCTGACACCGCCACTGCCACTACCATTCTGAACAAATCTGCCTCTCTGCCCAAATCCAGACTGTCTAGCTCCTACAGCGGACCTGAAGGGTCTGCTCTGACGCTTGCTGAACCCTCTACTAGCACTACCCTGACTATCACTCGGCCTCTTGCCCCTGGGCCCTTGTCCAGCCTCAGTCTGACTCTGTCTCAGTAACTGCTCAATCCTCACGGCGGCCGCTCTTAGCTCAATGAAAGTGCCCATGTCAGATCGGGCCAACCTGGTACGGATCTCCATATTGAGTCCGCCCTCAAACCTCCGACACCTGTCAGCCTCAGTAGCAATCAGAACTGTGGCATATCCCATCAACTCATTGAATCGCACCTCATAATCAGCCACTATCATAGCACCCTACCTCAACTCAAGGAACTCCTGCATCTTCATCTCTAAACACACCTTGGGCATGTAATTGTCCCGGAAGGCCCTCAGAAAATCATCCCAAATCGAACACGGGGCTGGCAGATCTGCCGAACGATCTTCCATCAGCGATAAGCGAACCACAGAGCAAAGAGACGGCATAATCAAATCTCTCCTCAGGGTCGCAATCCATCTGATCGAGGACTCACTCGGTCCTCTCCAACCATCCCTCAGCCTCCGCAGGGTCTGTACTGCCATAGAAGTCAACAGCCCCCTGCTTGCGTAGTCGATCGTACCTCCTCTTCCGTCTCACGGGAACTCTAGGAGGCAACTCCTCAGAATGAGGCATCGAAGACTCCCTACTAGCTCCTACTGATACTAGGTCAGCTAGTTGATCCACTTATTCTCCAAGAACAGACGACCTACAACAAACAAGAATTTTAATCAATTTTCTGCTTTTCTCTTTAAAATTCAAGCCTAAAATACACTATGCCCAAAAGATGCCAAACTATGCTCTGATACCACCTAATGTGGCCCCTTCACAGTAGGTACACACCAGACGCCTGCAGTCATTCCGGTACATATCCTATTTATTTAGGGTGCCTACGTTCGATCAATTCTATAAACCACATGGCATCAATACAATAAAAATCCGCAATATCAAAAGCGCTAAATTTTAAAACCATAAAACTTTCTCATTTCATAAGATCCATCAAAATATAGACAAGTATATCAGTTCCCTACAGTCTAAGTACAACAATCCAAAAAGGAAACTGATACAAAAGTCTATACTAAGACATCCCAAAAATCCAATCCCAACTGACCAACCTGTGAGCCATCGCCTCTCTCGCTAGAATGCTCACGCAGTAGGAGAAGAAACTCTGGAGCTAGGAGTCTAACCTATCAGTCCTGAAAAACAATGCGCAATTTTGGATGAGTTTGCGAACTCAATGAGAAACCATCATCGATGGTTCACTCAATTCATGCATTACGCGAATTGCGTACAGTACAATACAGTAACAGTTAAAATATCACATAGCAATTTACAGCACACAGACAATTCACAATTCAGTTGTCACAATTGTATAATGCGATGCACATGTGACTCTTTTCCGATTATTTGATGTTGTGACTTGGCTGATTCGATGTGATGATCGATGGGACGCGTCGGGGAGTAGGAGAGCCCTCATACAGATGCACTAACTCCCTCGAGCTCAAGCTCGGTTCGATGTGATATTAGAGCTTAAAACTCTTTTCGAGAATGATGGCGTCTTAGGTCACAACGTCCATTATCTGTTCATGCAATTATGCATGTAATGCATATGTCCGATAATTCACAGTCATATGGCTATAAGCCCATTCAACACAGTTTCCCATGATCACGTATCAGTGAAATCCAATTCATCAAAACATGCATCTCAAACCTAATCATTCATATTAGCAAACAGTTCACATATAGCATTTAACACATCAGAAATTGAGGAACCAACTAGGTTACTCGCCTGTAACTTCCGAGCTACTGCCTGGAAGTTCCAGCAATGTCCGTGAAACGACGATCCAACGGTGCCTCTATAACAATAAAATAATTTCCCATTACTAGATGCTCAATTTAAAACAATTCGATGATGCATATGTGCCAACTGAAAATATGTACGATGCACATTCATGATTTTTCGACTCTAAAACCCAATTTCGAAATCTCTTGCCTCATAATCAAAATTCGCTATTCACCCGATCAACATCATCCATTAATTTCATAAGTCTCCAATTTAAACTCTTATAGCCATAATAAAATTCTTAGGTCACAATAGGAACTATAATCGACTCTCTTTCTATGATTAAGAACTCGCTAATTAAAATTCAAACTCTTATTTTTTACCTCAATCGTAGACCTCTTTCTCTAGTTCATAAGGAATCTGGAATCACCTCAATTGGAGGTCTATACCATAAGTTATGCCCCATAAATAAAAATACAATCGATCAAATTTTCCTTCCTCGCCGCGGCCTCACCTCCTTCAACGCGGCATATAACAGGTCGCTCGTCGCGGCGTGGGAAACGTTCGCCACGGCGAACATCTTCCTGCGCCTCGTTGTGACGTCTACGGGTAACTCGACACGGCGAAACATTCGCCCGCTCGCCGCGACGTCCCACGCACGCTTTTTCTCGTCGCGGTGTGGCCTTTTTCAGACGTCGAGACGTGCGAGTCTCACCTTCTTCCCCGATCAATTTTTCCTCCATTAATACTCTCTAAACTCAGCATTAAACACCCTAAACTACTCAATCTTTTACCATAACTGTAACACCCCACTCTCGCATGACCCAAACCTGATATCGACGGTGATATCAGAGTCCGTGCCCTGTGAGGGTGGCGTGCTACATCACTCAGTTAAAACTCAATATAAAACCTTTTTTTTTGAAACGTAAACAAGCACAATGCGGAAGACAATAAACATACAATCATTAATAAGTACATTGGCCACGAGGGTCCTTTTTATAAATACAAAGTTATTTCAGTTTGTGGACTTTACAAATTGACCTACTCATTAATTCAGAAAATAAAATACACTAATGGGAGCCGCGAACCGATCGACCCTTTTCTCACTAACCAGCAGATGCCATACGCCCGTTGCCTAACGGGGTATTCTTTTGAGTCCTGAAAAATAATTGCAAATTTTGGGTGAGTTTTGCGAACTCAGTGAGAAACCATCATCGATGGTTCACTCAATTCATGCAACACAGCATTTCACATGACATATATTCACATTGTTGCATATTCGATCACATTTCACAATTTCACTTAAGCACAGTCCATTTATACATTTCATTCTATTCTACATACATAACCAAATGAATTCATAACCCATTCAAGCATGTCACAATTGCATAAGGCATTTTGCCTTTCACTCAATCAAAGAAAAACAATCCAATACATATGTAATGCGCATGAGACTCTTTTTCCAATTTATTACGGTGTTGTGACCAATCGCCTAAATTGTCCCAATATGGGCGCATTAATCGGTGAGCCTGAGGCTCTGAACTGTCCCAATATGGGCGCATTAATCATTGAGCCAGAGGCTCTGAATCACTGTGAGCTCGAGGCCCAAATACGTTGAGCTTTTAGCTCTCGGTGGCTGCTCCGGTCACAACTCTCATTAACTGAACATGCATTCATGTATGAACTGCATATATCCCAATTTAACAGTAAATGCATCACAATTATCCACATGTTACAAATAGGCAGTAACTGTATCACAACCAATTCCCGTATCACAATTTACCACATCACAATCGAACCCCAATTATTACATTCAAATAATTATTTCACAACTATTCACAATATAATCACAATCACGATGGAAACAAGAAGGTCTCAAATTCTCAGACAAATAACACTTCTATGTCATACTCTTCCAATACATCGAACCTCTTGTCCGGAATCCAATCATAAACAAACGCAATCGTCCCACCATTATTCTCCACAGAGTTATACGTGCAGAATTATAAACACTTACTAATCGAGGAACCATCTAGGTTACTCACCAAATAGCTTCCGAGCTAATATTGGGAAGTCTCGGCAACGTCCGTGGGATGACGTTCCAACTGTGCCTCTATAATAATCACAATATTCACATGTCACCAAATGCACAATTAGAAATATTAAATAATGCACATGTAGCAATTTAGATGTGTACAATGCATGTTCGTGATATTCCTGGCATTTCCCATAATTCACATCACAAAAGATTCCCCTATGTCTTAGGAACCTATAGACACCAGAATTACTCAATTTGGACCTCTATAGGTCCGGATATTGCCAAACTTTACTCAATTCTCTCACTTGGATTCAATCCCTAAATCTCAATTAAAATCCTACAAGTTCACAATTCCACATGGAGAGGTAGATCATTGACTTATGAATCCGATGCCTCGAGAATCAGATCAATCGGAGGTCGGATGACGAAGATATAAGCAAAAGAAGCTTTAGGACAAAACAAAAGATAAGAGAGTTTGCCCTATTTCCATCTCTTCCACCATCTGAATTTCTAACATACATAAATTTTTACACACTTATCGAAAAATTACAAACAAGATCTCATTGGAAAGATAACAAGAAACCCTACAAGTTCCATGAAGGGCTCACAAACCAATCTCACCTCTAAGGGTGCTAAAAACTCCTTCAAAGTTACTGCCCATAAATGACCATATGAGCGATGAATGTGTTCTTCCAATCCTCATAACTTTTTACTCATAACTCTAATTAAGGTACATTATACACCATTAGAAAGCTCTAAAAATTTTCTACAATCTTCAAGAAGACACCTTAATCCAATTCAATCTATAAGAGGGTCAAAACCATAACCAAGTTTCTGCCCAATGAAACAGTAAAACTACCATATGAACGAGAATCGCACTCTACAAAAAAATCCTATCTTTCCATTCCTTATGCGAAAAATTCCAAGTTTTATTCCAGAGAAAGATCAAAACATGTTCTACAAGTTTCATGAATAACTTGGAAGCAAAATCAACCTATAAACAACTCAAATTCTCAAGCAAAGCTTCTGCCTATATAAGTCTCATTCTCACAAGAATGTGAATCTTCCAACATTCATAACTTTCCAACCAATTGTCGAAAAATTACATACCATATAGAAATAAAAATCTTGGACAATATAATACAATTATCAAGAAGGACTCCAAAGCAAATTCCCATTCAAACTAGGTCAAATCCTCTAACTAAGGTGGCTGCCCTGTTAGGGTTTAAGAAATCAGCATTTAACCTAAACCATAACAAAACTTTGCAAATTTATATCTAACAATCCTTACATCCAAAATTCACACAAAATACCTCATTAGAAAGCTAAAACAATCCTATACAACTTTACAGAAGGTCACTTGAACCAATTTCACCCTTAACAGTCCCAAATAAATGGCAGAACACAAAAAGCACAAGACCTATACACTTAGAGCATTGCACACCAAAGGCTGAATTACCCCTTGAACATTAACAGATCATAACTTTCAACCTACAAATCAAACAAATTCATAATTAGTGGCGTTAGAAAGCTAACATAAAAATATTCAATTTTCATGAAGACCAAAGTAGCAAATTCAATCCAATTCAATCCTAAAAAAATCATCAAAGTTTCAGGTCATAAGGTTCGAATACTGTTCACACAGCACCTAACAATTCACTTTGGATGCCAAATTTAAAATCCTTAAGATCAGAATTGAACAAAACTTCCTTCATATGAAATCTAGCCATACTTCTTAAGTTTAATTTAAAACAAACCTCAGCTCAATTGGACAACCATATCAAAAGTTATGAGTCAAAATCTGAAACCTACACAACTCACATTTTTTTTTTCAGATTTCCTCCCTACCTCAACTCTTTTCATTTCATCACTTTACCTACATCAATATGCATCCATTTGGACCTCTAATTCAGCCACAAATTCATAAAATCATCCACTTAATCACCTAGCCATAAAAATGGCAGCAACCACACAATAAATTTTCATTTGTTTCCACTCATCTTAAATCACAAAATCCACTTCAATCCATCCTAATTTTCATACAACACCTATTACACTTACATTCATCATTCATCCTCACACAAACTTACACTTAAACCCATACAAACCTACCACTATCTTTATGAAATTAATACACAATTAATCCCCATAAATGCTTCTAACTACCAATTAAAGAATACAATACACAATTCTTACCTTAAACAAGTTACAAGCTTTAAATTCTTCAAATCCTCTAACCAACACCAATTCCTTCACCTCACTTTACTTATACAAAATCACCATTTTCAAGGGTGTAGGAGGCTTAGGCTTGGATATATGATAAGGAAGCACTTTAGGTAGATGAGGAGAGTAGCAATTTCAAAGAAGGAGGAGAAAACTAAAGAAGAAGGAGAGGAGAATGGAAGCTACGAGTGAGAGGAGAAAGTTTGCAATTAAAACAAGTTTTAACTCTTTCCTACTTAGAATATCGTGGAAGCTTGCCAAGCTCTAGATATTTATATAAAAAAATGAGAAAATAGGCAAGTGACATGTGTCACTTGCCACTTATCCTGGTTTAAAACATGTTTCAGGTCTTTCTCCAAATACAATCTATTTTCCACTTCAAATTCCAATGGCTCAATGTTCATAATTCCTCAAAAAATATATCAAATTTTTCAGTGCCATTGGAAAGTCATTTTCCATTGCCGGAAATCCAATCAGTCTGTCACTTGTCAATTTTTCCGGTCCGGAAAGGTATCACGAAAAATTTCCAGAAAAATTTCTAAATTTCCACAAAAATGTAAAGCACACAAAAATCCACTTCAATTTCATGTTCAAGCACTAATTCATATTTTTTCACAATAAACACATATGCCGGGAAATGCCAGGAATGCATTTACAATCATGTGCATTTACAAAAATTACAATTTATGCATATATGGAGGCCATATTATGCATGAACATACCAAGACTAGTTTACTCACTCATAACTCGTCCCGAAATACTATTTTACCCTTCCCATCGGTGATGGGATGTTACAATAACTGCCATAAATGCATCAAACCACAATAATAAACAACATTAAAGCCATTAAACTTACCAAATCGAAGATCAAATCCGTAAACCCTAAATCTCCAGAAATCCACCTCAACCATCAATCAACGATGGAAATCTCCCATATCCATACTAAACATCATCTTCACCAAGCTTTCTAGATGATCTTTAACCCCAATGAAAAAGAAACACGCAAGAAACTTCAAGAGGAAAAGATCAAAGTCACCAACGAGAAGAGGAAGAAGATTCGAGCCCTAGGAGAAGATGTCTTCCAATTTTCAAACATAAGATATATATATGGGGTTGATTTAAACCTATAGATCATAGTCCTCTAATCCATTAATTTTCAGTCTCTAAATTTCAATGGCTCGTCATAAAAATTCCTAAACTTACAAATCAAAATTTTCTATGCTATTTACTCATCAATTTCGGGACCGGAATCTAATCCATCAGTCTTTAAGTCAATTTCCCGGTTCGGACCCATAACTCTTAAAATTTCAGAAAAATTCCTATAAATCCTCAAAAATAGCAGACACTCGATCCTATACTCCAATTTAAATTTTCGGATCTCTAAAAGTCAATTCTCATTCCAATTTAACTATACAAACCCAATTATGCCATAATTCCCAATAAATCACGATTAACCCCAATCATCTCGAAAATTTACAAATCAATTCCTGAGCACTATTAAACGCCGGAAAATGCCATGAATGCATGTACCAATCAATGCATGTGCAATTAATTCATTCCTCTATAATTAGAGGTCAATGAATGCTCAATCAGTAAAATGCAGTATGCAATCCTACCCCATCCCAAATTACCAATATTTCCCAACACATCGGTAACGGGATGTTACAGGGAAGCTCTAGGCCTAACTCCTCCTCTAGGTAAATGAAACATGGTACACAAATCTGATTCACTAAGATAAATTGCTTTCCCGTTATTTTTAGATGACAGAGTAACTCCATCCTCAACATTACTGCCAATCACAACCAGATTCACATAGAATTCCCTTACTATATCTTCATAAATATCAGCATGAAAAGCCAAAAAATCTCTTAGGCCAAGGTTAACAATTTCAGTAAACACATCTGAGAACTCGCTACTATCTAACTCAGTCCAATTAAATCTCATGGAGGGAATCAATACTTCATCTTTAAGTACCTTATAATACAATGTTTGAGCATCCCTCGAAACAAATCTAGGTTCAATCGCGTCATCCTCCTCGCAAAGACATCTCCCTCGATGAAGACCCCCGAACTCGTGGTCTATGATGAAAGTGGGGACCTTGAGATTGAGCAGGTTCTTTGCCTTTCTGAGAAGATTTTTGAGGAGCCATGGATTTGTAGAGAGAAGAGGGGAAAATCGCAGGTTAGGGTTTTGAAAGAGGGGTTTGAAAAAGAGAGTTGATTTGGAGATAAAATGAGGGGGTTTAGAGTTGATGGAGGTCGAAAATTTATGGGTAAGTAAGATTTGAAGAGATTGAAGAAAATAAGTCGAGTTGTGGGAGAGGATTTTCAGGGTTTAGTGAGAAGAGGTCTACGGAGAAGAAAGGGAAGAAAAGGTTTTAAAGTCGCCGTTCGACCATAAGTCGACTTGTCTTCCTCATAAGTCGACTTATCGACATACATAAGTCGATTTGTCAATCTGCATAAGTCGACTTATCCTCAAATTTTTGCACTCCCCAAATGCTGAGAAAAATCATAAGTCGACTAATTTCCTGATAAGTCGACTTGCTAATGGTCAAGTCAGAAAATGTTTCCAATACTCCAAATAAGTCACTTTTTCAGCCCAAGTAAGCAACATGATGAATGTATCTTCGGATGTGATTGCACTTTTGCCTCAAATTTAGACCATTTGATATATGAATGTAACCAAAAGTAAATTCAACCAAAGGAATTTAAATCACACATGCCTAGTCTTAATTTAATATTCACAAACACATCTTCCTTAAGAGGTTTAGTAAAAATGTCAGCTAATTGGTCACTAGATGATACATGCTTCAAGCAAATGTCACCTTTTAAACAATGATCACGGATGAAATGATGTCTAATTTCTATATGCTTTGTTCTACTATGCAAAATTGGAATTTTACTTAAACAAATTGCACTGGTATTATTACAATAAATAGGAATATTTTTAACCACAATACCATAATCAAGCAATTGATGTTTAATCCAAAGAACTTGGGCACATGCACTCCCAGCTGCTACATATTCAGATTCAGCAGTGAAAATGGCTACACTAACTTGCTTTTTACTAGCCCAAGATATCAAAGATGATCCTAAGAAATGACACAAGCCACTAGTGTTTTTCTATCAATTCTACAGCCACCATGATCCGCATCACTATAAGCATACAAATCAAAGGATTCACAACTAGGATACCATAAACCATGATTAACAGTTCTACTCAAATATCTAAAAATTCTTTTGCAAGCACTCAAATGAGAAATCTTAGGGCAAGATTGAAATCTAGCACAAAGACACGTGGCAAACATAATATCAGGTCTAGAAGTAGTTAAATACAAGAGAGAGCCGATCATACCTCTATAGAGTTTTTGATCAACATCTTCTTCATGTTCATGTTTCTCCAAGACCACATTTGTTGCCATTGGTGTTGCTGCAACTTTGCATCCTTCCATTTTAAACTTCTTAAGAAGTTCCTTGGTATACTTCAATTGATGGATGAAAATTCCATTTTTGTGTTGCTTGATTTGCAATCCAAGAAAGAACTTGAGTTCCCCCATCATGCTCATTTCAAATTCACCTTGCATTAAATCACTAAATTCTTTGTACAAAAATTCATTAGTGGCACCAAACACAATGTCATCAACATAAATTTGACAAATAAGCATATCATGATCAACATGTTTAATAAACAAAGTATTATCAATCTTACCACGAACATATCTATGTTGAGTTAGAAAAGTACTTAACCTCTCATACCATGCTCTAGGTGCTTGTTTTAATCCATAAAGTGCCTTCTTGAGTTTGTAGACATAATCCGGATGCTCATGATCTTCAAATCCCGGTGGTTGTTTGACATAGACTTCCTCTTGAATATATCCATTGATAAATGCGCTATTGACGTCCATTTGATTTAATTTGATCCTTTTTTGAGACGCAAAAGCACATAGTAGCCTAATTGCCTCCAAACAAGCCACAGGAGCATATGTCTCATTGTAATCAAGGCCTTCTTCTTGATAAAATCCTTGAGCCACTAACCTTGATTTATTTTTAATTGCTTCACCATTCTCATCATATTTAATCCGATTTACCCACTTGACTCCAATAATAGTCTTGTCCTTTGGTGGAGCTACCAAATCCCATACATCATTCCGCTTGAATTGATTAAGCTCTTCTTGCATGGCTAATAACCAGTTTTCATCTTTAAGAGCTTCTTCTATATTCTTGGGTTCTACTAATGAGATGAAGGCTGAATTGCTCATATTCTCATAGACATTTCTCCTGGTTCTCAAACCATCATTTAAGTCACCAATAACTTGCTCCATAGGATGGTTCTTTGCTTTTGCCCATGATTTAATGTCGGGTACATGATTTTCTTCATCTAACTTCAATTCCTCAATCTTGGATTCAATTTCTTCAACTTTATTACCTAAACTTCCTGCATCATCATCAAAACAAACTTTTCTCGGGGGTGAAATCATATCATCGAACTTAACATGAATACTTTCTTCAACACATTTAGTCCTATTATTATAAACTCTAAAAGCCTTACTAGATTGAGAATAACCAATAAATACACCAACATCAGATTTCGAATCAAATTTTCCTAAATTGTTCTTTCCATTATTATGAATAAAAACTTTACAACCAAAAGGATGAAAATAAGAAATATTGGGTTTCTTACCTTTCCAAAGCTCGTATGGTGTCTTATTTTTGTCTCTTCGTAGATGCACCCTATTGATGACGTAGCACGCGGTATTGACTGCTTCCGTCCAAAATGATTTGGGAAGATTGTACTTATTTAACATAGTCCTGCTCATTTCTTCAAGTGAGCGATTCTTCCTTTCTACTATACCATTTTATTGCGGAGTCCTTGGTGTTGAGAAATTGTGCTCCATTCCGTATTTGTCGCAAAGACTTTCGAAAGGTTCACATTCAAATTCACCTCCATGATCAGTTCTAATTGCAACGATTGACAAATTTTTCTCATTTTGAACCAATCTACACCACTTGGTAAATTCAATAAAGGCATCACTTTTATTCGCAAGAAATCTCACCCAAGTAAATCTAGAAAAATCATCCACAATCACAAGGACATATAATTTTCTACTAAGACTAGCATGTCTAGATGGTCTAATCAAATCCATATGCACAAGTTCAAGAATTCTAGATGTACAAATTTCTTTCTTTGGTTTGAAAGATTCTCTAACATGTTTGCCCTTTAAACAAGATTCACACAAGTGATCTTTAACAAATTTGATCTTAGGCAATCCTCTCACTATGTCATTTTTCGAAAGCTTAGAAATTAGAGGCAAAGGAGCATGTCCTAATTTTCTAAGCCATAAAAATGCATTTTCTTCTAATGTCACCAAACACTTTTCATTAAACAAACTATC
Source organism: Erythroxylum novogranatense (assembly GCA_029891385.1). Classification (NCBI taxonomy): domain Eukaryota; kingdom Viridiplantae; phylum Streptophyta; class Magnoliopsida; order Malpighiales; family Erythroxylaceae; genus Erythroxylum; species Erythroxylum novogranatense. Next base: position 27,398,022 of record CM057224.1, on the reverse strand, counting down.
ATCATGTAAATCAACAATGTATGTATTTCCATGTCTTAAACCAATGAAAGCAACATGACCATCCTTCTTAACCATGCAATGTGATGATTCAAAACTTACATTAAAATTCATATCACATAGTTGAGAAACACTTAACAAATTATGTTTCAACCCATCAACAAACAAAACATTGTCAATGGTTGGCAAAGGTTCCTTACCCACTTTACCAATACCAATGACCTTACCTTTGTTGTTGTCTCCAAAAGTGACATAACCTTGATTCTTTGGTTTAATTTCAGCAAAAAGGTTCTTGTCTCCACTCATGTGTCTTGAGCATCCGCTATCGATGTACCAAGTGCTTGAAGGCCTTTCATCCCTTGCTTGTACCTACAATATCAACGTTCTTTCTTCTTATAGGTACCCAAGCCATTTTGGGTCCATTTTGGTTAGCCATATAAACCACATTAGGTGGTATTGTGCCTTTAATCACCCAAATTTTCTTAACCTTAACACATCTTCTAGTACTTTTGCATACAATTTCTATATGACCATCTTTCAAGCATCTAGCAAATTGAGCGATTTTTCCATCCTTAGTAAATTTGGAAATTAACGAAAAATCTCTATCAAAAGGATCATATCCTAATCCATGTTTAGAAATTGAATATCTTTGCAACGATAACAATTTTTCAAACTTTTCATCTCCATTCACAAATTTTTCAACCACATACGAAAATTCTTTTCTAAGTCTATCAAGCTCACAAATAAGATTTTCTTTTTCAACAAGGCATGCAGAATGATCTTCCTTTGGACTATCTAAATTATCAATAGTCTCATGTAAGGCATTATTTTCAGCGACCAATTCTCGTATTTTCTTTCTTAATTTTTTGTTAATCTCAATAGCTTCTTCAAAATCAGCTTGTAAAGCATCAAAAGAATCTCTTAGATCTTGGTCATTGAAAGTTACCTCATTTTCATCATCACTTGATGAGCTATTTGTCATAAGCGCCAAGTTGTTTTCATCATCGCTTTGGTATGCTTCCTCATCATCACTCCAAGTTGCTACCAGGCTAGTTTTCTTTTTTCCTTTGTCGTATTTGTCATTTTTTTGGAAGTTTGATGTGGAGGATGAGCTTTTGCATTCTCTTGCGAGATGTCCCCTTTTTCCACATCTCCAACATTCTTCATTGCTTTTCTTTTCGTCATAACCCTTAGATTTTCTTTCAATTGCAAATTTCTTTCTTTCTCCATGTCTTCCACCATTTAATTCTTTCCTCCGATTTTTGAGAAGTCCCTTGAACTTCCTTAAATTTCTAGCGTACATTGTCATTTCCTCATCATCCTCTTCTTCATCTATTTCTTTATCACTTTCATCAACAAAAGAAGTGTTAGCTTTAAAAGCAATTGACTTTTGTGACTTACCTCTACCTCCTCTGGATTTGAGGATGATCTCATAGTTGATGAGTGATCCCACCAAGGTGTTGAATTCCAAATGGTTGAGATCCTTGGATTCCATTATAGCGGTAACTTGTGAATCCCATTCCATAGGTAGTGAGCGAAGAATTTTCTTCACCTTATCGCTATCCGTCATATGTTTTCCGAGGTTGCCTAATCCATTTATGATTTCTGCAAAACGATCAAGCATAGTAGAAATAGACTCACCTTCCTTCACAAACATTTCATAGTCATGAAGAAGCATGTTGATCTTTGTCTCTCGGACTTGGATGGTTCCTTCATGGGTGATGCGAAGTCTCTCCCACATTTCTTTCGCGCTGGTACACAAGTTAACTCGGTTTCTTTCCTCAAACGTGAGAGCGCAATAAATTAGCTTCATTGCTTTCGCGTTGATGTAAGCTTGCCTCCAGTCATTGTCATCGTATTCCAGCTCCGTTTTTAACTCACCATTTTCTTTTAACGGTGGTTGTGGACCGAAGATAATGATCTTTCAATATTCTACTCCCTCGCTAATGATGTGATACTTCATAGGATTTTTCCAAGAAGAATAATTAGTACCATTAAATAAAGGAAGGCGATTGTTTGTGTTACCTTCTTCTGCTAGGTTGTTGTGTGCCATCCCTGGATACTTCTGCTCTGATACCAATTGTAAGTGATCTAGAAGGGGGGGTTGAATAGATCTTTAAGCTTTTTGAAAATTTCTACAATAAAATCAGAAGTTAATACACACAAAAACAATTTAAATAAACTTAAATGCAAAGTGTAGGGAAGAAGATCAAACACTGTTTTTATAGAGGTTCGGTGCTAAGACCTATGTCCTCTACCTAAGCTCCCACTTAGGATTTTGTCAATCACTTTATTGCACACTTTGTAGTTGAGTGTGAACTTTTTACAACGCCACTTGATTTCTGGCTCAAGCTACCTTTACAATCGATTTGTCTTACGGCACAAATCCAACCTCACACGTGACCTTCCACTTGTCACTCAAATTGTAAAAGAAATATAGCAAAGATTGAAGAACAAGTGCTCAATACAATAGTGTAACAAAATGAGAGCAATAAAGAGCAATTTTGGAGCAATTGAAGAGTATTATGACTTGTAGAACCTTGGTAGTCTCTTCATCCATCATCCAACCTTTATATAAGAAGAAAAATAGCTGTTGGAGCTCATTCTAGCCGTTGCATAATTGTTATAGCCGTTCCTTGATAATCTCCTTTCCATTTGTGGCTAATTGAACCGTTGGAGCTGATTTGCTGCATCCATAAGTCGACTTGTCGAATGAATAAGTCGACTTGTTTCAACCATTTACGTAAAATTTCATCTCCGCTCTCTAATAAGTCGACTTGTCGTCCTCGATAAGTCGACTTGTGTTGACATATCTCCATGTGTAAGTCGACTTATGATTTGTAAGTCGATTGTGTTGCCTTCAATGGTAACATCCGACCAAATCCTCTATAATCCTCATGTTTTATGCCATTTATGCTTATAAGGAAACTCCCATCTTGATTCTTCAATGATTAGACACTTGCTCATCTTGATTTGCACAATTCTTTTATTGAATAATACCTGGAATAATTTCTTAACTAATTTTAGATATTTTTTTATTATCAAAACACAAAGGGATTTAATTTGTTAACCACCATTGGTCCAACAATCATTACTAAGACAAAACTTGTAAATAGCAAGACTTGGACCTTAGAGGCAAAAACATGTGGAACTAACTAAAATAAAAGATGTGGTAAAGGTAAAAAACCCCTTTCTACCAGATTCAAATTGTGACAGATTCTTCATGCAAAAAGAAAAGGAATCTATCAAAGATTAAGGGCAGAAGTTTGCATAATGCAACACATCCCTTTTTTCATATATATATTCATTTGCTACTACCAATTACAATATGCTACTACCAATTACTATTAACTCATTTTGGACCCTGTCCAATCATCTTTGAATTAAGAAGACTAATGTTTTGTCCTCAACAAAAAAAAGCCGCAATTGTTCTCCTTCGAGAAAAGGACATTAAAGCCAATATTAACCTTAGTCATCTTTTTTTTTTTTGGTTACAAAGGAAAACAACACCTAGATCAATTGACTGCTCTAGAATACAAGTGGCCAGCCACATCGTTGCCAATTAGCTCTTGTACTCCGAACGGAGGCGCCTGGAGGACACGGAGGCCTGGGGGAAGGAGGCTTGTAAGGGTTGCCAAACGGTCCTCGAACTGGTTCCCCTCTCGGACAACATGCTACAGTTGAATTTTCCAAGACCGCTGTAATAGCTCCCAGATACCTGCCACCAAAAAGGAAACCTCAGTTAGCCTATAGTGTGGGTTAGAGAGGATATTAACAACCTTGAGGACGTCCACCTCGGTGACCACCCTACGTACCCCAGGTCCCAGGCCAGAGAGAGGCCGGAGAACACACCCCAAAGCTCAGCCAGGAAAGGCGAAGCTCGACCGATGTTTTGCTGAAATCCACCGCACCAGATCCTGTGGCAATCTCGAATCAAACCGCCCGCAAGGGCCATAGAGGCGCTGAGCTTAACCGCCCCGTCTGTATTAACTTTAACCCAGCCCTTTGGGGGTTTAGTCCAGCCCACCAGGGTGCCCACTGGGACCCCCGGAGTCGGAAAAACCTTGTGCTTCAACACCTGAGCACGCACAATCCAGTCAACATAAGCAAAAGTGAGCTGGACCCCCTCCACGGGCCAAAGGAAACCAGGCTCAAATAGACTCCGGTTGCGCCACTGCCATAGATGCCAGTAGGAAACCCCAAAAATGGTGGCCCACCCGGTGCCCCGAACCTGAATGGATTAGGTGAGGTTAGACTGCAACCACATCTCCTCATCGTGTGAGAAGAACGCTGAGTCGACCACCTCATAAGGAAATTATCGCCAGAACGTCTTTACCTGTGGTCAGTCACGCATCACATGAATGGTAGTCTCATCCTCACCACAGATAGGACAACGTGGATCTGAGGCAATATGACGCACCACCCGCTGGTGATTCGTAAGAAGGTGACGTTTGGCCACCAACCAAAGAAACGATCTAATCCGTTGCGGGCCAGCCCATTTCCAGATAACCGCCCACAACCGAGACTCGATAAGATCATACGTCGACTCCACCGTGAATCGCCCATAGGGGGTGGGAGCCCACTGCAATTGGTCCTCCCCAGTACCCGCCGTGGTGGGACCTAACTGCGCCAGGGCCAAACAAACAGCAGAAGGGAGGTATCGTTGAAACTCCGGCCACCGCCAAGCACCCCGGTCATCCAGGAGAGACGCAACCGTAACAAACTGACGGTGGTCGGGGACCGGAGAGGTGGCAGACTTAATAAGGGGGCTCCATCTTTCGAGCCAGTTGTCCAACCAGAAGAGAATGTGTTGCCCATCTTCGCGGGCCCACGAAAGGCCCTGTCGAACTACATACCAAGACGCCGAGATCCCCTCCAGATAATCGAGGCCCCAGGCCGGGAAAGCTGGAAAGGCACCGTGGTGGGTGTGAGGCAATATTTCGCCCGGAGGACCCGAACCCACAAGGCAGTGGGCTTCGTGAGGAGCTCCCAACCAAGCTTGGCCAGCAACGCTTCATTGGTAGACGAATCTTCTTAAGCCCCAGGTCCCCTTCGGCCTTAGGCTTACAAACTGCATCCCAGTTGACAAGTGGCACTTTCCGGCACTCAGTGGTAGACCCCCAGATAAAGTCTCGCCGAAGCTTTTCCAAGTCGTCGCATAACTGGTGTGGAAGTCGTCCAGTCTGCATCGTGAAGATGGGCAACACCGAGAGGACCGCTTGGGTTAAAGTAACCCGACCAGCCAGAGACAACATCTTGGAACACCAGCCCGCTAGCCACGATTGGGCCGTATCGAGAATATGCTGGTACGTACGTCTGGTCGTCCGCTCATGGATCAGCGGAACTCCGAGATAACGACCCAAATTAGATGTAGCGGTGACCTGAAGCTCGTGGCTAAGATGCCTCGCAGTATCACGGGGGACATTCCTCGAAAGGAAAATCCACGTCTTGGTAAAACTCACTTTCTGGCCCGACGCCAAACAGAAAAGTTCGAGAGAACGAGCTATTACTTGTGCTTGCGTATCAGTAGCTTCTGCGAACAACACAAGGTCATCTGCAAAGAACAGGTGTGAGAGGGGGGGCCTGTGCGACTTAACCTAATCAGTTTTCATGCCCCGCTATTGACCTCATGTGAAATGAGGTGCCCAAGACGTTCCATACAAAAAATAAACAGGAAAGGGGAGATTGGGTCGCCTTGTCGGATCCCGCGCTTTGATCGGAATGGTGGAAGAACCTCCCCCTGTCAGGCCACCTGGAAAGAAGTAGTCGTGACACACTGCATGATGACCCAGATTGAATGCGCAGGTAACCCGACCTCAACCAAAGTATCCTGAATAAACTGCCAGCTAAGACGGTCGTAGGCCTTCTCCAGATTGAACTTTAACGCCATGTACCCGACCCGCCCTGTCCGCTTACGCATGGAGTGGATAACCTCCTGGGAAATAATAATATTATCAGTGATGTGACGGCCCGGGATGAAGCTACATTGGTTCTTAGCAGTGAGGTAAGCCATATGCGCTTTCAACCGATTGACCACCACTTTCGAGATAACCTTGTACAGGACATTACACAGACTGATCGGTCGAAACTGAAAGATTAGGATCGGAGAAGGGATTTTAGGGATAAGCACCAGGGTTGTACGATTTAACTCCTGATCCCACGTCTCCATCCGGAAGACCCGCTGAAGAAACAACACCATAGCAGGTCCTACAGTCGGCCATTGGTTCTGAAAGAAGAGGGTGTTAAACCCATCGGCCCTTGGGGCTTTATGAGGATTCATGCCAAAGACTGCCCTCCAAATTTTCTCCCCGAGGAGAGGGCTAGAAAGTGCCTGAAGGCACTCCTCAGAAAGGGAAGGGAAGGCGCCCGAGATATGAAAAACAGGGGCCGGTTCCTCCCCCAGAGTATACAGCTGGAGAAAATATTGTTGAACAAGACGACGCAACTGATCGGGGTCAGACACGACAGCCCCAGACTGGTCTTGGAGCCGTTCGATGCGTAACTGCTTGCGCTTGGCGAGGGTGAGAGTATGGTAATACTTGGTATTCCGATCGCCCTTGGAGAGCCACTCACACCGGGCTCGTTGGTGCCAATATAGCTCCTCCTCGCACAGGACCTGGAGAAGCTCATTACTCAAAGTGTCCTCCAGGTCCAATAACGAGTCATCTTTAAGTCCATTATGACTTTTAAGTAGGAATAACAACTTGATCCAAAATTATTTTAAAGCTCAAACTTGATTTGAAGCCTAATTAAATTTAAGATATATGATCTCAAAGCTCAATCAAAATCAGGTAGCTTGGATCAAGTTCATGCCTAATTAAGCTTTAATTTCTTAATCAGATAGGGTCAAAATCAATTGGGTCAAATTAGGTCTAAAATTACAACTTTTCTAAAGAAATATAAAATGTTCGAAAGTCTATTTATGCCTAGTCAACCCAAAAGCTTAATCCTCTTGAAACTTATTAAATATTCTAAAGTCCATTTTTTATTTCTAATTCCTATATTGAAAGTGAATAAAACTTGGAGAAGGATTATTCTATAAATAAAGTATTTGAATCTTTACCTAAATCACAAAAACTTCTAAGGATTAAATTTTTGTACTTTAGTTTTTTCAATTGAAATTTGGACTCCTTGTTTTAAATGTCCTTTATTGTTAAAAAAATATTTTATTTAGTTATGATTTGAGCTTAGACTTTTCAGTTTGGACTCATTTGGAATTTACATTATGAAGCCCAAACTTGATTTAAAGCCTGAAAATTTTTATAAATAAAAGTTGGAACATGTTCTAAAGTCTACTAAACTTAAATCCATCTATTGACTTCAGATTGAATTGGATCATCCTTGTTATCTGAGACAATCTTAAAGCATTCTTATCACTAATTCCTTGAATTAACATACAATTCTGTTCACTAATCTAGCATTGATAAACGCCACTGTTTCTTGATTTCAACATATCTCATTTTGCTTTTATATTCTAAACGAACAACCATGCTTTTTTGATCTTTTAAAATGAAATCCATGAAGCTCTGAAAGTTACATACGGTAATTCAAAATACTTTTCTATATTAAATCGTACAAAGCTCTTATATAAGTATCTTTAGGATCACATGCAAAGACTAAGAGAATTTCCTTTTAGAAATTGTTTCGTGCTTAACTTCTTTCTTAAATTAAATTGTAAAACCTCCATAAGTTAACAGTCTCTATTATATAACAACTTTTATGGTCTCAAATCAAGATAAAAAACTAAATCAATAGTTTTCATAAATTAATAAGATAATATTATGATCTTACTGACATCATAAATTAATAATATGTTAAAATAAAAATATATGATTATTGAATATATGATTTTTAAGAATATGAATTTATTAGAACTTATTGTTTCTTAAAATTCAATATAGATAATCTCATTTCTAATTTTTATTATATCTAAAAGTTTTGAGATTAAAATTTGAAATTGTAAAATATATATGAAATGTTGTTGAAGTATAAATGCTTATATAAATATTATTTTAATCCAAAATATTAAATTCACTAATTAAATTACTGCAATTATAGTAAATTTATTTTTTATCTAACTTAATATATACTATATATTTCAATAAATTCATATTCGTTTTATTAGATTTATAAAATTTAGTAAGTTATTAATTGATTTATTGAATTGTGGATATACTATATAAATTATCAATTTATATTTTTATTAATATTTTTTATTAATAAATCTCATATGATTTAATTATTATTACTTTATACAAGTTTGACGGTAGTTGGTGATTAAGAGATTATATCCATGCAAATATGGATATATATCATTGTCTAAATGATTAAGATATCCTTAATTGACATGTAAATGTAAATTGTTCTCTATATATTAGATGAAATGGATGAAATGGTACGAAAGTTACACATTGAGGATGCTATTGGTTTATGCCCTACAGTCAATTGGTTGGTTGTAGTTTAGTGACATAATTATTTATATGCATTCGTATCTTATATATATTTTGATATATATGATAAAGTCTATGAAAAATATACATTGCAAATGAGATTCAGTATTACATCTATGTATTATCTATAAATCATTCTAAGTCATTATTCTATTAAAACTAAACATTAATAGAGCTTTAAAAGACTACCATATATTTTGTTTTATTGAACAAATATATAAGTGCTTGTTAGAGAACAAATTTATTGAATTGAACTCATATAAGAAATCCATTTGAAACATTGTTTGTATATCTATGAAAATTCTTATTATGATGATTGTACAAATGATCATTTGACTTAAGATCACCAAAATATATGATATAGTAATTATTATATTTTGATACTATTTATGATATATCCTAGTCAATGGTAGCTCACTCAATAGTCATTATAGCATGAACTATATAGAGATAGTTAAGTGATCAACATAGGATTCATCACTCTAAAGTGATTATAAGAAGAATGTTATATTGTTCTTGATTAGTATTAATTCATAAAATCTTTAGCCAAGGTAGAATGATACTTTGTAAAATAGTTTACAAATGTAATCAATGTAATTAAATACTAATGGTACAGAACTAATATGATTGAACTCAAATAGTTTACAAATAATATGCTCTATTGTAAGATGAAGGGATAGAAAATCGTACATGAAAAAGTTAGTCAAAATCATTTTAACATTCCTAAATATTTGGATGATCTTGATGCATTGCTAGACATTAATCGTGATTGATGGATATAAATTATTTAATTAGATAAAGTAAGATAAATTAAAAGTTTAATTTATTTAATTCTAAATTTGACTTAGGGTTATAATTTATATACATTTTAAACATATTTATAAACTTAATAAGTCACATACAAAGAGTGGGTTGAAGAGAGAAAAGATTTTTAATCAAGTTGAACTTGTTTATAAAATTTAAAATTTTTAGATTTAAATAATGATCAATATGAGACATTAAATCTTATTTTAACATAATTGGTATTCAATTAGAATTAATTATAATTTGATTAAAGTTTAATTAAAGTTAGAATTTTATTTAAATTTAATTATAAAATGACCAAAGCTTATAATAAATATAATTAGTCTCCAAAGGAGCCAGTACTCCTTGCTTAATCCTCTTTACAATAATTATATAATTCTCTCTACTTGTTCTATGGATATTGTTAGAGAATTAATAGTTGTGCGACTACGATGGTTGAAATGAGCTTAAAATGATTTGTAGGAAACAATAAGAAAAAGAATTATGCTTCCGAATAAAGTACAAATTATGATTCATACTTTATTATGAACTATGTGTTAATCATTTTATAAAATTTTAACTAACATTAGCTTTAGAAATCAAACAAAAATTTCGTATGTATTCTGTTGTGCGCATAAATGTATCCTACCCTGATTTCCTGGTAGATGCTAATAATAAACTTCAGAAGACCTGGATATGTCATATGTCATATGTCAACCATCGTATAATTTGCTGATTAGTTAATCACTAGTTTGTGTCTATATAAGCTACCATGCATGACATATATATATATATATATATATATATATATATAACTCAGGTCAGGAAGAGATCTTCTATAATTAGTAGATGATAGGATTAATTATTCCAAGGTTGAGACCTTGAATTTAGACTTTAGAGCTTTAAGCTTTTATCTTGTACGGAAATAAACGTGGCAAGAAATTTTGGTGCTTTTATAGCCTTCGTACAACCTTAGTGCTAGTGCTTTATATGTTAAAGTTGAGAATAATCATATATATACAAACAAATACGATTTGATTCTTATCATCGTCTCTATCCCCAACTCTAAGAGATTGGAGATACATAATAATCATCAAGATGGTACCCATGAAATATTGTATGAATTTTATTTTACTAGAAAGACTATAGAGTGATATAAAAGCCATCCTATATACATATGCTTCAAGAAACATGTGCAAAGCGTACACTCATTTGTTATTCCTTAACTAACATTACTTACTGAAGAACCTGAACTGTTGGTAGTTAGGTCTTCCCATAGTAGCTGCATTCACCATATTTAATGCACTCTTTCAAAATGTATAGTATAAAATCTAATAGCTATATACACATAGTCTAGGCATCCCAACTCAAGGGAAAGTTAGGGTTTGCAGCAAATTGACCGCTTGAATATGCTGATAATGATAATGATGTGGGTAGTAGTGATGACATTTTTGCTTAAGTGTATTGGAGTTAATAGGTTGGATAAGGGCCAGGAGGAAAAAAGTGTAGTTTAACTAGTGATTTAATTGCTTGATCTTGAGATGAAGTTAAAGATGGCCTGTCATGAGTATTTCCTTTAATTATCTCATTAAGTTTTGGCATCATGTTAGTCATAGCTTGACTATCATAGACGGCTAGACTTTGATCATAAACTTCATCTCCAATATTGTAAGTTAGACCTACATCACTGTTTAAAATTTGATCCTCTTGATTTGGATCAAGGATTTGAGGTAGATAAGTTAATTCCCATGTAGGATCAAGTGGAGATGGAAAATTTTGTATTGATGTAAAATAAGTAAAATCAATTTTGTAACCATAGGGTTGGTTAAATTTGAAATCTCAAGGACTGAAACTTTGTGGCATAGAAGTTAGGGAGGGAAGGTAGAGTTGTTCTTTTAACTTTCCTTATAGGTTTTTGTTCTTTTAACCTTAAGTGTCTTGTCAAAAATATCCCTTGAACATTCTTATAACTTTTACACTTTATTTCAATCAACCTACATCATATAATCTTTCTAACATCAACATAATAATTAACTTCTACAAAATTTCATAAAGACCTCATAATCAAAGTAAATCATACTATTCATCAAGAAGAAAGTTTTAGGGCCAACATTTATCAATATACTCACATTTATACACAGTTATACCTGGAATGTCAATGAATGCATGTACAATTATTTTCATGTGCAAAATTTTACTATTCACATGTATGTGTATGCCACATTATGCAGGAGCATAAAAAATGCATTTCTAAGCTCTCATTAATCACTCATATGTACTATTCTAACCTCCTCACAGGTGATGGGATGTTACATCTAGTATTTGTTTGGTAAAAGGATGAGTTGTTATTGTTCTTTCTTAGTCACTCCCTTTTCTTCTTCTACTTTTGCTTCACGAACAGAGATTTTCATAGCTTCTTCAAACTCGATGTCCATTGTCATCTATTCTTCATCCTTATGCTCCTTTAAAGATTCAACATCATAAATTCTTATGAATGGTATTCTCGGTGGGTAAGGCGGAGGAGAAACATAGGGAGGGTCCTCATTCTTTTCTTCATCCTTTTTCAGCCCTTCTTGGTCTTCTACAGAGTGAGTTTCAACTAGTCTATTGTTAGTTCTACTAACTCTTTCCCACTTCTAAGTGTGATAGCCTTAACTTGCTCTCTTGGATATACTTTCGTGTTGCTTGAAAGACTTCCCATACTTTTTGTAGATAACACATTGGCAAGTTGTTCCACTTGAACCTTCAGGCTAAGAATAGAAGAGGCATGAGTCTTTGTTAATTTTCTCTTCTAACCTCTTATAGGCCTTATCCATACTTATAAGCTTGTCTATGATCTTGCCCAGTTTGGAATCATAGTCATTGTATTTATCCTGTTGATATCTATGTGACCCTTAATTTCGAATCTGAATCTTAGTATTGTTAAACCAATGAAAATTTGGTGGTTATGCCACCCCGATTGATATGTGCTGGAATAAAGATTACTATCTCCCTAACCAACTTGTGTTCCATTACAGTTGAACTATTCCACGTTGACGTTTTCCCCTGAGTAGCAATATGTTGCGATATAGCTCTCTTATCCATATCACTCATATTTGTGTTGTATTGTTGTGACTGGAGAGGAAAAGGTGGCCTTTAGGCTATTCAACTGCTTGGTTAGGTTGTCAATCTTAGCCTACAATGTTGTGATTGAATTTGCAGCAACAATCATTCCTCTTGGGTCCCAAAAGGTTGACTGCTTTCTACTTCATTATGATGTCCAAAGAAAACTAGTGTATGCCATATCTTCTAACAGATCGTGTGCTACTTCAACTATTTCCCTGATGAATGATCCTCCAGCAATTAGGTCTATGATACTCCTTATGGGTGGATTAACTCCAGTGTAGAAGGTTTGCAATAGGAATTCATTGGGTAAGTTATAATGAGGACAACTCCTTTGTAACTCCTTATACAGCTCCCATGCTTCATATAAAGACTCCCCATCATTTTGCTGGAAATTGATAATTTCCTTTATTAGTCATGTTGTCTTGTTTATAGGGAAATACTTATCTAGAAAAACTCGCACCAATTACTCCCAAGTTGTGATGTTAGATGGGTGAGAGAATTTAACCAGGCCTTAGCTCAATCCCTAAGTATCAAGGGAAAGAGCCTCATCCTAACAACATCCTCCGACATCCCAATATATCAAAAGGTGTCGCAAATTTCTAAGAAATTAGCTAAACAAGCATTGGGATCCTCATTAGCTAACCCATAGAATTGCACCTTGGTTCGCAACATGTTTAGTAATGATGGTTTGATCTTGAACGTATTCACTGGCATTGATGGTTGCGTAATCCTTTGAAAGTGGGCATTGAGTTGTGGCCTTATGACGTCCATAAGGGTCCTTTGCTCTCTATGATGTATTTCCTCCACCATCATTCTTTCCATCTCTTTTTAGCATTCAACTCTTGAGATTCCCTATTGCCTGGTGATATCAAAGTTGATGTGTCGTTTACTTTATGCCCAGCTTTTTTCATTACAAAAGAAGGTCAAAAAAAACCTTAAACTACAAGAATTAGACTAATCTACAAATACCCTCGATAATCTGTGAGTGCATAGTTCGTTCACGTAGTACCTAAAGTGTCGATCCCACGAGGAGGGATAATCTAATCCTAAAATCTAAGGCCATAATAAATCGTAGAAATCCAAATATAACGAACTAAAATAAGAATGCAATTCAGTCATTCAAAACAATTCAAGAATCAATCATGAAAATATTAATAACTTAGCAATTGCAACATACACCCAAAAATCAACCTAAGAGAATTACCAATTAAGATAAAACGAATTTTACCTATCCTTAACTCTAACCTAATTGATTATGAATTGCCGAATTATTGGTTCTAGACGATCCTAGAGTTGATTATTTTCTCTCGAGTTGTAACCATTAACCCTAATTATAAACCTTGATCAGATTATGGAAATTGAAATCTCTCTATTGACAACTTATCCAAAAACCTAATTAGATCTAAAGTTGTATAATAAACTATCAGGAACCTATGCAAGATCTCTCTTCGCATAATTACCAATTTGATTTAATTCATGTTCTATTAAATCACCTAACTCTTATTAGCCAAATTTAATTATTTTTTATTCGATTCACCCTCTCAATTTATTACTGAATTATGCAATCACTGAATTTAATCACAATAAATTCAATAAAAATGAAAACAATCAAATTTTATTAATTCAAGAATAAAACTCTAAAGGTGAGTTTAAAACATCTTCAACATTTAGATCTTGTCATCAACTATTTCCTCTAATTCTATGTAATGATAAAATTGAAATAAATAGGAAATACAATTAAATGGAGGACAGAGGTAACAACATTGGGAAACCTCCTAATTTGCGAAGTATATCGAATCGACTTCTTCTCCTCTTCTCTCTTCCTTCTCCTCTTCCTCAATCTCTCGATGAATTCTCTTTAGGGTTTCTCCAAAAGTGACCAATGCAAAGGCTCTTCTTTTTTTCTTCTTGTTCCATTTTTGTTCTTCTATGTTTAAGGTTGAACTAGGGTTTTGTTAGGGTCTGAAAGATCCAAAACAATCCCTCAAAATGTGAAGTTTGGGAGTGGCTACACATCTGCCCAATGCAGGCCACGATTATGGCCTACATCTGAGCCTTCTATCATGATCGTAGTCAGAATAAATCGCAGAAATTCAAATATAACAAACTAAAATAAGAATTCAATCTAATCAACAAAAACAATTCAAGAACCAACCACGAAAATATTAACAACTTAACAATTGCAACACACACATAAAAATCAATCTAAGAGAATTACTAATTGAGATAAAGGAAAATTTTCCTATCCTTAACTCTAACCTGATTGATTACGAATTACCAGATTGTTGGTTCTAGATAATCCTAGAGTTGATTACTCTCTCTCGAGTTATAACCATTAACCCTAAATTGTAAACCTAATCAGATTATGAGAATTAGTATCTCTCGATTAACAACCTATCCAAATCCTAATGAGATCTGAAGTTGTCCAATAAACTATCGAGAACCTATGCAAGATCTCTCTTCGCACAATTATCAATTTGATTTAATTCATGTTCTATTAAATTACCTAATTCTCATTAGCTTAATTTAATTATTTTTATTCGATTCACACTCTCATTTTATTACCGAATTATGCAATCACATAATTTAATCACATTAAATCTAATAAACATGAAAACAATCAGATTTTATTAATTCAAGAATAAAACTCCGAAAGTGAGTTTAGAACATCCTCAACATTTAGATCATATCATCACCTATTCAATCCAATTCTATACAATGATAAAACTGAAATAAATAGGAAGTACAATCGAATGAAGGACAGGAGGCAACAACGTTGGGAAACCTCCTGATTCGGAAGTACATTAAATCAACTTCTTCTCCTCTTCTCTCTTCCTTCTCCTCTTCCTCAATCTCTCGATGAAATCTCTTTAGGGTTTCTCCAAAAGTGACTGATACATAAGCTCTTCTTTTATTCTTCTTGTTCTATTTTCGTTCTTCTATGTTTAGGGTTGAACTAGGGCTGTTTTAGGGTCTAAAAGGTCCAAACAATTTCTCAAAATGTGAAGTTTAGAAGTGACTACGCATTTGCTCGATGCAGGCCACGATTATGGCCTACATTTGAGCCTTCTATCACGATCATGGCCAGAATAAATTGCAGAAATTCAAATATAACAAACTAAAATGAGAATTCAATTCAATCAATCAAAACAATTTAAGAATCAATCATGAAAATATTAATAACTCAGCAATTGCAACACACACCCAAAAATCAATCTAAGAGAATTACCAATTGAGAAAAAGGAAAATTTACCTATCCTTAACTCTAACCTGATTGATTATGAATTACTAGATTATTAGTTCTAGATGATACTAGGATTGATTACTCTCTTTCGAGTTAGATCTGTTAACCCTAAATTATTAACCGTAATCAGATTATAGGAATTGCAATCTCTCAATTAACAACCTATCCAAAACCCTAATTAGATCTGAAGTTGTCCAATAAACTATCGGAAACTTATGCAAGATCTCACTTGGCACAATTATCGATTTGATTTAATTCTTGTTCTATTAAATCACCTAACTCTCGTTAGCTCAATTTAATCACTTTTCATTCGATTCACCCTCTCATTTTATTACCAAATTATGCAATCACAGAATTTAATCACAATAAATCCAATAAACATAAAAACAATCAGATTTCATTAATTCAAGAATAAAACTCCGAAGGTGAGTTTAAAACATCCTCAACATTTAGATCCTATCATTAACTATTCAATCTAATTTTATACAATGATAAAATTAAAATAAATAAGAAATACAATCGAATGGAGGATGGGAGACAACGACGTCGAGAAACCTCCTGATATAGGAAGTACGTCGAATCGACTTCTTCTCCTCTTCTCTCTTCCTTCTTCTCTTCCTCAATCTCTCGATGAATTCTCTCTTAGGTTTCTCCAAAAGTGGCTGATGTAAAAGCTCTTCTTTTTGTTCTTCTTGTTCTATTTATGTTTTTCTGTGTTCAGGGTTGAACTAGGATTTTTTGGGGGTCCAAATGGTCCAAAAATTCCTCAAAATGTGAAGTTTGGGAGTGACTACGCATTACAATCGTGGTCATTGTTTCGACCCGAATGTTTTCGAAACTTCTCCATTCTTCGATGTTGACCCTGAAACATTAGCAAACACATTGAGGTACTTCAAAAATATAATATTTAAGCGTAAAAGCTTGTACTAAGTCATAAAACACATAAAACACAAATAATTAATAAACTAACACAATTCTAACCTAAACACATACTAAATGTTCGAATTAACGGATAAACACATATCAAATTACACCCTAAAATACGATGCAATTTACACTTATCACTACCAATTAAGGGTAATGGATCCATAAAGAGAAATTGGCTTTGGAGGGCATTATAAAAGTCATTCAAACCCATTAGAAATTGCATTAAGTGTTGTGTATGTTCTAATTGAGATGCAGACCTAAATGCACCATATATACATGGTTCAACCTTTGATAGATCAGACAGTTCATCCCACAAAGACTTAAGTTTTCTATAGTAAATAGTAATAAAAGTTGTACCTTGTTGGATGAGAGCAATATCACGAATTAACTTAAAGATCCGCGGCCTGTCGCTTTATGATAAACGCTCCTCCAAGTCAATCCATATGTCTTGAGCAGTTGAATAGTAGAGCATGTTCTCTAAAATCTCCCCAGAAATTACATTAAGAATCTATGACATGAACACCATGTGATTTACACGACTCCACAAAGGATACATCGAAGACGTGTTCGGTGGTTGTGGTATGGATCGATCAGCAAAACCCAACTTATTTTTGGCATTCAGTGTCGTATCCATTGAACAGGACCATGTATGGTAATTGTTTCTCATTAGTGGCTTCGAGACAAGCAGTGCACCAGGATTGTTTGAGTGATGTATGGTGTAAGGCGAGGAGAATCGTAGTCACCAAAACTATACACCGAGCCAAAAATTTTAGGCACTTTATCTTCTACCTTTGACATATTAGCAGAAAAAAGCTTATGGGAATTCACACTAAAACTTGTTGGAATCTTTTGGCAGAAGGTCTATGAGAATTTATGGTAATAGAAACAAAATATGGCCGACCAAAGTGGAGAAACTGTTTAAACATAATTGGATTTTGTTTTGCAAAAGAAAAAAGGCACAGGGAATTAGTCCCACTTTGATACCATGATAATAGAAGGGATTTGTGGGCTAAGAACTTGATTTTGCATTACTTTCATGATTAATATATATACATGTTTGCAACAAAGGTCAACGGCAAAAAGTAAGAAAGGTCCTAACTACAATTTCCATGATATTAGCCATATACAAAATATGCAGAAGATACGTTCCTTCTTAATCCTGTTGACTTCTACAATCTTGCAGAAATGACATAGATTTTATCACTAACCGTTAAGAGTTGAGTAGGGACTTGGTATAAAGAAGAGCTTGCTTGATAGGTTTACCACATATCTTAAAGTTACTTTTCTGATTTACAAACTTGGATAGTGTCAGTAAAAATAATCACAAAAAGAGGGTACTTGTATGTTATTGAAGTGAATATCATAAATGTAATATGGAAGGTTGGCCCTGGTACACTCTCAATAAACAACTAACTTTCTTGCAATCCTACAAACCTTATAATTTATGACTTTTTTAATCTATGTATTTTTCTTTGGAATATTTTTCTTCCTTGAATATGAATGAAGATAGTAGAAGAGATCAAAGGATCTCCAACCTATACCCATAGGCATAAGTATAATAAATTATTATCATAAATTCAAAATTTTTACACCCCAAAAAAGGGAGCAATTATTTTGAGCAATTGGATTGTCCTGTAAATTACTACTCTAAATATAATAGAGAAATAGAAAGTGGCGAGAATGTGATTTACTTGCCTTGAAAGATTTGAAAAAAGAACAAAGGGAATAAAAGGAAAGGAGAATGATAATAAGGCTATCAAAGTGAGTTGTCAAGTGAAGATAAATGCTTTTCACTATATGACGACATTAGTACTATAGTCACTTACTTACGAAGCAACTATTAAATCAGGGACAATAGTGTCAGTGAGTAAAGGAATTCAAAAAAAACTTAAGCCCTTTATTCCTTCATATATATTCTTAAATTGTGGGAGTCAAGTGATACAAATCCTCCTTCTTCTATCTCTCCTTAATTATTAACATCATTGGCCTAAAACAGATGGGGATGAGTCATTGATTTTCTTATTAGTGTTGTAAGCATTAAGTTCAATTTCTGCAACTAGTATGCTCATTCCACTTTTAATATAATGACAGTGCTAATCCTCTATATTAAATAATTCTATTTTTTTGAGTAATTTTTGTGAACGAGTTTAATGGCTCTCAGTTTCATTTCTTACAAGTAGTTCGTCCTGAATTTTTTTTTGATACAGCTTACCTCAAGTTTCACAATTCTTCCTAAAATTTGTTTTTGGCATAGCCTACCTCAAGTTTCATGATTCTTCCATAACTTGTACTTAAACATCACACCCATCAAAAACAGCTTTCCAAGGACCACTTGTTTTTGGCATTCTCATAAAATTGCTTCCCCTCCTTTCCATGTATGACCTAGTGTTTAAAATAATTTGTAGCAAGAAACCATTTCCCAGAACCATATCTGACCCTAATTGTAACATCCCGGTACCAGCGGGAAGGGTAAAATAGGAAATATGAGTGTTTAGTGAGAGCTTAGTAATGTAATTGCATGTTCATGCATTTTGTGACATACTTGAATTGTGAAAACTGAATTTATTGCACATGAAATTTTTGTACATGCATTCATTGACATTCCTGGTATATTTGGTTCTACTTGTGAATGGGTTGAGAATTGTGGGTTATTGATTTTGAAAATTTATTTAGAAAGTGACATTATTGATTTTATAATTTTGGAGAATTTTATGAATTTTTCTGAAATTTTTCGGGGGTAAATCCCGGACTAGAAAAAATGTCGAGAGGAGACCAACTGATAATCGGTATTAGAATTTAGTGCCTATGGAATTGAATTTTGGCCATATGGTTATAGGAATAATTGACAAGTGTTATTTATGGGAAATTGGGCTTGAAATAGATTAGTTTAAGAAGAAATTGAGGGATAAAGCTTGGCTTGACACATGGCATGTTATAGCCATGTATTAGGTTAAATAACCATTCACTAGAAGCTTCTTTTGGCTCTCCCACGACACTCACTCTTCAAGTCCCTTTTGGAATTGTCTTTTGGGTTATTTCTCTTCTTTTCTTCGTGAGCCTCTTCCCCCTTCTCTTTATGTGTTGTGATTTCCTTCAACTTGAGCTTAGCTTTCATCTATTCCTTGTTCCTTGCCATCTTGCTCTTGCTTACTTGTCATAAACCTACCTCTCTACTCCTTTGGATGATGATGATCGATGGTGATGGGTGGAGCTAGGTTTGGCGTGTTACTTGGAGTACTTGAAGATTTGTAGCTAAAACAAGTAAGTTTTGTGTTATATGTAGTGTATATGGTAGAATTGAAACTCATGAATTGATGATTGAGTTATGCTTGTGAAAGACTTATGTATGTGTCTTGGATGATGCAAAGTTATGTTCATATATTGTTGTTGTATGTATATGATAAGTGAGAAAGCATCTATAGAGGTTTAAAGATGGATTGATGTTCAAAGAGATGCAAGAATGAGTATAAACTTGATTATAACTAGATATCTATGTATATGCACTGTTTCTGGTAATTGTTAAATGATAGATCATGGGTTGTTTGAGAGTGAGTTATTGAATTGAATTAGGTAGGGATTGATGAAGAAGTATAATGGAAATGATGATTTAAATAGATGAGTTGAATGTTAAGATAAATGGTGGAAAAATCTGGAAATTTGCAATAGGTTGATCTTTGAGTAGGCTCCAATTGTATAGTCAAAATTGCTTCTATAGTTGTCCAAATGAGTTGAGGCTTAGTTTAAATGAAACTAGAGGAAATTGACTACAATTCCTATGAACATGTTGAGTGTGAATTTGGTCTTGAAGAGTCCCAAATGTTGGTATGAAGTTAGGAAATTGAGTGTTGAAATTGTTGTGAATAAAGGCATATGATTGTGTTTCATTTTGGATGTGTATAAGTCATTAGGGAATATGAATTGAGTATGAACGATTTTGAACTACATTTGAGGTGTTTATGTGTGTAGTCACTAACTTGAACATGATGAATTGTGAGTAGGAAGTGTTTGGTATTGAGGAATAAAATGTGAGATGGGAAAGGATGGAATATCATTGATGTTTAAGTTGTTTTATGCTAGAATTGGTGAATTTGGAAGTGTTTAAGAGTGTATGAAAGGTTAGAATGGGTTTAAGACCTTTTGGAGGAGTTTTAGAAGTGAAAAAATTAGTTAATCCGTAGCTTACACGGTCTGCCCGTGTACCATTACACGGCCCGTGTAAATCCAAACTCAGGGGACACATTTCACCCGAAGGTTAAACGGTCTGACCGTGTGGCTTTACACGGTCCGTGTGTTTTGGACTTCTTAACGACAGAATTAGAATTTTTGGTCTTCATGAAAGTTGTATACCTAGATTTATTCTTTCCAATCGTCTAAGAACTAAGTCATTACGACATCTAGAACGAAATTTATGGCATTTGCGCCATAGTATGTTCAATTGGAGGACAGTTATGAACATAGTTGATTCTTTTGACTATAACTCCTTCTCTAGAGCTCCAAATGATTTGATTCTTGTGGAAATGGATTCCTAACACATTTTACTATATCTCCACCAAAATTTGTATTAATTGGAGTTAAATTGAAATAGATTGATCAAATGAAAGTGTGAGAGTCTATTGGAACATTGTCAACGGGAGTAGTTTTACTGAACAGAGTTCAATGTTTTGCTATTATCTAGAGCTATAAGATTTCAAATGAGATGATTCATTCTTTGTAGTAAAGTTAAGATATAGGGCTACAAATCATATGAAGAAGTTCAATTGTGATTCAATCTCTAATATGTTCAAATGCTAAATGGAATCGGGTTTAGTACACTTAGAACAATCCGCCAATGTTTGAGGTATATCTCCCAATCTACTGAACCAAATTGAGTGATTTTGGTGCCAATGGAATCTACTTAGAGGAACACATTTCTAGAAGGGAGTATGATCAAAAGATATCTTCTTCACTCTCAAATTTAGTGTGATTCACTATAGACCTGAAAGTGTGATTTAGCAAAAGATGAGTTTTGTTTTGAGAATGACCTTGCAATGAAAGTGATAGAATGCTACCCGGGATTGTCATGAACATGCATTGTACATATATGTGCATGAATAATTATTTAAAATGGTGCAACATTATTAATATGTGTGCAACGTATTGCATAAATGGGTTGTGCAGGTCACAAGTCCGCAGACAGGCGTTTCCAAAATTTGGAAGCAACTACTAATCTGGAGCATACTGTGAGTAGACCTAGATGGTCTTACTTTATTGTTTGTTAATTGAATTCTTGTATTATTTGACTACTGGATGATTGTGTAAATGTGATTGAATATGTGAGGTTTCGGACAGGAGGTCCGATGATTGTGATGATTGACTTGGATATTGAAGTGCTATTTGTTTGTGAATTGGAAGAACTAAATGAATTGAGTGATTGCTATGTGTTTCCTGAATGTGTAAATTGCATGCAAGTGAAAGTGTGATTTCTCAACTATCTGTGCATACCGGACTACGGTCCGCTGATAAGCGAATATGATTGAATAAGAGCATGCAATTATGAGTGATGCATTTCAATGCATATAAATGACGATTGAATTCTCAACACTAAGGTTAAATGCCGGACTAAGGTCCGATAATATGAGAATGAATGGGTTTACAAAATTATGAGTGATGCATTTCATTTCATGAATGCATGTCATATAATGGCTGTTGTGACTAGAGTAGCCACCGATCAGAGCTACAAGCTCAACGATTAATGAGCCCTATATGGGATAGTTGTCAATGAGCCCTACATGGGACAGTTATCAATGAGCCCTACATGGGACAGTTATCAATGAGCCCTACATGGGACAGTTATCAATGAGCCCTACATAGGACAATTATCAATGAGCCCTATACGGGACAATTCAGGCACTCGGTCACAACAGAGTAACAATTGGAAAGTGAGTCTCATATACACTGAGTATGCATGAGATAAATGATTAAATGATATTGAATGTGAAATAACTGAACAAGTTTATGTGATTCAATATGGTTGTTAATGAAATGATATGAATATGGGAAATAATGTGATATAGGAAATAAAGTGAGATTGGTTCAGTGATTGAATGTGAAATAATATGATCATGTGCGATCAGTATGAAATATATGTCTTATGTGATATGTGATGAGTGAACCATCGATGATGGTCACTCACTGAGTTCGCAAAACTCACCCAAAATTTACAATTATTTTTCAGGATCGGAAGAATACCCCGTTAAGCCAACGGGAGTATATTTGCAGGATTCAAGTGAAGGTTAGAAGTCGGGATCAGTTCGCGTCTGCATTGCATGTCTTTATTTATGTAATAAAGTGTATTTTTGTATCTGGGAAATGGGCCCGAGTGGCTATTAGAAATTGTATATGATTGAATGATGACCCAAATTATGCATTGAATTCCGCATATATTGTTTCAAAAAAATGTACCGATTATTGAATGAGTGTTTTAGCACGCCACCCTCGCGGGGCACGGACTCGGATATCACCGTCGATGTCGGGTTCAGGTCGCGTGGGAGTGAGGTGTTACACTAATAAACCCCTATCTTTGATTTCCAATAACTTAATAGGATCTTGTCCTTGCTCACCAATACATAGTTATAATAAGTACTAATCTTGAATGCTTGATCCATGACAGACCACATCCAAACGTCTTCACAAGTTACCTTAGTCTCAAAGTCCTCGCAAGTGGGCTCAAAGTAGGTAACTTCTCACCCTCCCTTTTGTTTTTCTATCATTTTCTTGTCTTCAAGGATCCGAGAAACCAAGTAATAATGTGATCATATTTCATTCATTTAAGGCAATAAAATCATGTACGATATATAAAGTCATTCAAGTGCCTACTAAGAAGTATATTGTGTGTGAGCATGTCATTTAGTGTTATAAGGCGATATGTGCTTATTCAGTGAGGTATTACTCCCCTCAACTCTATTTTTCATGTTAGCTACCACCAACTTTGTAGTAGTGACTCTGGGGAATCTCATGTACAACATATTTATCTCTATATATGCTTTTCATTTTTTTTACTTGTACTTCTAGTCTAGTATCCTCAGTGACATGATTTTGTATGTTAAAAAAATTTATGATGTACGCTAACATTATTGTACTTTACTATATGTGCAATTATGCATGCTCATTTTGTTATTTTTTTAGGATTTTGTATTTATTTATGTTACTAGTAGTTAGTCTTACGTGTGATTTGAGGGCTTCAACTTTTAGGTAAATTCAATACCTAGTGTCCTTTATCATATTCCACTAACTGCTTAAATGTCTAACACTTCTATTAGGCCTTTTTATTACCTCCCTAAATTCCTCTCACTAGGGTACTCATCACTATCAAAGAAGCTTCTACAGTCAGTGAAATCAATCTCCATTAGTTAGTGGCAATCTAAAATTGACACGTTAGATATATCATGCCTTCTTTTAGCTTCATTATGATCTTTATCATTATTATACATGAGTGTTTCCTTACTACAAATCTTTTGCTATATATCTACATTACATTTCTCATAATAATTAGTTTTTTCATTTCAAAAATGCACTTAGGTGGAAAACTTTCCATCTAAGAAAATGACATCTCATGGGTGACCCTAAGTGGAGAATTTTCCTTTTGATTCTTTAACCATTTTGATTCGTCTAACCATATTTGTGTTAAGATCCACGCTAGTTCCAAATAGATTCCTATTAGTAAGCAAATTTTGTTTTAAGAATCTTGTGTCTACTTGTCTCATAATAAGGAACCTATATGGGTTGATACGTTGAAGGGTATTAATTTATGGGCTATCAACACAATTCAATTAGGTGTTACTACAACTTTTTGCACAACGATGAAAATGTTATTATCTTGAATGCAAAGAATGACATTGTTCAGCAAAGCTTTATTTATTCTAGGAACATTATTCTTCCAAGCTAGAGATTATTTGTGTAACACCCTACTCCTGTATGACTCGAACCTGACATCGATGTTGATATCTGAATTCGGGCCCTACGAAGGTGGCGTGCTACATCACTCAGCCCAAACTCAATATAAATTTTTTTTCACAACATACACTATACGGAAATCAATTAACATACACAATCACTGGTAAATATAATGACCATGGGGCCCTTTTTATAAATACAAATCAATTCAGTCCGTTGACTTTACAAAAATGACCCAATCATTTGTACAAAAATTTAGAAAAATAATTTTATACAGAATTGTGCAACACTAATGCAGACTCGAACTGATCTCGACTTCTTCTCTCACTCACATGCAGTTGCTATACGCCCGTTGTCTAACGGGGTATTTTTCTGGGTCCTAAAAAATAATTGCAAATTTTGGGTGAGTTTTGCGAACTCAGTGAGTGACCATCATCGATGGCTCACCTAGACATAGAATACAATATTTACATAGTTCACTTTATTTCATAGTGCAAATTCACAATATTTCACATTCACTCGTTTACAGAATTGCACATTCACATTATTCATATTCGATATTTCTATTATGCAGATGCAATGCACATGAGACTCACTTTTCATTTATTAATTTGCTGTGATCGAGTTCCTAAACTGTCCCATGTAGGGTTCATTAATAACTGTCCTTTATCCTATTGAGGGATACAGAGCTCATTAAACATTGAGCCGGAGGCTCTGAATCACTTATGAGCTCGAAGCTAATTTCCAATCGTTGAGCTTAAAGCTCTGATCGGTGGCGACTCCAGTCACAACAGCCCATATATTTCATACACTTATGTCATACAATACATCAGTCACATCTACTCACTTTCACACGTCGTCGAACCGTAGTCCGGCATTAGAACACACTTATTTCACATAAGCATAAGGCATGTGCCTTTCACTCAATCAAATATATGTAAGCAAATGAATATGTAATGCTCATGTGACACTTTCCAATTTATTTTGGTGTTGTGACCGAGCACCTGAACTGTCCCAATATGGGCACATTAATCGTTGAACCTGAGTTTCTAAATCACTGTAAGGCTCGAGGCCTAAGTACAATCGTTGAGCTTTTAGCTCTCGGTGGCTACTCCGGTTACAACTGTCATTATCTGGTTATATATTCATAAGTGAAATGCATATGCCACAATTAATCATATTACTATGCACGTATGCATATGTCACAATCAATATTTATGTATCACATGTATCCCAATTAGTCACATCATAGGCATATAGGTCGCAAATTCACATACAAGTAGCACTTCTATAACCAACTCCCCAGTACACAATCATCGGACCTTCTGTCCGAAATTCACATTCACAGCAAACCTCAAACCCACCATTATTCACCCATTCAATAATAAATTTATAAAAAATGAAAACAAAATAGAATAAAAGGTGAAATAAGTCCATCTCGGTCTACTCACAGTACGCTCCAGATTAGCATTTGTTTCCAAATTCTGGAAACGCCTGACTGCGAACTCTAAGCCTGCACAACCCATTTATTCAATACGTTGCACACACATTAATAGTTTTGCACAATTATAATCATTGATGCACATATATGTACGATGCATGTTCATGACTATCCCGGTATCAATCGATAAACTTTATCGCAAAAACCATTCTAATATCACAACTCAAGTATGCCTAGGGTTTAGCTGCACTAAAATCCTTAAACTCGCAATTTATGCTTATTGTAATCTTTCGGGTCTACTACTCCCGATCGATGAGCTAGTTCACATAGGGTAACCTAGGCAACCTCCCTTGATAGAAAAATTTTCCTAAGCAGTAGAAATCCATAAACACTAAAATCACTCAATTCAGATCTCTATAGGTTCAATTATGGCTAAAACACTTTCAGCTCTTACTAATCCAAGACTGAACACTATACTCAAATTCAATTCAGAAATTGAAAGTCTTAGGGGCTGAATTGAAATTCGATTCTTTCAGATAACTTATATCCCCATGTCTCTAGTTTATTTAGAAACAATAATCAACTCAATTGGATCTCTACAGATTAATAATTTACCAAATTCCTGAACCATGTTCACAAAATTTTCCAACTCACTTTGATTAAATCAATCTCTTTTAGTTTAATCTAAAAAATCCAAAATTTTTGATGGACACATAGAGGGATGTCTTAGGAATCCAACGCTTCAAAAATCAAGTCAATCGGATGTCGGACGGAAAAGATATAGCCAAAAGAGTGAAGTGTATTCAGAAAATAATCTTCCTTAAACAAAATGGGAAGTCGCGATCGTGCACATGCACGATCGTCACATTCTGGCGGACCAGCGGAGGCCGACCGATCACCACATTTCTGGCCGACCGATCGCCACATTTTTGGCCAACCGATTGTCACATTTCTAGTCGACCGATCGCCACATTCTGGCCAACCGATCGCCACGTTTCTGGCCGACCGATCGTCACATTCTACCCGACCGATCGCCACATTTATGGCCGACCGATCGTCACATTTCTGGCCTACAGATCGCCACATTCTGGTCGACCGATTGCCACGTTTCTGGCCGACTGATCGCCCTGTTTCTGGCCAACCGATAGTCACATTCTGGCCGACCGATCACCATATTTCTGGCCGACCGATCGTCACATTTCTGGCTGACCTATCACCACATTATGGCCGATCGATCGCCACGTTTCTGGCCGACCGATCGTCACATTCTACACCAACATCTCAACTTCCAAACTCCATAACTTTCGATTCAGAACTCTAAAATTTACAAACTTAGTATAAATGGAAAGGTAAAAGGAAGCTCTACAACTTTCATGAAGGATAGAAAAATCAATTTGACCTCTAAGGGAGTCAAAAACTCCTTTAAAGTTTCTGTCCACTAATGATCATCTCAAACAGTAGCAGAAACTTCTAAAAATCAAAACTTCCTATTACATGGTCCAAAATTTCCATACTTTACATCAATGGAAAGATCAAAACATAATATAAAACTTTCACGAAGACCAATTTCATAAAATCTGTCTCATTTAGCCTAGAAAAAATCCCCAAAGTTTCAGGTCACAAATTTTCAATGTTAGGATCATCCTGCACATATTGCCCACTTTCAAGATAAAATTCAGAACCCTTCAAGTCACAATTGGACAGCACTTACTCCATAAAAATTCTAGTCAAACTTCTCAAGTTTAATTCAAGCCAAACCTCATTTCAATTGCTTAACCATATAAAAAGTTATGACCAAAACATTGAAACATACACAAATCCAATTTTCCAGATTCTCATCCTAACTCAATTTCTACCTCTTCCATACCATTTCTAAACCAATTCTAACTCAATTTACTTTATAAATCCCCCATAACTAAACCACAACCTATCCTTGAACATTAGTCCACAAATGGCAGCACACACACTCAATAATCTTTTTCTACACTCATCTTTAATCACAAACCATCTCAATTTTCATACAACACATACATCCTACCTCATCAATCATCAATTAAACAAGCAAATTTCATACCCATCTATACCAACACAATTTGCATGCAATTAGGTTCACAACCATCACAAATACTGCATTTAATTACAATTTATAACATAAAGCCCAACCTTACCTACTTAAGCTTCCACTTTCTTCAATTCTTCACAAAAACCATAAACTCACTTCCTTTCCCCCAACACCAAACACAATAATCATCATCACTAGGGGGGGGGGGGGTGAGGGTTTGGTTGGATATTTAATGGACAAAGAAAAGAAAGCAAGTAACAAAAAAGAGTATCTTGTGTGGGTGGAGCTTGAACCAACGAAGGAGGAGCAAGGAAGAAGCTACGGATGAGGAGGAAAAACTTGCATTTTAAAAGTGATTTTAACTCTTTCTAAGGAAGCATCGAGAATCACTTGGTTTAATAACCTAAGGACATAAGGTGGCATGTTAGGCAAGTGACACATGTCAACCTCTCAAATACCCACTTAATTTCCTTCCAATTCACTTCCAATCTCTAGTCCAATTTCACCCCAAAATTCCAATGGCTTAAAATTCATAATTCCTAAAATCATGTATCTAATTTTCAGTGCAATTGGTCAGTACTTTTTACTACCGATAACTAGTCAGTCTGCCACTTGGCATTTTTTTTTGTCCGAAAAAATACCCCGAAAATTTTCAGCAAAATTTCTAAAATTCTCCCAAAATTTAAAATACACAAAGACCTACTTCAATTAAATTTTCAAGCACAAAAATCATATTTTTCACAAAAATCACATCTATGACCAAATATACCGGGAAATGCCATGAATGCATGTACAGTCATTTACGTGTGCAAAAGTCACTATTTACGTGTATGTGTATGCATGAACACGCCAAGACAATCTTAAACACTCAGAACCCGTTCCAAATGACTATTCTACCCTTCCCCTAGGGGATGAGATGTTACAATTTGCTCATAATATACTTAGAGCTACAAGTATAAATAGGAATTCAATACCTAATTTCCAACATAGAGATGCAGATAAGAGGGGAAAGTTTGTAGCCTTTCTTATCAACTGGGATATCCCGTTAATAAGGGGAGCCCATATAATTTTTTTTCAATTTGATACAATTGATGGAACCTTGACAGAGAGTTAGGTTTTATTTAAATTAAATATTTTGAAATATTAATGTTCTTTTTTAATAGGTCTAAAATGTTATTAGAGTTTAAATTAATCATTTTATCTTAAATTTGAAAGTTTCTACAAGTTTGATTTTAAAATTGAATTTTTAAATAAACATTATAGTTCAAATCAATCTCATAACATTATATATTGTTGTTGCAATAAGCATTCCAAGTCCAATTCCAATTCCAATGCAGTTCGTTAAAGCAAAGAACAACCAGATAAAATATCTAATTCCCATTTTTTATTCACTTGTTTTCTTGCATTAATTGAATAATTATTTCTGATCAAAGCTTTATAGGTTGTTTGGAAAAACATGAATTGGATTCAATTGTAGTATTGAATTCAATTCAGGTGTTTGGAAACACAAAAAAGGGATGGGTTCAATTCATGCATGTAATTGAACCCATCCCATTTAGAAATTGAATTCATTCCTCCAAGCATCGGAATTGAATTCATGCAAGTATTAATTTGGCAAATCTTCTTGTGTCACACACACATACTTAAAGTAGTGCTCCAACAATGATATGGAAATTTTTCACCCATTTTTTCCTTATAAATAATATTTATACATGATTAATAACTATAATAATTTTCCTTTATTTTTATATTTGAAAATTATAATTTTGCATTAATTATGGAATTATTATTGTAAATTTAGAGAAATAAGAGATTTTTTTAAAATAAAGAATAAATTATGAAATCCATTCATCAAAGCTGTATCAATTTATGCATTACATCTTCTTCAATTTTATAATAATAATTAAAGAAATTTCATATTCTTTAGTCAAGGTTAAAAATATTATATGAAATAATTGAATTCATTTTGATTGTGTTCAAATAGTGTGATTGAATTGATTAAATATTCTTAGATTTGTTAAACGATTGTAAATTGAATTGATTCAATCTTATTAATATAATTGAATCCAATTCGTTAATGAATTCAATTTGAAGGTTTTTAAACAGTTTGTTAATGAATTATTTATTGGTATTTTAATCTTAAAAGAAAATGTGACAATCTTGATATTGATTATAGAAGTCTTCTTTCTCACGTTAATTTCAATTAAACTGTCCGAAGCAAACAAAAGCATCTGTATTACTTTCTTTCCGTAATTAAGGGTATGAATGGCTTATAATATTCAATGATGTCTACACTAAGCATTCAAGGGCATATGAAATGCTAGTGCATGGAAGCTGCTTATGTCTGAATGTTAGTAAGACACGGATCATCAAATTCCAGACGCATCATGCAATAAATAAAACAGGTTGCTACTTTTGTTAAAGTTGTCAAAAACAACTAGTCGTGGAGACCTTAATGTAGGCCCCTCTTTCTGACACTTCTTAAGGTATCAGAACCTTCAAACTGAATTTTCCATATTATTGTTAACATGAATAGGTCTATTAATTGAGTAGCAGATCATGCTGTGGCTGTGGATGCATGTAAAGTTGTAGAGAACTGAACAAATGTATCATTATTCTACGAGTTAATGTGGAAAATGAAAAAGGAAGAAGACCAATTGTGTTGTGTTTGACCAAAGTCAAAGTGTTAAAAATGTGAAAGGACAGATACAAAACCATAAAATCTCATTACAGAAATTAGCTCCTAAAACTCTGGCAGGTTAATGGTTCTCCTTTTCACTCCAGGACTGGTCTCCACTTGTCAAACGCCATAGTTTCCATTCTTCCTTATTTTCAAGTTTTTATTCCAAATATAATATTAAATATTTAGTTTATATTATGGTTTAAATTTGCCCAATAGGACTCATTCGGCCCCACAGAATACCCAGTTTTGAACAAAGATCGGCTCCCGAACAGCCTTTGCCAGGTCATATAACGTGTAAGAGATCTTATAAAAATAGGAAACCAAACCAAACCAAAAAAAAATCGAAATTTGTTCATGGAAAAAACGGAAATAACAGAGAAATTATTCGTGTGTGTGTATGACAAAACTGGGAAATTTTGCTACACTTTAATATAATATTTGAAAAGCTTGCAATGGAGAACTGGGAAGAGGTGGTATCCTGGAAATTCCTCGCATTCAAGGGGAAGACATTAGAGAGAGGAAGAGAGTTTCCCTCTCTCTATAGCTCTTGCTCAATCATCTAATCCCCTCCCTCGTGTCTCTCCTTTTTCTTCATTTATCCCCAGAAAGGAGCAATCTTTCTTCCGGATTTTTTCCATACACTTTTAGTCTATGTTGATCTGCAACAACCCAGCTCCTATTTTCATGTTTGCTCGAGTGGTCATTGTCAAATTTTGATCTTGAATGGTCCTGCTGCCTCATTCCAAGGTACCCCCTCTCTCCATCTTTATATCTATTGTCATTCTTCCAAGTTGTTATAGGTTTTGTTTTGGTTCTTGGCTTGTGGGGACCTTTATGTTTTTCTTTTTTAGTGTGGTCATGTTTGATGAATTGGTGTTCGTTGCAGTGTTTTTTTTTTTTTTGAGGTTTCAGCTGGACATTGTGTCAAAATGTTAATCCCCTTTTCTTGTCTAAATAATTTCTTTCTGTTTATTGTGATTTCTGAATACTTTTTCTTTCCTCTTTGGGTATTGAAGAGAATCCGGAGTGGACTTTATGATTTTAGTTCAGATACTGGTGTTTCCCAACTGGGAAAGGGATAATGCTGATTCTGGTGATCTTCTATTAATTCTTCTATACCTATTGACAATATAGATTGTTCGTGAGCGTCTGATCTTAGTTTTACGTTTCCTTGTCCCTTACATGATTCTCAAGAGTGAGTATAAAATCTGAGCATTATCTTTATTGATGCAATCCTCAGTGCACCCTTTTTCAATGCATAAAGTTTAGTTCTTTTTGAAGTATAATTATGTACTTTCAATGTTGCAATTGAGCAACTAATATTCATTTTAGTTTATTTATAATGTTCTTTTTTCTGCTATAGGTACGCCACGAAGAAATTAGGCCACAGGAACACCTTTACACCTGCACTGAAGTCCAGGATTCTGGCTGTTCTTTTGGTGCTTTTATCCAATTATAAGTGCTTATAAACCTAAGCTTGCGGAATGGCACGGGGTAGAATAAGAGCAAGGCTGCGAAGCCATCTTCACACTTTCTCATGCCTAAGGCCAAGTGTCGATGAGGGGAAGGACCCTCATTCAATGGAAGGCCCTGGCTACTCGAGGATTGTTCATTGCAACCAGCCACTCATGCACCGGAAAAAGCCCTTAAAATATTGCTCAAATTACATATCAACTACAAAGTACAATGTTATCACGTTCTTGCCCAAGGCTCTTTTCGAACAGTTTCGTCGAGTTGCTAATATCTATTTTCTTTTGGCTGCAATTCTTTCTCTTACTCCTGTTGCACCCTTCTCTGCTGTCAGCATGATTTTTCCTTTAGCTTTTGTTGTTGGTATTAGTATGGCAAAGGAAGCTTTGGAAGATTGGCAGAGATTTATTCAGGACATGAAAGTTAATAGCACAAAAACTCTAGTTCATCAAGGGGATGGTGTTTTTGATTATAAAGCATGGGACAATATTCAGGTCGGGGATATAGTGAAAGTGGAAAAGGATCAGTTTTTCCCAGCTGATTTACTGCTTTTGGCTACGGATTATGATGATGGGATTTGTTATGTGGAGACCATGAACCTAGATGGTGAGACGAATTTAAAACTAAAGAGAGCTCTAGAGGTAACCTTGCCATTGGATGAAGATCTGGCTTTCAGGGGTTTCACTGGGACTATAAAATGTGAAGACCCAAATCCGAGTCTTTACACTTTTATTGGTAATTTTGAGTATGAGCGTCAGATTTATCCACTTGAACCAAATCAGGTTCTTCTCAGAGATTCAAAGCTACGGAATACAAGTTTTATATATGGAGTTGTAATATTCACTGGTTTTGATAGTAAGGTCATGCAGAACTCAACAAAGTCCCCCTCGAAAAGGAGCAAAATAGAAAAGAAGATGGACAAAATTATATACATTCTTTTCAGCCTGCTTTTGCTGATCTCAGTGATAAGCTCTATTGGCTTTGCAGTGAAGATAAAGGTTCAAATGCCAGACTGGTGGTACATGGAACCCTGGAATCCTGAAGAATTGTATAATCCTAAAAATCCTACAAAGTCAGGGCTAGCCCATTTGATCACTGCTCTCATTCTCTATGGTTATTTAATACCCATATCTCTCTATGTTTCTATCGAGGTTGTGAAGGTCTGTCAGGCAACCTTCATTGACAATGACATACATATGTATGATGAAGATACTGGCAATACTGCACGAGCACGGACATCGAACTTAAATGAGGAGTTAGGCCAAGTGGATACTATCCTTTCTGATAAAACTGGCACCTTGACATGTAATCAGATGGATTATTTGAAATGTTCAATTGCGGGTACAGCATATGGTACACGTGCTAGTGAAGTCGAACTTGCGGCAGCAAAACAAATGGCTATAGACTTAGAGGACCAGGATTCAGAAATGTCTAATGGTTCCAGGCATAGAACTGGAGGATGTAAATCATGGGAGAATCGAGGAGGAACATCAGAAATTGAATTAGAGACAGTTGTCACTGCTAAAGATGAGAAAGATCCTAAACCAGCAATAAAGGGATTTAGTTTTGAGGATAGTCGTCTCATGGATGGGAATTTCATGAAAGAACCCAATGCAGATGTCGTATTGCTATTTTTCCGCATATTAGCAGTTTGCCAGTCTGCCGTGCCTGAGCTGAATACAGAGACTGGAAAAATTATGTATGAAGCAGAATCACCTGATGAAGGGGCTTTTGTTGTTGCTGCCAGAGAATTTGGTTTTGAGTTTTTCAAGAGAACTCAATCAAGTGTGTTTATTCGGGAAAGATATACATGCCCTGGACAAGTGATTGAAAGGTGTTGTTTTGAATTAAAAATCTATTACTTTCATTCAGTGTTTTTATCCACCAATTCTAGGGAGTTATATCTTTTTCTTAACAATCTTACCTCTCTCATGGGAATCTGGCAGAGAATACAAAATTCTTAATTTGCTGGAGTTTACCAGCAAAAGGAAGCGAATGTCTGTAATTATTCGGGATGAGGATGGACAGCTTATGATGTTCTGCAAAGGTGCTGACAGGTGAGATTCACATTTTAGCATACATTACGATCTGTTTTATGACTATTTAGAGCAATCAGAAGTTTCTAGGTCCATCGGTTATCATATCATTATTTAGAGATATAGCCTTTTCCCTAGACTGGGCTCTTTTATCTAAACGTGTTACCATTTTGTTGGACTAATGTCATGCTCTTGGGGAATGTAAAGAAATAATTCATTTCTTCTTTTATTATAACCTACTGATAACTGATTTGACTGAACCATGCAGCATTATCTTTGATCGTCTGGCAAAGAATGGAAGAATGTTTGAAGAAATTACTACCAAGCATTTGAATGAATATGGAGAAGCTGGATTACGTACATTGGCACTTGCTTACAAAAAACTTGATGAGTCTGAGTACTCTGCATGGAACAATGAGTTCATTAAAGCAAAATCTTCAATTAGTTCCGACAGAGATGCAATGCTGGAGCATGTGGCAGATATGATGGAAAAGGATTTCATTCTTGTCGGTGCTACTGCTGTGGAGGACAAATTGCAGAAAGGGGTACACATAGTTTGTTACATGAGAGCCATAACAAACTTTCCCTTTTAGGTTGTTTCTTGTTAATATTCTATTTTATCCCTCTAGGTGCCCCAGTGCATAGATAAACTTGCACAAGCTGGTCTTAAGCTTTGGGTTTTGACAGGAGATAAGATGGAAACTGCAATTAATATAGGGTGGGTTACTAGAAACATGCAATGTTTTTGTTGGTGGACATTACCTCTTTGGGAACTAAGTTTTGCTTGCACAATGCAGGTTTGCTTGTAGCTTGCTTCGGCAGGGAATGAAGCAGATCTGTATCACAACAGTGAACTCTGATCCAATAGCCCAAGATAGCAAACAGGTATTTGCTACCTGGAAAGCATATAGAACAGTATTCTGTTCAGAGATTTGAATTTCTATTTTGATTTAATTATGAATTTCCGCTACTGATCAGGCTGGGAAAGAGCACATTTCGATGCAAATCACCAATGCCTCTCAAATGATCAAGCTGGAAAAAGATCCACATGCTGCATTTGCATTAATTATTGATGGAAAAACCCTAGCGTATGCTCTTGAGGATGATATGAAACATCAATTCTTGGCATTGGCAGTTGATTGTGCATCTGTGATATGCTGCCGTGTCTCTCCCAAACAGAAGGCACTGGTGTGATTCTTTTTCTCCATTCCTTTGCTTTCTTTTTCAGTTTTTATTTCTTGACTGTAACCCGCATAAGACAGACATCCTTTAGATTAAAGAGCAGAAAGATTATGATATTTCCTATGGCTCTAATGCATGTTCTGCTTTTGGTGCCAGGTAACAAGGTTAGTAAAACAAGGAACAGGGAAAACTACGTTAGCAATAGGAGATGGTGCAAATGATGTTGGAATGATACAAGAAGCTGACATTGGTGTTGGAATCAGTGGGGTTGAAGGTATGCAGGTTCGTAATACGTCTATCTGATTTTCTGATTCAAAGTACTAACCTATACAACTAGTTTAGCCTCTTTTCTACTGTTATTTTACATGTGATGTCTGAAATTTTTGTTAGTCCTCTTTTCATATGCTACGACCTATTATGTATGTTAATACCAAAACATTATTTTTCTGCCCCTTTTTTTTTCATTATTCATTTTTCAATGGAAATTTATCTTAGCTTTGTCCACTACATATCTAGCTTTTTTGTTGTTTTAGTCAAGGATCTGAGCAAGCAGGGTTTCTCGTTGTATGCATGACTGGCAATCTTCCTGCAAAACTTACCCTTAATCCTTTGCAGGCTGTCATGGCTAGTGACTTCTCTATTTCCCAGTTCCGGTTTTTGGAAAGACTCCTGGTTGTACATGGACATTGGTGCTACAAGAGAATTGCTCAGATGGTAAGAATAAAGAACTTAGTGCCTGTGATGCTTAATTAAATGATTTGATACTTGTATGCTACTGCAGTGATGCATTTTTTCTTACCTAGATGTTTCTTCCTTATCCAAACTTGGATACTTTTGCATTCAGATCTGCTATTTCTTCTACAAAAATATTGCCTTTGGTCTCACCCTGTTCTACTTTGAGGCATTCACGGCCTTTTCTGGACAATCAATTTATGATGATTGGTTCATGCTACTGTTCAATGTCGTTCTAACGTCACTGCCAGTAATTTCACTTGGAATTTTTGAGCAAGATGTGTCTTCCGAGGTCTGCTTACAGGTCAGCTCCATCAGTTGCAATTTTGTTGCTGTATTAATCAATTTACTTTTTGTAGCTATTACTCAAGGTGGTGACGTTTTGTTTGCAGTTTCCAGCACTCTACCAGCAAGGGCCCAAAAATCTGTTCTTCGACTGGTACAGGATATTAGGGTGGATGGGGAATGGCCTCTATTCCTCTCTCGTTATTTTCTTTCTTAGTATTGTGATCCTTTTTGATCAAGCTTTCCGTGCTGAAGGCCAAACTGCAGACATGGCTGCAGTGGGCACAACAATGTTCTCCTGCATTATTTGCACTGTCAACTGTCAGATTGCACTCACTATGAGCCACTTTACGTGGATACAGCATCTCTTTGTCTGGGGCAGCATTGTGGCTTGGTACGCGTTCTTATTGCTTTATGGGATGGTATCTCCAATTTATTCAGGAAATGCCTACCAAATTCTTGTTGAAGCTCTTGGTCCAGCTCCTATCTACTGGTTTGCCATTATATTGGTAACAGTAGCCTGCAATCTTCCATACTTGGCACACATATCATTTCAAAGATGCTTCAATCCCTTGGATCATCATATCATACAAGAAATTAAATACTACAGGAAAGATGTTGAGGATCAACAGATGTGGACAAGGGAGCGTTCTAAGGCAAGGCAAGAAACAAAGATTGGTTTGTCTGCTAGGGTGGATGCTAAGATCAGGCATTTGAGAGGAAGGCTGCATAAAATGCACTCGAACATGGTAACACAAAGTTCTATGCCTTCGCCATCTTAGCATGTCAATTTGTTTTCCATTATATTTTTGCTAAATTTGTAGGCTGGCCATTTTTCAGTTTTCTATATTTTTTTATTCAATTCTCAATGATATTTTATGAGGCTGAGTGGGGTTCGGCCAAGTTCCATGCATTACATCAAAAGCATCGGAGCTCATGTTTGTAAACTATGTATAAGATTGGAGAAGTTAACATCTTGTGAAAAATAGTTGATATGTAACATCTTCTTTCATCTCTTACACTGCTTCTCTGTGGTCTGGAATCAAGACTAACTCTTAAATGTGAATAATTGACGGATGTTAAACCGTTATGAGGTGGCCGATCTTGATTTTAGTTCTAGAACTTGTGGCCGAGTGATGAAAATGAAAAAGCGTGTAATGTGATTCAGTTATGATCTGCTCAAAGGACCAAGCAAGAATTAGAGGACGTTCTCATGATTTAAGTCCCCAGTTGTTTTCTGTTACTGCTCAAAGGACCAAGCAAGAATTAGAGGACGTCTAAGTCCCCAGTGGTTTTCTGTTAGTCACCTTCCACTACCTTATCATGTCACTTTAACGAATTGTTGGCAGTAAATATAATACTTACTCGTGAAGGCAGACAAAATTGCAGGTTTTCTCTGTACGTCTGCAGATAGAAGCAGCTTGTAATGTTCTCAGCATTTGCTTGTACTCGAAAGAAGCCAATCTATTGCATTTGGTACTCGGTTTTTGTGGCATTCCTGTTCTAACACAAACTAGTATGTGTTAGGAAACAAAGTACTTGAAGACTGCCAAACAAGTCCAAAACCAAAAAACTGTCTAGGAATTCTCAATGGAAGGATGAATAACCTAAAACATCAAATCATTTTGTTGGTGGTGATTGGTGACAACCAAATTTGGCACTGTATTCATTTATTTCTAACTTGTAAGTGGTTATTGCCCAAATGTGCAGTGAAAATTTAGAAACATATAATGCCCTGTTGTTTTGGAAAATTAAAGAGTATGTATATATAAGTTTTGTTATAAATGGTTAAGATGTGTAAGTGTATATTGTTAAAGTTAAAATTTGGTGGAAACATTGGTAATGTATTATGTTGGACAATATTGTAAGGGAAAAGAGGAAAAGATATATCACATGAATATTAAAATTAGATTAATAAAAGTAGAAAGAAAAACTAATAATTCAAACAGATGAAGTAAAATTTGTTATAATATTTTAATAAAGAATATAACTTGCAAGATATGAATTAAAATAAATCAATAAAAATTAAAAAAGAAAATTCTGACCAAGGTAGAAAACAATCAATAGATCATCATCATCATCATCATCATCATCATCATCATCACCCAGTCTAAAATTTCGCAATGAAGCAGGGTCTGGGGAGGTCCGATAGTACGCAGCCTTACTCCTACATAATAGAGAGGCTGTTTCCGATGGACCCGCATGTAAATGAGACAATATAAGAATGATGTGGTATACAAAAACAGTAAAAAAAAGAAAAAGAATGGGGAATACCTGAAGGAGGATATATCTGGTATACAAAAACAATCAATAGATATGTGGATTAAAAATAAATTATTGACTGAAGAAATAAAACGAAAACAAGAAATCAACAATACAAGATAAAATACAGTAGAAATGCAGTTCAACTCAATAAGTAGCAAAAAAGATAACAAAACAACAGCAAAATTAGTTTGTATATGCGTTAAGATTATAGTCATCTAAGCAAGATCAATAAATAGCGAAAAAGATAGAGAAACAATAACAAAAGGAGTTTGAAAGTGCAACAAGAAGCATATAAGATATAATAAATTTTGGGGATTATGTTGTCAATCAATAATCCTTAAGGTTGTGAAATAAAATATCGTCAAATCAATGAAATATTTAGTGATGATGTTGAAAGTAGCTAAAATTTGACCAATGAAATATTAAATGAAGTTTCATTTGTTCTTGGTAATCCATAGATCAGCTATAGGCTGAAGAATATGCTTGAACCTATTAAGACATACACATATAGTATTTAAATTATTTTGGGCAAATCCTATAATTTGAACTAATACAAGAATTAGACTGATTTACCTCAGGCTTACTTTCCGAGGTCGATAAGGAAGTATAGCAGCATCAGGTTTCATTATCTCAGGTAGGGAATTAGGACCTCAAAGCTACTGGAAATACCTAGAGGTTTGTCTTCGAATCGGGAAGTATAAGAACATATGCCCAAAAGCTCTCACTAGGTGGGAAATATTAAAATTGTTCTTTCCAGTAGTATCGCATCGTATAGTTAGGTAGAGGCAATCCAATTTTTCCGTAGTGACAGGAATCTAGGAGGGCAAATTGTAAAATGTCAAATTCTAAAAATCACCACAGACTGGGAAGCCCTTCTTCCTATATGAACAGAATCCCTCATTTTTTCCCTTTCATCTCTTCCTAAAGATAGCCAAAACTAAGGGTGTTAAGCACTTCTATACTCGAAAGCAACTCGAGCACCCGAAAATCATGTCTAGAAACCAACCAAGGAAAAATCACGTATAAAGTAAATATAAAAATCACCACCTCGAGTAGTAAAACAAAGTCGTTATGCTAGCCAATAGATCTCCAACTTTTAGAAAGAAGCAAAAGAAAGCCACCTGTTTTGAAAGCATAAGAGCATTAGCAAAGGTGTTGGCTTCTATCTTGAACTCAATTGGCTTCTTAAAGTAGTAGCACTCTATAGGATTCCTAAGTTCCCATCTTTCAACCATGGAATATAGAATTATGGCATGGTTGGATTGTTGTTAGGTAAGCATAAGCATTCCACTCTTAGGGCTATACCTTCCTTAGGTGTTAAATGTGATGCTGTTAAAAAACCATGTGAATTCACTTAAGTTACAGGTGTAGTTCTTGTTGTATTGAGTGCATCTTATGACGATAATGTCGGTTACACTTTCTTCATGGCAAGAGCAGAAATAAACATCGTGTTTGGTCGTGAAGAATAAAAAATAAAAGTTTTCCTATGCTTAATTTTTTTGAGCATTTTATTTATTCCCTTTTTGGGGCTTGAACTCTCACATAAATTT
Organism: Erythroxylum novogranatense; assembly: GCA_029891385.1. Classification (NCBI taxonomy): domain Eukaryota; kingdom Viridiplantae; phylum Streptophyta; class Magnoliopsida; order Malpighiales; family Erythroxylaceae; genus Erythroxylum; species Erythroxylum novogranatense. The sequence goes on along the minus strand of CM057224.1, from coordinate 27,357,878 downwards.
CTTGTGATGAGTGCAAAAATTCAAAGAAAAGAACTTATACTTAGCCTCTGAAACATTCTTAAGCATGACCATTGATGTTCCTTGTTCTTTGACTAGGCACTCATCATTTGGCAAATTAAAAGCAACGACATGCGGACCTTTTACATCCTGACGCAAAATTAAATTGATTAACCAAAAGTTTTTATGATGAAGAGACATCTGTAACTGACGTGCTTTCAAGTGCTGATTTATATAGATTTAGATCCAAACTACTTAAATATTACAACTTCTTTTACATATATTAATATGTTGAGTGGGTGTTATTTGGTGCAATAGTAAAGGCCGATTGCACCTTTAGGGTGCAACAACCAACCTATATGCTGGGTAGACATGTTTATGGATCTTTCATTCATGTTAGATATATAGTATATATCTTCTTTGTTTTGTCATATTTATTATTAATTGGACCTATAAGATATTAACTGGATGATGATAGCTAATCAAGTATCTTTGTTTGACTTGGATTCAAAAAGCTATTGGAGATAATCTTCTAGTTGTAGTAGAGTTCTATCTCTAATTGATGTGTATCTTGGCAAGATGTGGTGTGGATCATGTGTGTAGGTGAAAGGGTATTGTTAGAATTTCTATGTTAAGTGTTAACATCAAAATTTAGAAGACTTGAGGTTTCGAGTATATACAAAAGAAGGATTGTAGCCAACCTAACGCTCCTTTTCACCATAATCCATAATAATATAGTACAAGGTTGAATTGTTAGTTCGCAGGGAATTTAGAGAAGAGAGACTAAGGACAATGATTTTGGTAAGGATGGTGGACCTGTTGCCAAAGTGTTGATAACCAAACTTGTCGTTGTTAAGAAACATATATCCTCAATTTTGGGATTGGAAATATCAGATATTGATCCTAGGCATTTTGTTGCAGCTCTCATTGTTCAAAAGGGTCTTGAAGGCCTTCTTTTCATAGTTGGGAGCGTGTTTGGTGCCTATCTATTGCTTAGCTAGACTTGCTTGTTGAAACGTGAATGATGGTCACAACTTGATTGATCCATTGCTTTGGATGAGCAACGTTTCTTTCCAGATATTGGAAGGGAAGTTAGAAAGTGGAAAATGGGTTGTCACTTGTCAACGCTATTATACTAAGCCAAAATTTTGTGTCATGTTGGTGCTATCTTTTGGTTTTATGAACTGTGGTTTGAATGTCTCCCTTTAAAGATTCACGATTGAAAGTAAGGCAGAAAAAACCCAGCAGCTAACTATAGCAATTTAATTGGTGAACAACTTTTAGATCGGTCTTGGAAGGAGTTGAATTTATCGGAAAGTTGTTTCTCTCTATCTCACGTATTATCGTTTTTGTTTCTAATTATTTTAATTACTTGAGTTATTCGTTTGATTGTATTTATTAGTAAACATTGTGTGAAAAATCCTCTATTGAGGTTAGTATGAGGCGGTCGTACTATTGGGTGTGAAATTACTTTCACGGGTAGTGAGGATGAGGGATAATGTTAAGGTTGAGTGGTATCGACTCAATAAAGCCTTATATAAAAACTATTGTCGTTAGTGAAAGTATTAAGGCGAGTAAAGGCTCGTATAAGTAGGCAAGGTATGTCAAAATGTGTTAACAAATTTCTAGTGTTTTTGTTATTTTGCTTTTGATTGCTTTGTTTTTGTTTGTGCTAGAGACGATCACGGTAAAATTGAAAAATTTGCGAAACTACTACCCTCTACGATTTTTCAATTCACATAACAAATTTTGATTAAGACCCTTGTATAATAAATTTATTCTCTCTCTTCATATCCATAATGACGATATCAATTGAGCCACTAACAAGAAAGAAAACAAATAAATACAGGTCTTCAAATATGCAAGATAATTTGTAGAGCAATTGTCATTTTAATGAAACATAGATAAAGGCACTATCTAGAAACATTTTAATGCAAAAGGTTAATTGTTAAGTTTGAAGCTTATAATAAACCATGTATTTAACTCTAACTCACAATTTAAATCTATACAAAAAACATGTGCATACATGCAGAAAAGGTATAAGCAAAGAGAGGATCAACGTCCATCTAAATTTCAAGAAAAGCTGATCTTAGAACTTGAAAGTTAGATGCCAATCCCATTCTTGGCAAGTTATGAATGCACTTCCAAAATTGAGGAAAAGAAGTTGTATGTGCACATATCAAAGTGTCTCATATACTTAAGAGACTCACCCTTGCATTATATAGTAGTTGGATGACACGAATAGGAGAAACATTAACATCTTTTGATTTATATGCACTATCCATAGGAAGATTCTATTTCAAAAGTTGCATATACACAATCCTCAATAAGGAAGTAGGACATATACACGATAATGTTGGAACTGTGGTTAAAAGTGGCTTAAATAACACAAAGAAATTTGAGCATATGGTCATAATCAAAAGAACAACTAATTTAGCCACGTGTATATAAGCGCAAAGTAATTGCATACAGGAGTTAGTATACCTAATACAACTAATGGCTTATGTGATAAAATGACTTATACTCCAGTAATCTCCACTCAAATTTGATGGAAATACAAGGAAAATCGAAGACAAAAGTGAGTATGTGATGGTGACTGAGGGTGTGTCGAAGAGAGAAGGGGGAGAAAAACTTCTCGAAGTATCTGTGAGCTGAAGGTTAAAACTACAGATGCACTAACACGTGGGGACAAAAGTTAAACATATGTCTAAAGTGGTTAAATTCAATACTCAATCGTTTTGTACATGTTTTAAGGTTAGCTCAAAGCATAGTCGTTTACAGCTCTTGGTTTTAATACACTGTTATGTTTAACATGCTTAGAAGTTATAAAACGCAGCTACACCAATACAAAACGCAGACAGAAGGAGTAAGGACTTTATAATGAGTTACGTAGATGGCACATGGAGAAGAGTTGACACAAACAAGCCAACAATTGATCCGAAGACTTCATCCTCTCCAGCAGCTATAAAACAACAAAGCTCAAGTTTCAGAAAACATAACACATTCAAAGAACTTTCACAGAACTTCAAGTTTCAATTTTCTTTTTATTTAGTAGTTGAAAGTGCAAAAGAGAGTAGAGGAAATATTCAGGGAGTGCTAGAGTACACCAGTGGGTACCAAGAGAGTTTTGGGAAAAGCTCTTGTAAGTTTAGAGGATACACTCATCTCTGTATTGTATTTCTCTTCTCCTTCTTCTTCATATAGTGAAATTTTCACTACTAAAAGTGGGAACCTTAGATGTAGATAGTGATATACTATCGAACCAAGTAAGATTCTGTCTTCCTTACTTTCTGCAATCATATCCCATCTGCAAAATTAACAAGCTTATCAAGTTCTTGTATTTGAAAGAATAACAATAAAGCAAAGATATCCCAACAGAAGTGCTATCAGAGCATTCAAGACTTCCTGGGACATTTCTTAGATTCTCCAAGCATCAAGAATCATCAAAGAACGGTCAGTAAGTAAATTCTTTAAGATTCTTTACACTACAGTAATCATGGTAGGCAAGGAAATGGATGTTTTTGCTAGTAAATAAGACTTTACCATCTGGAAACTCTAGATGCAAGCTCTTCTTGAGTCATATGACTATTATGGTGCTATAGATGATCAGTTTGACCTAGAGACTAATCCTACAAAGAAGCTAAAGATGCAAAGACTTGCACATTGCAAGTTAATGCTTCACTTATCACCAATAGTGATAAGAATGGTGCAGAATTGTAATACTGCACAAAAGTTTTAGATAAAACTTGATGAATTGTATGCCAAGAAGTGTCTTTCTAATAAGATGACACTTCTTCACAATCTTGCTAATTACAAGATGAACAGTTCAGTCTCCTTAGATGATAACCTAAACTACTTCTTTAAGTTATTTCAAGATTGAGAAGCTACATATGAGAAAATCTCTGAGGAACATCAAGCTGTAGTAATCTTAAAGGAATTACCTTCTGGATTTAATGCATTCAAGAAGGTAATTAAGCATGTTAGTGGAGAATCACTTACTGTAAAGACGATTTTAGATTCTATAATGGAAGAAACAGTAGAAGTTAATCCTTTTAAGAAAGAGGTTGAAGTGATGTTTGTAGAGAATAACCATGAGAAGAAATCTCATAAGAAAAATAGCAAGAAAGGAAAGTGGCAGAAGGGAAGTGGGAAAGAAAAACACTCTAAGGAAGGTGAAGAAAAGAAGAAAAATGGAAAAGGGAGAAAATTAATTTACTGTGATAAGGAGGGACATTTTGTAAGGGATTGTAGGAAAAAGAATAGGGCTAAGGCAGCTGAAAGTGGAATTTCAGGTAATGTTGAAAAACCTAAAGATTCTAGTAGAGATGAAATTTTGGTTATGACTGAGGATAGTGAGGACCTTAGTAGAGAGTGAATTTTTGATTCATGGTGTACTATGCATGTCACTCCTTATGGGGACTGGTTCACAACATTTGAACTAGTCACTATCAAGGTTAAAATGGAAGATTATGGGCAGCAAAGGATAGAGGGCGTAGGAAATGCCTCCATCAACATGTTTGATGGAAAGAAAAAAACCCTCACAAATGTCAGATTTGTGCTTGAAATAAGAAGAAACTTGATATTTGGAAGCTTGTTTGATAAACAAAAATTTCAGATCAGGTCTAAGGATGGACACAGAGAAATCCTAAGGGATGGAAGAGTTATCAGTAGAGGAGTAGAAAGGGGTGGGCTATACTTTGTTATAGACTCAACCAAAATTAATCAAATCTCAGAAAATGGAAGCCATGAACCAACCAAGTAATGGCATGCAAGGTTGGGTTATGCAAGGATCAAAAGCTTGTTCCATCTCTCTAGGTAAGGTCTAATTCCTAAACAAAACCTACAGAAGTTAGAATTTTGTGAATCATGTGTGTTAGGAAAGTACCACAGGTCAGCATTTCAAAGGGGCAGTTAAGAGAGCCACTGAGATCCTGGAGTATGCTCACAGTGATCTCTGAGAGCTAGCTCAAGTCTCCACAGTAGGAGGGAATTTGTATTTCATGTCTATAATTGATGATAAATCAAGGAAATGTTGGGTTTACCTTATGAAGAGAAAGGATGAAGCTCTGGAGATTTTCATAAGGTCGCATACTCTTATGGAAAATCAAACTGGGAGGAAATTGAAATGCTTAATGACTGATAATGGATTGGAGTATTGCAACAAAGAATTTGAATAATACTGCAGTAAGAATGGAATCCTAAGGCATAAAACAGTAAGAGTTACTCCACAACAGAATGAAGTAGCTGAAAGATTGAATAGAACTCTCATAGAAAAGACTAGGTGCATGCTCATCTCTTCGGGTTGCTCACATTCATTATGGGAGAAAACAATTAGGACAACAACCTATTTAATTAATAGGCTTCCAATCTCTGCCAATGACTATAAGACTCCTCAGGAAATTTAGAGTGGTAAGAAGCCAAAACTCATACACCTTAAGACTTTAGGATGTGCAACCTATGATGCACATCAGAAAGAGGGAAAATTTGTTGGATCCCGCTTCCGGAACCCAACCTGCTTTGTGGATATCATACAACTTGAGCGTATAATCTTTTAGGGTTCCAAAATCCTTATTAAGTGTCATCCCACAAGGGTGGCGTGCCCATGACGATCAAACATCAAAACAAACTCATTACCTTAATGTTGGATCCTAACTCCGAATGTGAAGACCAACTTTTGCTGAGAAATCTTTAGACTCTTATATCTTTACTTCGTCATACTCGTTAATAGATTACATATAGATAATCATCATCATTTACAATTGAAAACCCTCAGAACAATAGGGTTTTACAAAGCTATAATAGCTTTTCAAGCCACATTACATCATAATTCGAAAACACATAATACAAAATTTTGCAACATAATCCAAAATCTCAAATTTCAAAGTTACACGAACTACAGTTTCTTGTATTTTACACAGATGACTTAAACTCTAAGATATGTCGAATTTGAAGTAACGTCCTTATATTCTTGATTACTCGATCTTCTTAACTATCACCTGAAAAGGGGACAGAGAGGGGGGTGAGCTTTACAGCTCGTGGGTAACATGTTTATAATAAGGAATAGGCAAAATCAATGAAGTATGTCAATCGTTATAGAAAATTTATAAAGCGCATAGTTCTCAAATTTTCAACAAATTCACAAACTTAACTCACAGTTCAAAAATATCATCACATAATGCTCAATTTTGCACTATTCATGACTATGCAAAGATGCAATGCACAAACAAATGGCTTGAGGGTTCCATGGAAACAGAATGGAGAAACCGAAGTTTACACCTTGAACAAAATGAGTCCATTTTCGGAGCTCATATGTCACAAGCGGTTAGTCGGGAGAAGACACTTGTCGACGTGCACGTGACGAACAAAATGGTTCCACTCTCACCCAAATAGAAGCACATAATCATGCTCAAATCATTTTATCAAATGCTTCCATGCTTTTCATGCTCTTTCCTTTCTTTTCATTCACACAAAATGTCACGATATTTTTCAAGGCATAACATAAATATTTCAATGCATTTCCATCATTACTTTGAAATTCATCAACAAAATTCAAATACCAAAACATGTAGAAATTTTGCAAATCATTCAAAAGCAATAAAAGCAACATTTATGAAGTAACTGAAATCATTTTATTTTCTTGATTTGGAAGAAAACATTTATGGCTCTTTTCTCAATTATAAACATGAAACCCACCTTGATTTCCTTGCTTATAGCCTTGCTCAGAAAGTCTCTTCTCTTGTTCCTCTTGCGTCTCTTGATCCCTTTATTCTTCACCAAATGAAGAAATCCTTAACTCAAAGGAAAGCTCTTCTCTTCCTCTACTTGTTTCTTTTCTTGATCAACTCCAAAATTTCTCTTATAGGTTAGAGAAATTGAAACCCTAGCTTGATTCTCTCTTTCTCTTCTTCTCTTCTTCTCTTTGTGTTTCTCTCTCTTTTGTCCTAAATTTTCATTCTTCTCCCCTCCTTCTCTTTTCATTCACATTTTTCTTCTTTATTTATAGGCAAGACAACACTTCTTCTTCTAGTTATGCCCTTAATGATTGAGAAATGAGTCATAAATTCTTTATTCCAAATCAAGAAAATAAAATGATTTCAGTTACTTCATAAATGTTGCTTTTATTGCTTTTGAATGATTTGCAAAATTTCTACATGTTTTGGAATTTGAATTTTGTTGATGAATTTCAAAGTAATGATAGAAATGCATTGAAATATTTATGTTATGCCTTGAAAAATGTCCTGACATTTTGTGTGAATGAAAAGAAAGGAAAGAGCATGAAAAGCATGGAAAGAAAAGAGCATGAAAAGCATGGAAGCATTTGATAAAATGATTTGAGCATGATTATGAAATTCTGTTTGGGCAAGAGTGAAACCATTCTGTTCGACACGTGCATGTCGACAAGAGCCTACTCCCGATTGCCCGCTTGTGACATATGAGATCCGAAAATGGATTTATTCTGTTCAGGGTGTAAACTTCGGTTTCTCCCTTCTGTTTCTATAAAACCCTCAAACCATTTGTTTGTACATTGCATCTTTGCATAGTCATGAATAGTGCAAAATTGAGCATTATGTGATGATATTATTGAATTGTGAGTTAAGTTTGTGAATTTGTTGAAAATTTAAGAACTATGTGCTTTATAAATTTTCTATGACAATTGACATACTTCATTGATTTGCCTATTCCTTATTATAAACATGTTACCCACGAGCTGTAAAGCTCACCCGCCTCTCTGCCCCCTCTTCAAGTGATAGTTAAGAAGATAGAGTAATCAAGAAAATAAGGATGTTACTTCAAATTCGGCATATCTTGGAGTTTAAGTCATCTGTGTAAAATACAAGAAACTGTAGTTCGTGTAACTTTGAAATTTGAGATTTTGGATCATGTTGCAAAATTTTGTATTATGTGTTTTCGGATTATGATGTAATGTGGCTCGAAAAGTTATTATAGCTTTGTAAAACCCTATTATTCTGAGGGTTTTGAATTGTAAATGATGATGATTATCTATATGTAATCTATTAATGAGTATGACGAAGTAAAGATATAAGAGTTTAAAGATTTCTCAGTAAGAGTTGGTCTTCACATTCGGAGTTAGGATCCAACATTAAGGTAATGAGTTTGTTTTGATGTTTGATCGTCATAGACACGCTGCCTTTGTGGGATGACACTTAATAAGGGTTTTGGAACCCTACAGGATTATACGCTCAAGTTGTATGATATCCGCAAAGCAGGATGGGTTCCATAAATGAGATCTAACATATATGGTATCAGAGCCCAGTATTAGGATCTTAGATGTGCATTTTGAAATAGGTGTCAAGTAGACTAGTGAGAAGAAGAAGGATATGTCAGAAAGTGAGAAAGTGAAAGTTTGTGGATTTTAGAAATAAGAAATATGGTGTAGTTCGATATGTTAGATATAGATTCAGTATTTGTGATTATATTAGGGAATCTGGTGAAGGAAATTTTTTTATGGATGCGTACTTGATTCGATACGGATGTGAAAGTATTTCCACGAATTAACTGAAGAAGAGATAGAAATAGGGTGAAAATGACAAGATTTAAGGTGTACAAGCAAAGTGGAATTGAAAGGTTGAACTCGGAATCTATGATCAAGTATAAGATTGTATTAGTGAATTAGAGATTGAAATTTCAAGATGGCTATAGGTTTATACTCCTAATTGATTAAGAATGTATGTATGGAAAGTGAAATAAATGATAGTGATACATGTAGAAGTCCTCAAGAGTTTGTCGACCAGTTATTAAGAGCACTCAGCAGATGATGTGGTTAAATTGGTGAATAATATGATTGAGTACATATGAGGCTTATATTTGGGTATGGATAGAAGATAATCAATGATCCATGTAGTTAAAGATTGTGAGATGAATCAGAGTAACGATATGGAAGTATAACATAGATGATTGTAGTAAGAAATCTTCTTTCAAGGAAGAATTGTTTTGAATTAGGTTAAACAAATCAGATCGTTTATATTAAGAATGATCAATAAAGGAACCCATCAGAGATGAATATATAATGAGTTAGAACTGAATATTGGAGTTCTATCCCTAGTAGAGACTCAAGCATAAGAGGTAAGGTATGCTACTGAGGATGTATGTATTTTTCTTGATGAAAAGTATCCAACTACATGAGTGAATTTTAGGAAATTGAGATAATACTATTGAGATGTGAGGAGAAACTAGTATGAATAAGCTAATATGAAATATGAGGAATCTAAAGAATAAAGAAGATCATTAAAGAAAGGTGAGTCAATTGGGAAATTGAAAAATAACACGAGATTGTGTTACCTCATCGAGGAATTAGTTATTTAAGGAATTAGGAGAGCTAATCATGGGCATATGGAGTTTGATAATAATTTTTTGAGTTAACAATTGCCCCGATAGTACCATGGTATTGAAGATTAGTGTGATCCAAGCGAAATTTGATGATTTATTAAAGGTATTCAAAATTTGAGGAGAATAATTTGAATACGTGAAGAAAAATGTGTAAAGCGTATGAGTAATGAAAAAAAAGGGTTTAAGGAATTATACTGATATTAATTATACTGTATGGATTTGGAGATTTTATAGTACGCAATGATATTATGTAAGAGATTTGGATGAATCTAATGCAGCAGGATCAAGTGATTTCCTATGTATGGAGACAACTAAAGTCCTATGAGTTGATTATTCGATACATGATTTAGAGTGATCGTTTTGAAGTTTGGAGATAGTATATGTAAAGCAATATTTGGGATATATATATATATATATATACAAGTACAGATCATAAAAGTTTGAGGCAATCACTGAATTGAGAGAATTGAATATGAGACTGAGAAGATTGATACAAATACTGAAAGACCATGATTATACAAGTGAGAAATTCCAAGTAACGCTACGTGTTATATCAGATACCTTGAGCAGAACTTCGATATTGAGGATTATTAGAACTAGAGTAAAAAGAAACATAGAATGTGGGACTTGGTTATCCCGAAGTAAGGATTCCGACATTGTGAATCTGATTGAGGGATTGAAAATAGATTTGAATTTTGGGTTCGAATAGGAAGAATGATGCATTGTGATTGAAATAAGAAGTATGAGTACCAATAAAGATGATGGAACAAAGAGACTGTTAGAGGGGCATAAATAACAACCTATGATATTCATCCTAGTGGGAATACGCTGAGATAATATTTGATGTCTAAGGAGGTAGAAGCAAAAGATGAAATGTTTCTGAGAGTACCACCTTTTCAAGGTGTGCTTAGATTGAGTGCAAATGTGCTTGGGCTAAGATAAAGAATCAACTAAGTTTGATTTGTTTTGATTCAAATAGAGATATTGAGAACGGACCATTGACTTGTGAGTTAGTATTACCAACAAAGGTGTTTTTGGTTCGTAATGTGAGTATGTTAAGAGATATTAACATGATCTGATATTGATGTTATCGACACAGGAATTGGGAAAGGTGTGAGTAATCCGAAACCTAATGAGAAACTCGTTAGGAGAGTGAATGATAAAATGAGTGATCGAAAGACTGAATGAGTCTTTTGACTGTGATCATTTGAAAGAAATTATTCAAGTGAAGAAGTTATTAAGGAGACTAAGCAAAACGTAAGACAACGTTACCTCCATTTGGTTGATCACTTAGGTAAGAATTTCGAGGACAAAATTCTTTAAGGGGAGAGAGTTGTTAGACCTCCAACTTTTCTTAGAAGATTAGAATTATTAAATAAGAGATGTGGATAAATTTATGAGTTGCTATGGTGTTTTGGTGGACAAAATATTTTTGAAATAGAAGGAATTAAGGTGAAAGTTAGCAGTAAAAGGACAACAATATTTGTGTAGTAAAGTGATGGAGAATCGATATATATATGTGTATGTTGTTGGGCCCCTGATTTTTTTTATTTAATTAAGTATGTCTAAATTATTTTGAGGTTTTAGCTATTAAGAAATGGAGATTAAATGATGGAATATGTTTAAATTAGAGTGGACTATGTTGTTAAATATTAAAAGGAATAAGATGAATTGAGGGCAATTTGGGAAGTTTATTAATATTTTTAAAATCTAAGGCTAATAAGGAGGGGCTCTTTGGTCTTTTAAATATCAATTAAAGCAAAAAGAAAAGAAGTAAGTGAGGTGTAGCCTTATGGAGAGGAGAAGGGACGAAATTAGCAAGTCATAAAGAAGGGTGTTAGCAAAACTACGTAGTATTGGTTTAAGTTTTTAAAGTTTAAAAAGCATTTGGGCTAAGGCATTTGGGGAATGAGACTTACAAAATTTCAAGGAGCAAAAGAAAGGAGATTTCGCAAAGAAGAAGAGAAGAGAAGAAGAAGAAGAAGAGAAGAAGAAAGGTTAGGGCTTTAGTTTTCATCTTGCTTTAGAAAGGAGAAGGAAAAAGGAGGGGAAATGATCAAGCTTCCATTAGAGGCCAAAGGAGATTTTCGTGGGTTTCATCCCAAATGTAAGAAAATATGAATTCTTTTGAAATTATGGATGGGTTTTAGTGTAAATAGCTTAAGTTAGGTATGAGTAAAGTTAGATGGGTTATATTTCATGTTTTCATCTCCTTAGAATGACCAATTTTTACATCTCATGCTTCCTATGGGATTTTATGTTTGATGAAGGTTAAGAGAGGGAATTGAAGTGAAAGGAAATGCCAATTGTTCAAGCTCCTAGCTAAAGGAACTAAGGTGGGTGATAATTTAATAGTTGAGTTAATAAGCTACTTAATTACTTTGAAATAAATGTCATATAATGCTTTCTTATGGTTTCCCAATTTTTAAATGAATTGATATTTGTGATAGTTTAAACTTATATGAAATGTTTTGAATGTAAAGACTTTGTGAAAATATGTGTGAAATGGTTTGTCAAGAGAAAAAGATCTGAATGGATGATTTCAACTATTATGTGAAAGTGATTTTGCCATTTGAGGCTAATGATCATGAATTGTGTTAATTATGTGATATACATGTTTGTTTGGGTTTGTGGTGGTCCCTTATGTGTGATAGGTGTACCTGTCAAATTTATAGGCTTCTCCTGCCTACCCGCTAGTGGCCGTGGAGCTCCTCTCGGACTCCCAAATGTATTCACGGCTACACATGACCGCTTCGTGGGAATGTGTAGTACGTCCTGTTTGGATCCACCCAAACCAACTTATATGTGATTTTGTGATATGCTTGTCTAAGTTGGGTTTATATGTTATGTTGTTTTGTAAATGCTTTTGATAAATTGATTTACCACTTTCTCTGTGCTTATGTGATCTGGATGTGTAATTGTTGTGGACAAATGAGTTTTACAAGAGGTTTTGATAAATTAAAAGTGTTACGATCAATGTGATTTTGGCTTTGGAAATGAATGATGAAATAAAATTGTGAAAAGTTTTGAAGATTTTGAAAGGTTTTTATCAATCTGAAAGTTGCTTTGAGAATGAGAAATAAAGAATGTTTTTGCTTATTTTTTAATTATTAAGTTGTTACCCACTGAACCGTCGAGCTCACACCCCTTTTCTCCTCCACAGGTGACGAGCGGGAACCCAAGTTACAGTATTGGGATTGAGGCATCACGCCGAGGCTATCACTTAGAAGTTATTTTTTTTAGATAAAGCATTAGGTTGCATTTGAAAAATTGTTTCACTTTGTACTTTAACTTTTGTTAATTTGGGTTGTAATCGGGCTAGATGCCCTTTGAAGCTTTGTATTGACTCATCTCTATGTAAATATAAGAGTTTTGAAGTTTAAAGTGTATCTTGTATATGTTTTCTAAGAATGTGTGGATGTATGGTTGAAATTGATAAAAGAAAGTATGAGATGGTATTTCTTAGGTTTTGAAATGTATAGATACCTAAGAGTGCGTTACTGTCATTGGAATTTGAGATAATTGGATTAGATTGAGTTGTGGAAGATTGGACATTGAGTTTTCTCTATGCAGGTAATGGAGTTTAGATGAAAAAAATTGAAGCTTGGCTAGTGGAATATTCTAAGGAGGTGCTGTCAAATTTTTACAAAATTTGACAGAAACTTCGCTTAGATTTTAGACCCTCTTAGTATTTGAATTGAATTTAGGTTTCTTCTTGAAGATTATAGTATTTGTTGAGAGCTTTCCAACGATATAGAGTTTGTCACTTTTGGACTTAGGATGAAGAAGTTATGAGATTGGAAGTACATTCAGTTACTGTTCATAATGCTATTTCACTGTTACATTGGTTCTTAGATGAGCAGTACCTTTGAGTGAGTTTTTGCCTCTTTTAATGATGGAATTGACTTTTGCATCCTTCATAAGATTTGTAAAGCATCTTGTTATCTTTCCATTGAGGTATAATATGCAATTATTGGAATATGGAGTAAGAAATTATGAAGATTGGAAGTATACAGTTAAAGTCCATTTTGCTGAACATATAGCTGGTGTGTTTACGATAGCTTTGATGATTAATGATTGAAATTTTGTGGATTTGATTAACCATTTAAGTTGTAATTGGTGATGTTGGTGAGTTGAACTTAGAGTTTGAAGTGTTATGAAGTGTTTAGGCCTTAGAATGAGTAAATTTGAGAAGTATGCAAGTGTTTATGATGTAAGGTTGAAGTTTGGAAGCATTGGAGAGCCATTGGGGACTTTGGGGAGCCCCAATGTCCGTTAAACGGACACGGGAGTCTGTTAAACGTACATTCTCGGGTGAAAAAAACACCCCTTGGCCAGTCAATGTCCGTTAAACGGACATGCATGTCCATTTAACGGACTTTCTCGGGTCATTTAGCATCCTGAATTCGTTTCATGTCCGTTAAACGGACATGTATGTCCGTTTAATGGACAGCTACAAGAAAGATGGTAATTTTTGACATAGTTGGAGGCCGAATCTCGTTTTGTGGTCTTCATGAGAGTTGTAGATATAGATGTCTTCTTTCTAATGGTCAAATAACGAACTCAATATGTGTAGCATCCCGTTACTGTTAGCAAGGGCATTATGGTAATACTGATAGGTTTCATTGCATTCATTGCTTGAGCATGTCACTGGCCTCTAATTATAGAGGAACATATTTATTGCATATGCATTTATTCATAGGTACATGCATTCATGATTTTCCGGCATTTTAATTGTGAGTATGAATTGATTGGATTGTGAACTGGAAACTGACTGGATCGTGATTAATTGAGAAATTATGAGTTATTGGGTTCGAGTAATGGATTTAGAATAGTTTAAGAGTGATTGGCAATTGATAGTGGCTTATAGGAAATTTTCTGAAAATTCGGGAGAAAATGCCCGGACTGAAAATTTTCGAGTGATGAATCGATTGATTTGATATAATCTTGAAAGAATTGTCCAATGGCGATGAAAAAATTAGAGTGATACTGTTAGGAAATTGAAAGTGTTGAGCCATTGAAATTTAGAGACTGAAATTTGAATTGATTTGGAGACTTATGTCTATAAATACTTAGGTTTGAAATTTGGAGATTTTTACCCTAAGGCTTTAGCATTTCTTCTTCTCTTCTCCACGGTGATCTTCGATCCCTCCCATCGGTGAGGTTCTTCGATTTTTTCCTTGTGGTTTTCTCCTCATTGTGCTAAGCTAACTTGTTTATTGTGATTGATGAAGGTTGAGAAGCTGTGAGAGTGGTTAATCGTTGATATTGAAGAATTTTAGGGTTTACGGTGATTTGAGAGATTTGTGGATTTGAGGTTGTGATTGGTAAGTTTTAATGTGTTATTAATGGTTGTTTGATGCATTTATGGCATTTATTATGGTTGATTTGGGTAGTTGAGAGTGTTAATAGGGTTTTAGAGAGAGAAATGGACGGAAAGCGATCGGAGAAGACGGAGGCGCGACCCGCACGTCGCGACGTCTGGTGCAACCTCGCCGCGACGAGTAAGTCCTGATGGATTGATTTTTAGTTTATTGGGTATAATTTATGGTGTAGACCTCCGATTGAGGTGATTCCTGATTCGTTATGAACTAGAGAAAGAGATCTACAATTGACGATAATTATAGAAGTTAGAATTTAATTTAAATGGTATTAATTTATCGAGATTAAGGTCAATTATGGTTCCTATAGTGACCTAAGTATTGAAGTGTGATAATTGGAGTTTTAATTGAGATTTTCAATAGAGGTTTTGACCCAATGAATAGGGAATTGCTATAGGGAGTATGAATTGAGGAGATTGAACTGAATTTTTAAGAATGGATCAATTACTGTCGATCAATTGAGCGAAGAGTTAGAATGGGGCATAAGAGTTCAAAATTGGGTTTTAGTGCCGGAAATCGCGAACATGCATTGTACATAATTCCATTGAGACATATGCATCACTGAATTGTTTAATTGAGCATTTAGTAATGAGACTGTATTTAACTGTTATAAAGGCGTCGTTGGATCGTCATTCCACGGACATTGTTAGGACTTCGAGCAAGAGTTTCGGAAGTTCTGGTGAGTAACCTAGTTGGTTTCTCAAATTCTCGATTGTTTAAATGCTCAGTATGATTACATGCAAAGGTGAACTACATGATTCTTGAAATGTATAGAGCGAATTTCATGCTTTTCTTGTATTGGATTCGACTCTATGTATGACATTGGGAATTGCAACATCGAGCTTTTATAGCCGTACATCGTAAATTATCGAACATCGCATTACATGCATATATGCATGATCGATAATGAACGTTGTGACCCAAGTCGCAATTTTCTTGAAATGAGCCTCGAGCTCTAATATCAGATCGACCGCCTCGAGCCGAGGGAGAAATCTCGACGCGTCCCCACCGAAATCGACATCGACCGAGCGCTTGGGCTGACAACATGAATAATCGAAAAAGAGTCACATATGCATTGCAATTTCATGATTAACTAATTTGTGACAATGACTGATTACGTGATGGCATGATTTACTGTAAA
Source organism: Erythroxylum novogranatense (assembly GCA_029891385.1). NCBI lineage: Eukaryota > Viridiplantae > Streptophyta > Magnoliopsida > Malpighiales > Erythroxylaceae > Erythroxylum > Erythroxylum novogranatense. Next base: position 27,342,011 of record CM057224.1, on the reverse strand, counting down.
TTGTGATATGATACTGCAAATTGCTACATGCTATTGTAAATTGTTATATGATAAATTGAATACTGTTGTGCTGTACGCAATATGTGTAATGCATGGTTTGAGTGAACCATCGATGATGGTTTCTCACTGAGTTCGCAAACTTACCCAAAATTGCAACATATTTTTCAGGACTGATAGAGTAGATCCCTAGCTCCGGAGATAGTCTTTTCCTGCCGTGCAAGCGTGCTGGCAAGAGAAGCGATGGCACACAGGTCGGTCAGCTGGGTTGGACTTTTGCGGATGACTTAGGATAGATGCTTGTATCAGTTTCCTTTTGGTATTGTTTAGGGGACTGATAGACTTGTCTATTCTGATATTGGATGAATGTATCAAGATTATTTTGGATTTTAAAATTACTGATTTCTGATATATTATGGTATTAATTATTGCGATGCCATGTGGATTAACAGTCGGATTTTCTGGTAGTGCACCTTTATCGTGGGATACGTGTCGGAGCGACCTTCGGGGGTCCCGATGTGTACCCTACGGTGATGGGGCGCTACAATATGACATCTAGATTAAAAGTTATAGTAATCGCGCCAAAAGATGTTCAATTTGGTTTTAGGTGTGAACATAGTCTATTTTTTTGGGCATAACTCTCGCATATGACCTCCAAATGAGGTGATTCTTAGACCGAAAGGTTCCTAAGACATATCTACCTCTCCATAAAAATTTGCACCATTTGGAGTTAAATTGGGGAAGTTTGCATTAAAGTAAATGAGAGGTCGGTTAGAAGAGCATGTTTAAAGTATGAGCTCTTTTAGGCATTTTAAGCATATATTGAGTTATATAGCTCCGTTTGAGGTAATTCTTGTTTCAAAACGAACTCAAGACTTAAAGCTACAATTTGTATGAATAAGTCAACTTATGATTTCGACGATCAAATAGTGTGCGTTCACCACAATTGTGGAGTGACAGCTAATGACCCTGCAAGGTAATAAGCACAGGGCTTCAGGACTCCGAAAATTGGGCTCTGGAAACGGAGTCCAATAGATGGGATATCCGAGCAACAGAGAAAGTGTTAAGATTTAAGCAGTTGAGTTTTGGTCCCAACAGATGTGGTATTAGAACAAGAAGAATTACAAGGAAACCACGCTCTAGTATGACGGTATTTTGGTAAGAGTTGGATTTCAGAAACGGGTCCCAACATTTATGGTATCAGAGCGCCGAAATTGAGATCTTACATGGGCGCATGTGTATAAGTTGCTCAGATAAGAAATTGTTAAGAGTTTTGGGATGACCGAATCAGTAAGAAAAATGATAATATTTCATTGGATAAATGGAAATGCGAAATAGCATATGGGTAATATGACAGAAAATGATTCAATGTAAGTGAAGTAGAGGGGGGTGCAATGTCTGGCATTATGATGATATCTCCCCGAATGTGATATAGATGTAAATGTATGGACATGGCTTGTCTGAGGAAGACAAGGATATAAGTGGATACGTTGAGCTTAAAGTGAACAAGTAGAATGTATAGAAAACAAAGATTCTTATGGTCTTAAGAATATGAAATCGGAACCTAAGTGGGTACAAGCTTATAATTTGAGTAATGAGCCTTTAAGTTTTCTTTTTCCGAATCAAGAAATAAAAGTTTGTTTTTTTAAATCAAGAGAATGAAATGCTTTTAATTATTTTAAAAATGTTGCTTTTCTTGTTTGTGATTGATTTACGAAATGTGCTACATGTTTGATATGTAAGTTGTGTGATGATTTTTCTTACTCTTATAGATTTGAATAAATGGTGAATTTATATATGTAAGATGTTATGTGAAGGATAATGAGAAGATAATATGAATGAAGGTGATATTTGTACAAGTCCAAGAAGGTTTAATTGTAGTTATTGTGAGTATCTGGATGATGACCCTTCATCATACACAAGTGAGTATATTAAGCACATAGGTACTATATATATATATGTGTGTGTGTGTGGAGATGATAGAGGAAGAAACTTATGACTTATTGGATAATTGTTAGTCATAGCTCCCATAGTCTAAAGTTTGAGGGGAAACTAGAGTAACATATGAAGGTACTCATAATGATCATGTGGAAATAGATTGAGATTTGTTAAAGATGTCACAATGAGAAATAAATTGATCTGAGAATAATATTGTCTGAGGTTAATGGAGACCAATGATTTGGTAAGTGGTCAAAATAGGATGAATTTGATGACGCTACCCAAGCATGTGCGACAATAAGTATGTTCTTTACTCCCTTGGGTTTTGGGTGTTTTGAACATGATGACCTTGTGAGGAAGGTAGAAATTGGTCTTCCCGCGGTATTACGACTAGTTGGTAATAAGTGATTGATCAAGATTGCATAAAGAGTATAGATGATGGTAACAAGAAACCCTCTTTTGAAGAAATTTTTTTTGTTAAGTTAGAATAAGCAGATCAGATAGTTTATATTAAGGATGATCAATGAAAGAACTGATCATGAAGGAATATGTAATGATACGAAAGTGAGTACACTCCCTAACAGAGCATCAAGCAGGGAGGTGGAATATGTTAAAAAAAATTAATTATGTATTTGGTTTGATGTAAAGGGGTCATATGAGTGGATTCTTGAATCTATGGAGACACGAATTTGCTAGTATGAGGAGTATGTACGTTCAAGTTACATTATGTAAAAGTATGTTGAGGAGATGCAAACCCAACTTGATGAATGTCTTAAAATCAAGCAGTTAAGTCTGCAAATAAATTACAATGTGTGGAGAAATTTGTATAAATGAACAAACATGAGAATAAGTCCAGGAGAGATTTGAGGAAATTCAAGGAATGGAGAAAATCATTCGCGGAAGGAAGTCAAGTAGGAAATTGAAAAGAAAGTGAGACAATGTACCTCATTAAGGATTAGTTATTTGAGGAATCACGAGGGCTAATCAGGAGGTATATGAAATTTTGATAATAATTGCTTGAGTTAACAAATGCCTAATAGCACTATGGTATTGAAGACTAAAGAGATTCAAGATTTCATGGTGTATTAAAGACATTCGAAGAATTGAGAAAATTAGTTTTAATACATGGAGAAAAATGTGTAAAGTGTATGAGTAACGTGAGTAAGGAGAATTTTGAAGGAACTATGCTGAGGTAAATTGTATCATATATAGATTTAGAGATTTTATAGTATGCACTGATGTGGTATAAGACATTTGACTGAAATCCAATGCAGCGTAACAAAGTGATTTCATGTGTATGAAAAAACAATAAAAATGGAAGTCCTATGAGTTGACTATTTGATACATGATTTAGAACTGCTACATTAATGATTGTTTTGAAAGTTTGAAGACAGTATATGTACAGGAATATATCCAATATAAATATGCAAGTGCAGATCGTAAAAGTTTGAGACAATAAATGAATTGGGAGAAGTAGTTATAAGACGCAGGAGATTGATATAAATACTAAAAGGCTATGATTGTTCTAGCGAGAAAGTCCAAGTGAAGCTAAGTGGTGTATCAGATGCCTTAAGTAGAAATGCGATATTGAGGTTACCAAAACTAATACAAAAGAAGAAAGCATAGAATAGAGGGTTTGTTTTACCTCAAATTAAGAACTAAGAGATTGTGAAATTGAAAACAGATATGAGTGTCAAGTTTGAATGAGAAGAAGGATATAGGGTGAGTGAATAAGAAGTATGTGAAATCAATAAAGATGCTTGAGTTGAAAGAATTGAATATGAGACTGAGGCAATAGATAGAGTTATTCGAATGATTATGACTGTATAAGTGAGTGCTATACTGGTAAAGCTAGTATTATGATCAGATGCATTGAATAGAGAAATTAATAGCAGTATATCATAAATTGGATATTGAGGTTATCAAATCTAGTGCAGTAAAGAGTGTAGAATGTGGAATTGAATTTTAGGCAAAATGATTAGTCACTGAAAGTTTAGATCAGTTCATATGAACCAAGCCCAAATTGAAGATTCAGAAATTGTGAATCTTACTAAGAAATTGGAAATGAGTATAAATTTTGAGTTCGAGTAGGAAAAATGATACTAGGTGATTGAGATAAGAACTATGCGTACCGGCAAAGATGATTAAGCAAAGAGACTGTAAGAAAAGTAATGGTGATTTAAGCTATACATCCTAGAAGAAATATGTCAAGTGACTGAAAGTTTGAATTGTCGACGGTTTTAACTGTCGGACATATGCTTAAAGTTTATAGTTTAGAGTTTGTAGGAACATGAGATCAATGTATAGTTCTTTTTGACATTAAACATCACAATCGTTGTCATAGTGTTTTCAATAGAATACTGTATGAGGAGTTAGAAGATAGAAAGAGTCATCGCTTTGGTATTATGATGAGTAGGGCCTAAAAATGGTTGATTGTCAGATCGATTGAAGAGGTATTAGAAATTAAGTGATCAAGAAAGATGAATGAATTAGGTGGATTCATGGAAAGATATGGAATACGGGAGACTGACATAAGAGTTACATGAACTGAGACTAAAGTAATGTGAATTATTAAGTAAAAACTGAATTGTCTCTGAAGGTATCACTTTGCTCAGGTGTGCTCAAGTTAGGAAAAAGAATTCGCTAAGCCGCTATGAATTGGTTCGTATGAAAGTATTATGAGTTAATGCTACTGACAAAAGGATTTAAAGTATGATATATGTGAGTATGTTAAGGAAATATCGATGTGATAAGATTGTGGTGTTATCGACACAGGAAAAAAAAATTGTGAGTGATCTGAAGCATAAGGAGGAACTAGTTAAGAAAGTAAATGACCAAATAACGAATTGAAAGACCGAGTGAGTCTACTGAATACTATCATTTGAAAGCAAGTTTTCGAGTGATGAAGTTAAATGAGAAACAGAGGAGCATCCTACACTCCTAATCAATTCGATAAGAAATATGGGTGTTTGGATATGATATGGATGGTATTTAAGATAAGAGGTGAAAAACATTATGAATATGTTTGGTGATCATTCGCATTATTTGGAAGACATGAGTAAAGAAATTGTATTGCTTGACGTTTGCTTAAGTATGAATTTCGAGGACGAAATTCTTTTAAGAGGGGGAGAAATGTTGGGCCCCTGATTTTTTTTATTTAATTAAGTATGTCTAAATTATTTTGAGGTATTGTCTAAATTATTTTGAGGTTTTAGCTCTTAAGAAATGGAGATTAAATGATGGAATATGTTTAAATTAGAGTGGAGTATGTTGTTAAATATTAAAAGGAATAAGATAAATTGAGGGCAATTTGGGAAGTTTATTAATGTTTTTAAAGTCTAAGGCTAATAAGGAGGGGCTCTTTGGTCTTTTAAATATCAATTAAAGCAAAAAGAAAAGAAGTAAGTGAGGTGTAGCCTTATGGAGAGGAGAAGGGACGAAATTAGCAAGTCATAAAGAAGGGTGTTAGCAAAACTACGTAATATTGGTTTAAGTTTTTAAAGTTTAAAAAGCATTTGGGCTAAGGCATTTGGGGAATGAGACTTACAAAATTTCAAGGAGCAAAAGAAAGGGAGATTTCGGCAAAGAAGAAGAGAAGGAGAAGAAGAAGAAGAAGAGAGAAGAAGAAAGGTTAGGGCTTTAGTTTTCATCTTGCTTTAGAAAGGAGAAGGAAAAAGGAGGGGAAATGATCAAGCTTCCATTAGAGGCCAAAGGAGATTTTCGTGGGTTTCATCCCAAATGTAAGAAAATATGAATTCTTTTGAAATTATGGATGGGTTTTAGTGTAAATAGCTTAAGTTAGGTATGAGTAAAGTTAGATGGGTTATATTTCATGTTTTCATCTCCTTAGAATGACCAATTTTTACATCTCATGCTTCCTATGGGATTTTATGTTTGATGAAGGTTAAGAGAGGGAATTGAAGTGAAAGGAAATGCCAATTGTTCAAGCTCCTAGCTAAAGGAACTAAGGTGGGTGATAATTTAATAGTTGAGTTAATAAGCTACTTAATTACTTTGAAATAAATGTCATATAATGCTTTCTTATGGTTTCCCAATTTTTAAATGAATTGATATTTGTGATAGTTTAAACTTATATGAAATGTTTTGAATGTAAAGACTTTGTGAAAATATGTGTGAAATGGTTTGTCAAGAGAAAAAGATCTGAATGGATGATTTCAACTATTATGTGAAAGTGATTTTGCCATTTGAGGCTAATGATCATGAATTGTGTTAATTATGTGATATACATGTTTGTTTGGGTTTGTGGTGGTCCCTTATGTGTGATAGGTGTACCTGTCAAATTTATAGGCTTCTCCTGCCTACCCGCTAGTGGCCGTGGAGCTCCTCACGGACTCCCACATGTGTTCACGGCTACACATGACCGCTTCGCGGGAATGTGTAGTACGTCCTGTTTGGATCCACCCAAACCAACTTATATGGAACAAGCTAAACCTACTTCAGTACCCTTAGGATCACACTTGCAGATGATTTCTGACATGTGTCCTAAGACTGAAGAAGAACATAAGGCTATGGCTTACTATCCCTATGATGTAGGTGTTGAAAGTTTGATATATCTTATGCTATGCGCAAGGCCTAATCTAGCCTAGGCTATAAGTATCCTAAGTAAGTTCATGGCCAATCCAAGTTTAGAACACTGACAAGGGCTCAATAATGTTCTCAGATATATATCTGGAACAGTAAACTATGGATTATGCTTCTCTAAAAAGGATCTAATCAAATGTAATTACCTGTCTCTATATGGGTATATGGATGCTGATTATGCAACCGATAAGGACTCAAGGAAGTCAATTTTAGCATATATATTTACACTATCAGCAAATACTATAAGTTGGAAATCACAACAACAATCAGTGGAAAGTTTATCGACTACAGAGGCAGAGTATTATGCAATCACAAAAGGGGTAAAGGAACTAGCATGACTATCAGAAATTTTAAAAGAAATTAACACAGAAATATCAACACCGGTACTATATACGGATAGTCAAAGTGCATGGTACTTGAGTCAAGATCCAGTCCTCCATGAACGATCCAAACACATAGATGTACGATTGCATTTTGTCAGAGATCAAATCGCCAAGGGAATCTTCAAACTGGAGAAAATAAAAGTGTTTCAATCCTCCCCTCCCCTTTATTTTAGCAACTTATATTAATCTTAAGGTCTCTAATTGAAATATGCTAAAAACATCTACTTAGGCCATAGCTTTATAAAAAGTCAATCTATAGTTGCAAGCTCAATATTTAATCAAAGTTGATATCTTATATTCACACATAAGGTACATTCTAAACTAATAGTATAAGGACATATTCAGCTAGTATCTACAAGTATTATGGAAATCATTTTTAACGAGCAATAAAGAGGCAAGAATGGCACAAATTGAGCAAAAACCATACCTTAGCGAGGTGAACAAGTCTTCAACTTTATACACTAATTCAGAAGCTTTTGTGAGCATAAAATTGTACTCTTTAATGTATGGGAGATTGTACAAGTCATGACGACCCACCAAATTCTTACTTCCATCAACAATGTGATCAGATAAGGAAGAATCACACCTTCTGATAACAGTGAAAAAACCAACTATATCTTGTTGTTGATTCTCTATCAAATTGCCTTTTCATATTTCAAATTCCAATGACATTAACAAATCAGTTGCATAGTTACCAAAATAGAAGTTGGATGATATTCGAATAGATGACAACAAAAATGGCCCTAAAACTTACTTTGAAAATGGTGCATCCTCAACAATAAACCTTGTGGTAGATATGCAGGGTAAGGATGGTTGATATGACAATTTGCTATAATGTTTATGACATGGTGATCCATTGGCATAAAAAAAGGGAATACACATTAAGGAATGAGCATGTATATATGCTCAAAAATAGAGAGATCGAGAGAGGGAAAACAGGAAAGGAAGATCATACACATCTAAGATTAACATTATAAAAGTGCAAATTATCAAATATGATGTGGCATTTACTCGACATATGCAACTCAATAATGCCTTATCCATGATTTCTTTTTTCTTAGTAAATCCTTATCAATAGTTGAATATCGCCATAAGGACAAACTAAGCACCAATATAATGGACATCTGAAATTTGAACTATTAAATTGAAAAATGAAATAGGGTAAGATCTGAATTCGAAAAAAAGGAAAAGAATTTAAGGAAAATGGTTGTAATTAATTTCATCGCATCATTTTCATTTTACTGCCAAGATTCCCATCCTTTACCATCTTGTCCATGTCTAGAGGATAAAAGTTTACACCAGGTGGTTTGATTTTAGGGAATGCTACTCTATATTATTGACCACTGCATCCACTAACTAGCTTTGTGGCTTCAGGTAGCAACTTTATTATTGAATATGTAGTTGTTAAGAATGCCTCATTTTCATCAAGGTAGGACCTGTTCACTCAGTGAATCATGATTGGTAAATGTTCTCTTTCAAAAGTACAACTAGAAATATACATATAAAGCTTGATAAAGATTTCTTGTTATGAGAAATTAACACCTAAGCTTCTATTCCTTTGGGGCTCAAATAAACGTATCTTGATTAAATTCATTTATAATATAACAATAATTTGCACAGTTTATAACAAGTTAGAATATTGCAATTCCTATACTCAGACAAACCAATTAGTAGTTGAGGAAGTTTCCCTAAATCAAGCAAATATGTTGTATAATCAATAATCCATTACCCACTTCAACTACATTCATATATTGATTGTGCTTTATTTTCGAAATTCAAAACAAGTACACTATAAGTTAAAGAATAGTTAAAGAACTAAAATCTTCCTTGTTCTGCTCTTAATGTTTCCTTTTGATCCATTTCTTCTTCTCATATGTCTTATCTAATGTTTCCTTTATTTTCCTCATTTATCTTATGTTCTCCTTCGCAACATGTTTTCATGAAATTCCTCATAACCTGACACTCAATCTTGTTGAATGAAAATTGCAGTTCAAGCATAAAATATAGCCAGGGGCAAATAGCTTGATAAAGTGTTTGCATGAGAAAAAATGAATTAAGGAAGACTTGTCATGGGCTCTTATTGATCACATAGTACATTTCCCTTAGGTTGCTTGATTCTGATGCATCTGCGTGATCCTTCAACCAGTCCCTAAGAAGAGGATTGCTATACCAAACTTGTTCAAGCAAGAATAAAGTGTGATAGAATAAGCATAATATAATTTCGATTCATTCTAATGCAAACTTATGTTGAATGTTAGTTTGCTCTCCACAGGTTAACAAAAACAATTCAATGGTTTATGCATATGAGTTCATGAGCAAAACCTGCAAGTAAAATATTTCATCAAGAACTCTTGCAACTTTAATAAGTAAACTCAGAACCTCCCTCTCTATACTTGATAGGTCTGTCAGCTACAAAGAGAAGGAAAGATGTAATGAAATTACATATGGAAAGGAAAAGAGAGAAAGAAAAAAAGTTTTTCATAAACAATAGTATCAATTTCCCTAATGCATATTATTCAACAGAAGCATAGAAACTTTATCGGTATAGCATATTCCTGAAATTGTTATATCAATTTCCCTAATACACATAATTCAACAGAAGCATAAAAACTTTATCAGTACAGCATACTCCTAAAATGTTTATAATACCATGTCTTATATATCAACCATTAAAAAGAAAATCAATTTACACCACGTTAAAACTGCAAATAAGTTCTTAAGATGATGGTTAACATACCCGTCATTGCCCTCTTTGTGAAACCCACAAACTTTTCCTGTAGGGGCCATGATGAAGCTAGGAAAAAGATTCGCTCAAAGATCAATGAAATATATATAACAAATGCCCACAAAAGTTCATTACTTCTGCATCACGATTTTAAAATGGTAAGAAAAAAGGCACAAAAGATAAGTGGCCTTAACGAGTCAAATGTTAGAATGAGAGCAAGTAAAAGCAATGAGTCTCTTCTACAGCTAAGAAAAACATCACCCAAATGTGATAAGCAAGTGTGGAAGGGAAGCATAAAGGCATGTACCAATGAAGAAAAGTCGAATTTGCATGCTCTATGAAACCCCCAACCTCAAGCACTGGAGACCATACTACACCGAAGAAACCCAAAAAATAAAACAAAATAGCAAAAAAGAGAAAAAATAAAGTAGCTTAAAAGAGCTATCAGAAAAAGGGTAGTCTTCACTCTTCTCTGTGAAAGCAACAAAGACCGGAAATTATTTGAAGCCAAAAAAAAAGAACCTTGATCAAGACATTGGAAGTGAAAGTGGAAAGCTTGTATGGGTTACTTTTTGTTCGTAAGCGTAATCTTGAATTTGTTGAAACCGTCGTTTTGCATCTCCGACAGTGGTCTTGGCCTACTTATCCGAATGTCATTTCTCTATTGATATAAAAATGCAAACAAAAAATTAAAAAAAGATAAAGAATTGATTGAAAAATTAAAATAAGAGAATTACTATAATGACTTTGTGATAGGCAATGCGGATATCGGACATCTCTAACTCACCCAATATTGCTCAAAATCTTATAAGAGGAAGAAAATATGTCCTCGAACTTTAACAGAAGGAAAGAGAGAGAATATTGTGAGTGCATTAAAAACAGAACCTTCTGGAGTTTCAATATTTTATTTTTGATACGTATCTCAATTAAATGAATCTCAAAGTGACGTGACGATAGAAGAGCATTAATTTGGAAGACCTAAGCTGAACGGATTTATTAATTGGTAACAACAACATAGATCGGAGATGAAATCAACTGAGCCATTGGATAAATTGGACTGTTAGATTTAGGACACGTTAGAGACAACGACCATATCATTCGCGCTTAGAATGTATACTTAACGACCCGATTTGTTTCACTGCCTATTTTTGCATATAAATGTCTACAATTAATACAATCACTTCACATTTAAATGCTTTGCAAAAATATAAATATGCACCATAAAATGACGTTCTTTTGTGACTAAATGCGAATGTTGCTTTCCACCGATGTCCTTCTCATAAAGTGGTAAGGAAAACATGTTAGAAAGCAATAACATCGAAGTTATAAATGACAACCTTGTAAGCGAGAAAACAATTGCTTTTAGGCAACAACTGCAACAAGAAGCAAACCCAAAAGAATACTGGCAATAAAAAAAATGAAAAGAATCGGGCTCATCTTAGCGTGAGATCTGGGATTTTGCCGTCTTGTACTGGAAGTTGATTTTAAGGCGGTAATTGATGTCCTCTCTTCTTCAGACCGACAATTTAGGACTCTCAATCTCATCGTCCGATCCATTCATCTGCTGTTTATTAAGAACTAGATTATTATTCATCAACATATGTATTTCAGGGTCCTCCCGGCATGCTTTTATCTACTTGTTCCTAAAGTGGACATTTAAATGTGGCAATCATGAAGGGGATTCGTAGATTTGATAGGATCTAAATCGTGCTTTTTTTGTATTTCATACTATAAAACACTGAGCACAAATAACTAAATGATTATTTGTTTCTTCTTTTTGACATTGAATAGACTGAAATATCTTTGATGTTCTAGGTTACATCAAACCATAGAATCCTATTAATTGACTTTCGTTAATGTGCAAGTCCTTTTTTTGCAAATTTACGGCAATTGAGGCTCCATTTGCAAACTCGTTCACCTGTTCTGAACCAGTACTTTCTGGATGATTCATGGAGAGTTTTGAATTGAAGTAGTCAAAAGATTGACGATAGACCTGCAGAATGTGCACTATGTCTGTCCATCACAAGATTCCTCCTTGTTGGCCCTTCATTTGATTCATGTTAAGAGGTTGAACATCATACTCCTTGTAATTTCACTTTGATAATATTAGTATGCAGTAATTCAACAGCCTTAGTAAGTAAAATATATAAGTTCATGTAATCGTTCAAATTTGTGCTCAATGTTTCGTTTCTTTTTTCCTTTTTCTTGTTGGTATTTGCTGTATTGTATTGCTCATCAATTGTCTGAATTTGTGTTTTCAAAATTTTGGTGGGCTGTCTTTATTTTTTCTTTTCTTTGCTCAGGAAAATGTCAAGACGAAGCATCCTCAACTGATGTATGAATCTAAGCTGTATAAGATCCTACAGGGAGGAAGTAATGGCTCCTTTTCCTTTTGTTGTCTAGTTGATTGTTGTTTCTGATTTTGAAAATTTTAAAATAGTTCCTTATCATCTGCTTCTCTCTTTAATTTTGATAGCCGGAATACCAAATGTTAGATGGTTTGGTGTTGAAGGGGATTATAATGTCCTTGTGATGGACTTACTGGGACCTAGTCTTGAAGATTTATTCAACTTTTGCAGTAGGAAAATGTCTCTGAAGACTGTCCTTATGCTTGCTGATCAGATGGTATTCTTTTCTTTGTATTTATATTGTTCTTGCAACCTGCTGCTTTGTTCATTTACTTCTCTGGAAATTGTGATATCTGTTTAGGTCAATCGAGTTGAGTTTGTTCATTCCAAATCATTCCTACACCGAGATATCAAGCCAGATAATTTCCTCATGGGTTTAGGAAGGCGTGCAAATCAGGTGGGGTTTGAAGATTATTCTTATATTAGTTATTTTTCTCTTGTTCTCTTTGTTTTCAATTTAGTAATAGAGGCTTGCATTTAGGTCTATACCATTGACTTTGGTCTGGCTAAGAAGTACAGAGACACTTCAACACAACAACATATTCCTTACAGGTTGGTTCTTTTTAGCTGCATGTAGATATTTCTGTTAACTGATTGTGAGCCTTGCACTTATAGGTCAATGGTTCATTTGGATGACTTTACAACGTCACACGTATCAAAGATCTGATTTGTTCATTCAGATTTTGTTGATAGATTCTTATTTGATTGTGTTTAGGCATATCAGTTCATCTTTGGATATGATTGATGCTGACTGATTGTGACTGATTTAAATAATATCTTGTTTTGCTTCTTGTTATCCATTGTTTCGCATTATCATGTTAACACTTATAGTACTGGATGTTTTAGTAGATGCTTTGCTACCTACAGTGGTATTGTTGGTTTTTATTCCTGAACTAAGATTTAAATTTGTTTTCCTGATCTAGTTATGAGATTCTTATGTCATATGCAGAGAAAATAAGAGTTTGACAGGAACTGCAAGATATGCTAGCATGGACACCCACCTTGGCATTGGTAATAGAATTGATACACAGCTCTACTTTTCCCTGTTGTGCTATAATTTAACCTTGAAGGGACTAATCGTGTGAAACTATATTTACTGATTTTACCTTATACTTTGTAGAACAAAGCCGCAGGGATGACTTGGAGTCGCTTGGATATGTTCTTATATATTTTTTGAGAGGAAGGTGAAAATTCAACTCCTCAAACCTTCAGTTGAATGGTGTGTTTGGTTATGACCATATATACTTTTAGTCTTCCGTGGCAGGGACTAAAAGCAGGAAATAAGAACAAAAAATATGAGAAGATTAGTGAAAAGAAAGTATCAACTACCATTGAGGTGGATTATTTTATCTGGAATAATGAAAAATGCTATATCAGGGGTATATGTGTACGTTTATGTGCTCTAGGACTGATCAAAAATCATTGCTTTCACTTCAGACCTTATGTCGGGGTTATCCTACAGAATTTGCTTCATACTTCTACTACTGCCGTTCACTTCGTTTTGATGATAAACCTGATTATGCTTATCTGAAAAGACTCTTCCGTGATCTAATTATTCGTGAAGTTTTGAGCTTTTCTGTTCAAATTTTTCTCATAGATGTTATATGAATAGGCAGCTCAGGCATTTTCTAGGAGCAAACATTTTTCAGCTACAGTTTCTTGATCTTCTTTTGTCAGGTTTCCAGTTTGACTATGTCTTTGATTGGACAATTTTGAAATATCAGCAATCACAGATTGCTAACCCTCCTACTCGTGCAGTTGTGAGTGGCAGTATACCCCTTTCATTTTTCTATCTGATCTCTGCACCTTGTATGTTGTGCAAAACAACCTAAAGTTGCTTCACTTACCTCTTCTCCAGGTTCCAGGTGCTGGGCCAAGTTCTGGCGTGCCTCCTGCCGGTGTTATTGCTGATAGGCAGTCAGGTGACTGTTCTGCTTCTGCTCTTTGGCCTTTTTACTTCCGATTGCTTTTGTGGAACGGATTTATCTGAAAAGATTGTTTGTCACTTATTTAAAGGTGGAGAAGAAGGTAAAGCTGGTTGGTCGTCAACCGATCTAACTCGAAGGAGAAATTCTGGACCAATTACAGGTCCTGGAAATTTATCTAAACAAAATAATCCAACCACAAATGATCTACCTCTATCAAAAGATGGAACTGTAAGCATTTTTTTCTTTTTTTGAGGAGTTGAGAACTGTAAGCACTTTATCTCCGCTTTCATTGACAAAATGACAGAAATGTACTATGAACATGTTTGGCTTGACATCCTCAAAGAAATGTCCTTACCTGTATCGTACATCATTTTCAGGGTAAATTGGACATCACTGCTGGATGGCTCTTAAGCTTTTGCTGTTTATGCATGTTATTATGTAGTGTTGGCACTAGATTTGAAGTTCTTGCATTATATTGGGTGATTAATGTTTCACTGTCATATCACTAAATATTCTTCTAGTGATTCAATCCAATGCTTCAACGGCTGCAGCTATCCAGCTCAAATTTTCTGCAATCCAGTGCATGTACTAGGCAACCAGTCGTCCCTAGTAGCCAAGATGCTGTGCTTGTCGAGAATGACTGTGATCCTGTTTGCACACGTACTACAGAAGCTAGTCCTGCATTACTCTACAAAATTTCTAGTGGTCAAAGAAGTTCACCAGTTTTATCTTCGGAACAGAAGCGTTCATCTTCGGGCCGAAACACATCAACCATAAAAGCATTTGAGTCGACTCTCCGGGGCATTGGGAGCCTGCATTTCAATAACGATGAGAGTTTACATTATTAGCAAATGCCATCTCATACTTATGATCATGCACAAAGAAAGGATCTATATATTACTAGACGTTAACCTTACATACTTTAACACGGCACGGAAACGTCTTTCCCATTTCAATATCTCATGGCTGAGGCAAAAGCTTGCTGCTGTTATAGTTGTACTATATATATATATTTATCTCTTCTCATCCATTGTTTCTGATGAGTCAGATCATAAAGATAGAATACTACACATTCTAGATGGATATTGCAGACGTTATTTTAAGTTATTCTTCATATATGCTCTTCTAAGTCACCACGCGTCTTCGACGATTCAAAACCTCAGTAACTTAGCATTCACTTCATTCTTCCGAATTGCATAGATGTATTAAACCGGCAAGGGAACATGATAGAGACAGTTGCATGGAGCAATTTCTTACCTTCTATCTGTTTCATCCTTTTGTATTTTCAAGTGTTCTTGTGAATGTCCTGTAACTCTCCAAGCAATTGACAGCAAAATGTGTATAAATAAAGATGTAAAGATTGTTATGGATGAATGGGCCGAAGTGCTCAGTGTGACAATTTTCTTCTTTCTCCCGCAGTTTGAAGTTGAACTATAAATGACAAAGAAAACAGCACCAATGTTCTACTGAATCTAGAGTTTGATGGGCGAGAAGATGGACATAGTTTTTGTCTTATTGTACGTAAGACCTCATGCCTCTGTTGTCTTCTGACCCAGAATTTGAGGCTTTCGAGGCAAAACCTAATCCATTGCTTGAATATAATCAGAACAATCCATGCAAGTTCCATTTTTATTCATAAAAAGTTGCATGTAATTGCTACCATATAAACTATCAGTTTACTTTCAATTATTTACGAGGCGGCGGATGGAAAAAAAAAAAAAAAGAGAGAGAAGAGGAAAGATGATTTATTTATTTTAGTTCATGAGGCTCGCCAACTCATGCTGTGTTGCCCAAGACTTGGTTTTTCAATTGGGAGCTGTTGCAAAATCTCTACCGTCTGATGAAATTTACATGTTGAAACCACGATGGAATCGCACAAGCTAATTAATGAATATGAGATCAGTTTCAAGACACATCAATTCAGTATAGATCAAAGATAAAGATTTGCCTTGCGTGGACTCACAAGAAAGAGAGAAACTAAACTGGGTTTTCATTCTCTATCCAAGTCCAACACAGGAATGCACACATCAGAGAGTTTTTTTTTTTTCCTTCGAAAACAGGAATATATATGTATGATGATTGATCAATCAAACCCATCCATGGACCACTTTACTGCAGGTATCCTTGATCCATTTAAAACTCTTCCTGAATGATACTTTCATTCTCCCCTCCATAGCATAGACCTTGTAGCTAGCAACCCTTTTTTTCCTCTGCAACTCAGGATCAGTAAAGCTCCAACTTTTTGAGGATAACCCAAGATTGCCTTTCCCTTTCTTGACCTTTACTTCTTTGCACAGTTGATTTGGCTGCACAGACCCTGCATAACTAACACTGTAAGACCTTAAGTCTTGCATGCTTGTTGGAGCTGCCTTGTCTGCATAGTAGCTCTCCATCTGCATCCTCTCACCTCTGCATGACTTAGATCTGAAGTTATCCATTGATCAATAGCTGCTGGCGAGAAAAAAAATACGCACAGCGACAAGAACTCACGAAGAGATTGAAGGTTTCAAGATTTAAGGATTAGGCAACAGAGAAAGAGAAAACTTTGCGCTCTGGGATTGCTTTTCCTGTGAAGACGGTGATGGAAACGGTGCTCGTGCTACAATTTTAAGTCCCACAAACTCATTATACTTTATATATTTCCAGTTTTTGTGTTGAAAATGGGAAACACTTTACTTAGAAATAAATGAGATCCAGACTGTTTATTAAAAAATAATTTTTATTAAAAATAATGTCCAAACATATCTAAAATATGTAGATTAATTAATTAATTTTAATATAAATTGATAATTTAGGATGGTTATAATAAATAATTAGTTTAAATTTAATTTAATTAATTCAAATCATATTAAAACTTAAAATAGGTTTTTAGATTAACAATATTTAATAAAAATTTTAAAAATTACTTAAATATGAATTCAAAATTTATTCATGTGGGGGTAGCATGAGAGCTGGTGGCTGAGTTAGAACGGTCCACACAACATTCGCATGTGAGAATTATTGCATTGAAATCATTGTTATACACGTGAGTAAAGGAGAGCTTGTGGAAGTGGAAATGGAAGTAATTCAATTTGCATTGTAGTTGTTTATCAATTACTTCCTTTTGTAATTTAAGGAATTATATGTTATCAAGAAAAGACTGAGAATTATATTTGTTCCTCTTAATTGAACAGATATTTATGTAGCACCATATCCACTTTATTTAAACAGTTAATCAATAATCAGGCTCTCCTGTTCCTTCTCTTATCTTGGAGTGCACCTCCATGCTTTTTAACAGCTGGAAAAATCTTTGCATAGTCTTACCCAAGAACTCTTACAGTTGGGGTTACAATCCAAGAGAAAAGAGTTCACAAGTACAACAAAACTTCCCAACTGATGCAACAAAACAAAACTTTCTAACTAATGCATAACATCATAAATCTAAACAGGGACTTTGCAATCTCTTTACCTTGCAAATATGAAGGATCAGTTTGGAGAACCTTCAATTTTTCAGATCATTAAATTAACACAACTAAACAGCAAAAGGATAAAGATAAGAGAAAAAGTTCAGAACAGTACTAGCAAAACATCAATTCCTTTTCTCACCAAGCACCAAAAATTATCCCATCACAGGAGATCCGCAACATTTGATGGTAGCTCCTCAATGGTCACATTATAGAACTTCTGGATATCAAATAACATTCTTTCATCATCCCTTGTCACAAAGTTTATGGCCACACCTTTTCTTCCAAATCGACCGCTTCGTCCAATTCGATGAAGGTAGTTTTCAGGTTGAGTCGGCAGATCATAATTTATGACGAGGGATACCTGCTGCACATCAATGCCACGAGCCAAAAGATCTGTGGTAATGAGGACACGAGAAGAACCAGAGCGGAACTCTCGCATGATGATATCGCGAGTGTTCTGGTCCATATCTCCATGAGTAGCTGAGACTGTGTGATCACGGCTTCGCATCTTATCAGTAAGCCAGTCAACCTTGCGTCTTGTGTTGACAAAAATGACACTCTGGGTGATGGCCAGGGTCTCATAGAGATCACACAGTGTCTCAAGCTTCCAGTCTTCCTTCTCCACATTGACATAAAACTGTTTGATACCTTCAAGAGTAAGCTCATCTCGCTTGACCAAGATCCTAACTGGCTTGTTCATGAACTTCCTGGTGATTTCAAGAGCTTCAGGAGGCATAGTAGCAGAGAACACACCCACCTGAACCTTCGATGGCAGCAGCTGAAAAATGTCATAAATCTGACAAGAAGAAAACAGGTATTAGAAGAGGAGGGCAAAGACTGGGCTCATTTAATTTCATCTCAGGTCAAGGTGATTAATAATATCAAACCTGATCCTTAAATCCCCGCGAAAGCATTTCATCAGCTTCATCCAATACAAACATCCTAATATTATCAGGTCTAAGGGACTGCCTCCTTAACATGTCAAATACACGACCAGGAGTGCCAACAACAACATGAACACCAGCTTGAAGGATTCGCTGGTCCTCGCGAACACTAGTTCCACCCACACAAGCATGAACTTTCACGCCAAGATAATCACCAAGTGCTCGCATAACCTTCTCAATCTGTTGTGCAAGCTCCCTAGTGGGAGCCAAAACTAGTGCCTGACATTGGACTAGACTATAATCAAGTTGCTGGAGGATGCCAGAGCAAAAAGTTGCTGTTTTCCCAGTTCCAGATTGAGCCTGCTGAATTACATCCAGGCCCTTGCAAAATGGAACAATTCCTCTTTGTTGGATTGCAGAAGGCTTCTCAAAACCTTAAAATAACAGTTATACCAATCAGGAATTCAAGACCGAGTTAACTTCCAATTAAAAAAACAAATAGCTTACAAATGTCCAAACAAAAGTTAAATGTAATCACCATATGCATAAATGCCCCTCAGAAGGTTCTCTTGCAATCCCATAGCATCGAAACTGTCATAAACTTCATCATATGAAGTGAAAAAATCTTGTCCTTCAGTGGACAGTCTGCAATGTAATTGAAAGCAACGTGAAGATCAGTATCAAATCCCACATACTCTCACCAATTACCATCATAGAGACAGAAGTTATAAAGAAGAAAAATACACTTCACTCATTTTTGCATCAAATTGTCGAGCATCAAACTGAGATCCTTCTGGTGCCAAACCCGCCATGACTGAAGAAATAGAAGACATCATCCACAGATTTGAGCAATTTCAAGAATCATATAGAGAGTACTTGGAACACCCCAGGATCAGCATAAAATATAGGGACCAAAAAGAAAATGTAAGGAATATGGTAGACATAAAGTTATGACACGTGGCAATTTTGCAACATGAATTATTTCATGTATTACAAGAAATAAATATGTACTTTTTCTAGCTCCTTGAATGAATCAAAGGTAGGACAACGTCACTTAGTTGATACCCATCTTTAAAGCTACAAAAGGATGTCTTCAAACCGTTATTATTCTATGTACATAATCCGCAGATTCAGGGTGTTGAGCAAATTAAGAACAGTGACAAAATGCATTCAACCTGACCTTAATAATCCAATGATAAGTTAGATAATTATATTCTTTTTTTTTATGGCACTTCCAAATATGTCGAGAAACTTGTTATCAGATAAAAGGGGTTACTACCAAAAAGAACACAGAACAAAAGGTAATCATAGAGCAACTTCCATGCTTCTACGTAAATTCCTCATAAACAATGAAAGAATCAGTTCTATAAACAACCAGATGCGCAAAAAATGTTACACATGCTATTCAAACTACTCCATTCAGAAAGTTCATCGCTAAAAAGCCCCTCATCTAACAGCATTAACTTAGATCCTAATAACAAAAAAAAATCAGAGCGAAGTAAAAGATTAATTCTTCTCACTAAAAAATTAATAAAGATTGAATTGCTACCGGTTAAAAAAGCATACAGATCAAACCCAGATCCAACACAACAAAACCACTTCCACTGAAGAAAATAAAAAAAGGGTCAAATCATCGGTATCAATCCAAAAGGCAAGCATATTTATAGATTGTATAACGATCACCATTAAAATAAAACCATCAAAGATCCTTCCATAAGCTACATATTAGAAACAAGCAAAAAGTAAAAACCCACCTAACAATTGACTGAGACTTGGAAGTTTTCTGATCGTAGAGTGAGAAAATTAGGGTTTCAAATCGCGAACTCAGATATGCGCCGTGGAGTTTTTATAAAGCGCAAAAAGACTTGTGCATGTTTTGCTAGGTTTACCCGAACCTTACTTTCATGTTATTTCCTATTAGATCCCAATGTTTCTCGTACTTTACAATATAGTCCTCTGTTAACATTTATTATTATTATGAACATCATGGTCGTTATTGTTATCATCATCAATTTTTTAATGTAAAAATTCTTCCCAGACATATTAAAAGAATTTTTACTTATTTATTATTATTATTATTGTTATTTATTACAGAAAATAAATATAGAGGTCAGTTGATTATGTTTACTTTTTATTTTATTTTTCTGTTTTTTTCAAATAAAAAATTATTTGATTATTAATGTCAACATAGTTATTTCTACTATTGATGATAATTATATATAAGATAAAATTTAAAGATAAATTATTTTAAATTTATTTTAATATACATAATATTTATTAATAAATTATCAATAAAAATTATATTAAAAGTAATTATAAATTAATATTTATTTTAAATATATTTAACTATTAACTCAAATTTTCTTTAAAATTTATAAATTTTGAAGATATTTTAATTTTATTTATTTTTGTTAATAATTTTAATTTAATTTAACTATAAAATTAAATAAATTATTAAATAAAATAAAGTATTCACAATTTTATTAATAATTAATTTAAATTTAATAAAATATAATATTACATTAAATTATATATAATTTTATTAATAATTAATATATTAAATATTTAATTGATAATAAATTAGATTAAATACAAAATACAAAAAGTCACTTTTATGGTTTTCATAAATTTTGAAAACAGAAGAAACTAAAACTAAAAGCTCAAATAAATAGTTTTTATACTAAATTTGAAAATAAAATTGAAAAACAAACAACTTTTGTAAGCTAGAATTTCATAATAGAGATTGAAATATTATAAAATGAAGCAAAACAAAGGGATGAAACAATACAAAAGATAATTCTAAATCACTCATTCCTAGGAATTATTTGCAGAAACATTTTACAAATACATTCTTCTAATAGTACACTAGGCATCAATCGAACCTATCATCCCCATCAATAACTCCAAAATTTGGAGTGTAAAGTTTTCTATTTTATATTACTTTATTCAAAAAATTATTTTATTATTTATTTTCTTCTATATATATATATATATATACACACATATATACACACATATATATATGTATCACATCTGTACGTTGGCCTATTAGAAATAGTCTTTTATTTATGTTAAGTTAAGGTTATATACTATTAGACCTTTCGACCCGCATTGATGTGAAATTCAACTAGGTGTTGATTATAATGATAATAATGATTAGAGGAGGGTACATTAGACATCGAAGATATATAATCACATAAGACCCACAAAATAAAGACAAAATACAAATATTACACTTACAACAAATTTGCACTATTTAAATTAATTAATGTATATACTCATCCTTTGCAAGAAATAATGAATCTTACGAACAAAACTCTTATTTGAACACATAAAAGATGTTTGATATGATTTTTGCAGTTACAAACCTTCAAGTCATTTATCAATACTAAATACCTATAAGAAACTTACAATTTGAATGTTTATTAGAAATTTGTATAATAATGTCACCATTAAAAGTATAATTGAAATATTCACTTTTGTATAAACACATTGATAAAATGTTAACTAATACGGGGCTTAGCATTTGATCTCCATAGCTTCATATTATTATTACAATTAGCGCAATCAATATAGGAAATCTAAAATATAATTATGGATAATGATAATCATTAAATGAAATACAATCAATATACCACATGTAATAACAATAGAAAATACTAATAGTGTTTTACCATTGAACATAATGATTAATCTTAGAAAATTGAGAATATTCTTTTTAGATTTCGTTAAATTATTTAAACATCTATATATAACAATATTGAATCCATTAACGACAATGTTACACTCTTCTTATGTCAAGTATATACCAAGTGCATAAGCAATAAAAGACATATATAATTTATTTCCTCTCATATTTCTCTTAATTCTATCACCATATCATCATATGAATATATAAATCATTAGAAACCAAATTATTCTGAAAGCTCAAAGATGGGATAATTAACAACACATTAAACTAAAAGATTGTGGTAAATTTTTTTGGAAATAAAAAATTTCATTAACTCTATCTAACACAAGCAACCATTACATCATAGGTTAGATTAACTTATATCTTGACCATCCTCTCACATACACACCATGTAGTTAGTAATAAACACCCTTCAAAGGAGCTTTTGGTTCATAGGTTCCATCTTTCTCTTATATTGTGGTTTAAGTCCTCACGTACCTTACAAGTTGTTATAATTTCCTTGATCTAGTAAACAATCATATGAGCTAAAATATGTTTATCCATGTTGGCCCCTTTGAATATTATAAAGTTCATTTATCTTTATATAGAGTATATTGTACAATTGAAAGTAACTTTTACGTAGAAATTATCCCCTCCCATTTTGTTTAAATATTCATATGACCATTTTAATGTATATTCCCAATGTGATCCTACATAAAAGATATTG
This sequence comes from Erythroxylum novogranatense, assembly GCA_029891385.1. Classification (NCBI taxonomy): domain Eukaryota; kingdom Viridiplantae; phylum Streptophyta; class Magnoliopsida; order Malpighiales; family Erythroxylaceae; genus Erythroxylum; species Erythroxylum novogranatense. Next base: position 27,319,303 of record CM057224.1, on the reverse strand, counting down.
AGTAATTATTGCATTCTTAACCAGATAGATTGAGTGTAGTGGCCCTAGAAGTAAAGATGGGGTATGGTTTGAGGTGTTAAGGAGCATAAATGGTATGGTTTGACATGTTAAGGAGCATAAATTACATATCAAATCATTTAAACCATTTGTTTTTTCTTTATTTGTGAGCATGCCTCTTATGGCTAACCAAGTTATAAAGGATGCTTTAAGAATCAAAGTTTTCTTCCATACTATGTTATACTAAAGAATTTTTTAGGAATCAGGCCTTAAGAGATCGAGACATGATGAATTGGTGAATCTATAACTTTTTTCCTCTGTCCAAATAACCTTTTCCTCTTCAAAAGTATTAGGAAGGTAGCTTGGAAAGTAATTCCTTAAACTATTAGCTCCCCTAAAGAGACTGGACCAGCTGTTTTCATGAATAACTACTTTAACTCTTGCATCCAAAGGAATTATGCCTATTAATTGGTTTAATTCTCCTTTTGAAATTAAAGGACTATGGGTAGCCCAGTTACCAAAACAAAACTAAGTTGAATTACCATTTCCCACGATATTTCTTTATGAAATGATATATCTAATCCCTTTTCTTTAGGATTTGAATGAAGTTCTAAAAGTGTTCATGTTTCATTCTGATCTGCCAGAAGCTAGCATCCTTGAGATAGTATTCATTTACCAATTTAGACGACAAGGCTTCTTTATCATTATACAACCTCCATATTCTTTTAGCCACGAGTGTTGTTCGAATAAGCTAAATTAAGTATAGTTCTAAGCCCCTTTCTTGTTTTGTCCAACGTAACTCCTCCCATTTAACTTTAGTTCCCCAGGAGCTGTCTAATTTTACCAACTAAAAAAAAGTTCTTTATACATTTTTATAATTCCTTAATTATCTTCTAAGGTGAAAGGAGATGTGTACTACAATGTGTGTGTGGATTTCTCAAAACTGAAGAGATGAGTTGCAATCTCCCTATATTAGATAAAAACTTGTTTTTTTATATATTGAATTTATTTTTAAATTTCTCTAGTGCTCTAAACATTCTCCAAACTTGTGCATTTTGGATGTGTTGGAATGATGGTGTCGAGTTAATCCAATAATAAACCTAGGTGAATTGGGATTTGTTACATTTGTAGATATGTAGATCGTGCTCTTTTGAGTGCTAATATTTAACCTAGATTCCTTAATGAAAGTGCCCACAACATTGCATAATAGTTATAGAGAAATTTGATTAGCTCCATTGAATATGATAAGATTATTTGCAAAAGTTATATGTGTAAGTTTCATCTCTTTACATTTGTGATGGTAAACAAAGTCAAGGTTGTTGTCAATCTGATGCTAGAGCAATCTAGAAAGGATTTCAATTGGTATTGAGAATAGGTAGGAGAAAGTGGAGATCCCTATACCTTATTCCATTAGCACCTTTGAACATCTTGGAGGGGTTTCCATTAATAAGGATTTTGTATAAGGCAGTAAAGATACTTGCATATATCCAATTAATGAACTTAGGAAAACAAACCATCTTAGACTTTTCATAATGAACTCCCATCTTATTATGTCAAATGTCTTCATAAAGTCAATCTTGATAGCACAACTTTTAATTGATCATTTTAGGTCATAATCCTCGATTAAATCTTGCACCATCAAAATGTTATCAAAAATAGTCCTACTAGGAATAAAGGCCCCTTGTGAAATGTGTATGATGTGTTTAAGAGATTCCTTTAACGTTACTACAATTATTTTTGGAATCACCTTATATGCAATGTTACTTTAGGGGATAAAACGAAAATCCCTCATAAAACTTGGATTGGGCATTTTTGGAATCAAGCATAAGTGTGACTTTTATGTTTTTTCTAACTATATTCCTTAAATCTATTCCCCAGTAAATTCTAAAAGTATTTAATAGTCAATTCCTTAGTTCTATCCATTTTAGTACAAGCATTACCTTCATCATATAATAGGAAATCGATCTTATTCTTGTTTCTTTTAGTAATGATTGAATTGTGTAATAATTTATTGTTTCTATCTCCCTACTTAATCCATATGACTCTAGCCTTTTGTATAAGTAAAGAGTTGTGGTCATGAAGAGCATTATTATAATCTTCAATTTTCTCAGCTTTTAAGAATTTTAGCTCTTTATTGTAAGGCTCTTGATAACATTTCTCCTAAATACTTTTCAAGTTATGCTTAGCAATTTGTAGTCTAATAGAGGTTTTAGATCTTTTGCTCACGTGGAATTCCTTTAGGCTCACCTTAAATAACCTTATCTCTTTCATTAGCTAAAATAATTTGAAACATATTATCTCCATATTCCAAAGTTCCTCTACAAAATCCAGAAAGTCTTCCTTAGAGGTAAGGAAGAAGAAAATTTTAAAAGGGATTTAGTAGGTGTAGAAAAGGATAAGTGCAACAATTTTATAAAGTAATGATCGGAACATAAAAAAGATCCAGGAATGTTCTTCATCCATATTTGATTGACCAGTACTATGTCCAAAATTTTCTTGATGGAGAAAAAACCTGACCCAATTATTTTACTGAGCCTTTCATCTTAGCTTTAGCCCCTTGTGCTTCAGTTGGGTGCAAAATACAGTTAAAATCCCCACTAGCATCTAAGATTTTGACATAGAACTATTAATGGATTGTAAATCCTACCACAATTTAGCTCTCTAAAACTTAAAGTTAGAAGCACAAAGGATTGTGATATCAAAATTTTCTCTTATCCCTTCCACCTTGCAAAAGAAGTGCAAGAATTGACCAAAAGTGAGAAGACTAGATATCTGAACAAGTTTTAAGCCACCACAATATTATTCTTCCATCGTAGTGATGCTTATGATTAGTAATAAAAGTCTAACTGTTACTAAAGCATTTCATGAATTTATGGAATTTGGGGCCTTTTTTTCAGTCTCCAATAAATAAAAAAGAAATGTTTTTTTTCTCTAAAAATAGGTCTTTAAAGCTTATTTTTTAAGAGGTTCGTTAGACCTCTAACATTCCAAAAGAGCATACTCATAAGAAAAGATCTTGTTTCAGGTATTACTTACCCCCATTATTGATCCCCTTTTTCTCCTTCCTAGTCTTCTTTTTAAAGTTAAAGTTACCTCTGTGCATTTCTCCTATAAATTCAATGTCTAATCAAAGTCTAATTGATTCTCTTCGTCTTTGTCTATTTCTTCATTAATAGTAGTGATGTGAGGATTAATATCTTATTTCTCCTTGACATTAGAAGTTCCTGGATCAACAATAAGTGTAATAGCTACTACTACCTTAGTCATTTTTTTTGCAATGTTTTCTCCCTCATTGTTGTTACACATATGTTGTTCAGGAGTGTTATCCCCAAAATTGCTTCTTAGTTAGTTGAGATCTCTGACTCCTATCACCAAGAGCTCATAAAAGCTTGCAAAGGTAAATATATTGCCTGTAGGTCTCCAAACCTTGCCTTTTGATTTAGTTCTCCAACTATAAGTCATTTAAATTTCAGATACACTAAGCTCCCCATTTTCATCAAGCCTCATTACATGTATAATGTAGGAGGTCTTCATTCTTTTTAATCTTGATGCATATGATGGATAATTGTCCTCACTTGCCTATGATGTTGGGGACTTATGACTATAAATTCTTGAACTTATAGAGAAAAAAAAACTACATTAGTCCCATAACTATAAGTTTCTAAAGTAAAAGGTTTTAATTGGCAAATCTTTATTTCACATCACCTAGCCCCTTTTTTTCTAAATTAATATCAACTTTATTTACACATTAATTTTTGTCTTACAATTGTTGCTTTAGCTTCTTTATTTAATACTTCTAAAACAAGTTAAATCGTATATTCAACAAAGGTAATAACATATATATTTGAATTGTAATATTCATTTTAAGAGGCTAAGATCCTCCTTTTTCTTTCTCTAACTATTCATAGGATTGATAAAAAGCTTTAAACAATGTTATTTTTACATATTTTATCACTAATTAAAGTTAAAGTGACTCCTAGTAAAGCAAAGAAGAAGTGAAAAAAAGAAACAACTCTGAATTTAGGATTGCAGAGCTTAAGATTACTTATCATGTTTCTTTAACACCCTTCACAAAGAATAATGAAGTGGTAAGAATTTTTAGGAAGTAAATAATACATGAAATTAGAGAAATTAATAGTTAGGTCACTCACCTTTCTCCTAGAGTTTGATAAACAGTGTATAGATTCTTTTCAATTTGAGGATTGGTCTAAGAGGAAGAGAAAGTAGTGCTCTATCTTGACTTCTATGAAACTAACGTTTTGTTCTTAAGAAGTTTCGACTAGTTGCAAGAGAGAAGGTAGCAAAACTAGGTGTTATATTATTTTGTATTTTATTTAAAATGTTTAAATATTAGTTTGTTGATGTAGAAATTGTAGTACACCTATCATTTATATGTCAAATATATTAATTGACATGGCTAACCTCGTTAGTGCCATTAATGTTAAGTCTAACAAGAGATTTTTTGTGAAAATTAAAAGTTAGAGCATTTTATGGTCACTTTCTTAAATTATAACTAAAATTATAAAATTCAATAAATCTAAAATTTTATATGATTAACCCTTTAAAAATATGCCCTATAGAGAAGCATAAAAGCATAAAACATCATCTAACTTGAATAAGTTAAATATTGCTAATGTACATATGCACAATTTGATTGGTTTATCAAAAAATAAATAGATAGACAAACTTATGTGTATATTGAGAAACATATTTTGCTTGTCTATGTTCCATCGAATGAGAACCTACTAACAGTTTAAACTTAACTCATCAGACGGTCTAGGTTATACCATTTTATGTTTTCATTGTGCCTTTTAAACTACGATCCATGTTTCTAAATTAGTGACTAAATGAATGAGTGAATTGATGACTACGATGTCCTTCTAGAAGAGTCAGAATTCTCTTGTCTATGACATTTTTTAAGCTTATAATAATCGTTATTTATTTTTTTTCATTATTTTTAGGGATGGCTATTAAAAGCAGATCTGGCCTGACCTAACCCAATAGCTTGGGCTTATTTTTCAAAGTTGGGCTTTGAGTTGGACTAGAGCTCGGATTGTTCTATTTGATCTAATTCAGAGACTGAAATTTTTTAAAAAAATGGTTTCTTTTTCAATTTTTAAATTAAAAAATTTGAACTGAACCTAAGTCCATACTTGACTTAACTCATTGCCATCCTTAATTGTTTTGAGCCAATTATTCAGTCACTTTTTAGTTGCACACATTATTTTATTTCCTAGCCCTTCATATTCATCAGTCTTTTTTTATTCATCTCCATCATTTTTATCAATTTTCCCATAGTTTTGAGCTACATTTAGATGTTATGCGTTTCAAGCTTTTCCAAAAAGCCTTGGTATTCTTTCCTTTTGACTTTGGAATGCCATTTTCTCCTTTTTATTTTATATGTTTTCTCTTTTGGATAAGCTCTTTGCAGTAGTATGTTATGCCTTAAATTTCAACATTTAGTTTTTTTTTTTAATTTTATTAAAACAAGCCCTCTTTTATATGCTCCTTCAATTTAGTCCTTCCTCATCTTTAGTCCTACTATATTTTCTCAATTTCCAATCCAATACTTCGCTAACTCCTATTTATAAACCCAAATATCAATTTTATATTCATATTAATCTATAATTCCTTAAATAAAATTAATGATTAGAAAAATGAGTTATTATATAACAAAATTAAATAAAGGATAAATTATTTAAAAAACCTTACTTAATTTTATAATATTTGCTTAAAATTTACATAATTATGTAAATAACTTATTGTTAGAGTTCCATTTAATGGTGCTAATATGGATCTACCAAACACGTGGCTAAATTAATGGTGCTAACGTGGATATACCAAACACGTGGCAAACATGTGTCATACTTATTTCACGTCAAATACAACAATAACAATAACAATCCAAAGAAAGTCCTACTAATATATAGGGTCTGAAGAGGTCTAATAGTACTCTTAATTGATAGAGAGATTGTACTTATATCACATCAGATAACAATAAAAATAAAAATTACTTTATCAGTGGAAAAAGTAAGACATATTTAAAAAAGAAAACCTATTAATAGTAAGAATTTTCATGGGAAAATTATTGGAGAATATGTTTTTGCTATGTGTAGCTCGCAGAAGAAGGGAAGTTTTGCAATTTTCAAAGTTATGGTCCTAATCTGAATTAACGGTGTTAATAGGTTCTCAATAATCTTTCAACTCACACCTAAAAGAAATGAAAGCAAGACAATAAGGGTTTGCGCTAAGGCTTTTGAATACAAAGAAATGATTTGAAGTCATTTAAAGAAGAAGTGATGTAGAAAAAAAGAGTACATTAAGTAGTGTTCTATACAAAGAACAAAGATAGTGTGATTAGTGAAGCATTTTATGGAAATAAAGTGTTCTTAGTTTTTAGGTTTAGGAATTTTAAATTTTAAAATTTTATTTTTATTTGATGCAGCTTGAGTAAGATACGTGTCAAGCACATGTTCAATAGATTTATTTACATGATTTGCCAGATTAATATCATTAATTAGAAGTCTAACAATGGATTTTTTATAAGAATTGAAAGTATGAACAATTTGGTGCCATTTTTAAATTTCAAGTTAATATTGTAACTATGAGTAAATTTCAAGAATGTTTTATAATTTACCCTTAAATTAATTAGATGCAAATTAGTTATGAAAGAAAATTAATAAAAGATTAAGACATAAAATCAAAGTAAGAAAAATTAAATCTAACTAAAGGAAAATCAAATTGGAAAAACACCAATACCAAAATTGTTAATAAAGTTGAATTATTATTTTCTTTTAATTTTAGAAAATGAAAGGTACAAAAACATGCAACAAAATTAAATGTCTATAAAGGATTAAAAAACTTCAAGATTTAAATTATTATAATCTTTTTACAATCTTATGCAGGTCATTTCAGTGATCTATGGCTCAATATTGCATAAACATTATATATCATAAGCTTAATTCATAACTATCATACTCTAAAGGAAATTTAATTTTTAGTATTAAAAATTTATCAATCTTTAAACTAATTTATGGGAGAACTTTCAAATATTTTATATTATTCTTAATTTTGTATTTATATGATAATTAAATGATATTTATCATATTAATTGTAGTTATTATTTACATGCGAAATATGTGAAAATAATATTAATAAAATAAATAAAATTTTGTTATTTTAAAATTTTATTATTATGACTTTTGAAGACAAAGTCAATGTAAAATTATAGATTATATAATACAATATATTAAAGGACCATTTTGTAATTTAAAAATTATTTTAATTTAAAAGATTACCCGAAATAATATTTAGTGTTAACCGGTGTTGATATAACATTATTCAAGAGGGAGCTTATCACCATAAGTCAAATCCTCTTTTTTCCCATACCTTAATCTCATTATAAAACTGAGGTGATAGCCCCTTAAATCACGTAAACTAAAGGTCTTTCCTTACATATTCTCCACATTGAAAAGTAATCTAATTACATATCCTTACATGTTAATTAAACCCAGATAAGTGGCAATACTTCAATTCTAGTAGAACGCAGCTAGAGAATCATATGAGAAACACACAAGAAAATAGAAATGCCTAGAAAGGGAAGAGGAACTGTTAATTTATGATACTTACAAATTAGCCACATTGCATTTCCCTATCAATTCCTTCTGCCTCACTAATCATTTTGCTCCCCAGACAAAATTGTTTCGACTTAACTGTGGTTAATGCGTCACCCCTTTAAATTCAATATAATCATACTAGTTAATGATAGGGATTACTCCGTGTCATAATAAGAAACAATGAACCACCAAAATGTGCACAACAATACCAGTGCATACACTGATTCACCTCAAACTCTTAACACAATAAAGCAACATTTCAACAAATAAGTTTGGAACATTCACTTTAGTCTAAACCAATTGTAAGGATGGCAATAGGTCAACCCATAGGCCAGATTTAGGTGTTTTCAATAGGCCGGCCCAGGTTAACCCAAGGCTCAATTATTTTAAATAAAATGACATCGTTTTGCTTAGAAGAATTAGATCTCAGGTCCCTGACTCAATTAAAAGATGTTAATTTACACTTTTAATTTTAAAAAAATTGGCAAGGTCGACCCATTACCATCCCTTGCCAGTTGGCATTAGAATAGAAATTTGTAAGATATTAAATATCTCGCCAATAAGTTAACAAATAACATAAAGCTGATCAAAATTTTCGATTTTTTATTGCTTTCAACAAAGTTTTCAGCTTTATATTTCTTAACAAATTCAATAGTAGTCAAAAACTGAAATCAATTCAATTTAGGAACACAATAAATCATAAACCCTAACTCAGTATCCATTCTTTGTTTGTCCATTCTCTTTACTTTTTTTTTTCCAGATCATTGCATGCCTCTTTAACGCCTATTTACCAACAACTATTGCTTCGACGACCAATCCTCTGAGAGCTCCAACTACTATCGCCGACTACACCCCACGCATCTCCCTATAAGTCGCCCCGGTCCCAAGCCCTACCACCATGCTAGTCAACACGATAAGTTGTTGTTCTTGATATATTTTAACTATATTTTGTCATTGTTTTTGCATTGAATGATGTTAAATTGCCTTTAGTTTTGTGAATATGGTACTACTCCTTTGTTCTTGGTATTTACAGGTGTTTTGGGAAGATAATGAAGCAAATATGAGGAATACACGGTTTATCCGTGTATAAACACACAGCTCGTGTAAAGTAGAAGTTTAAAGTTGAAGATCCAAAAGTCACACGATCTAACTATGTAGATTTACACGGACCGTGTCTTTTGAGCGAGAACACATAAGCAGACTGGCAAGTTACACGGTCTGACCGTGTAAATTCACATGGTCCATGTATGACAGTTTTTTATGACAGTTTTCGGTGATTAAAAGGCAATTTTTGAGAGACTAACGGGGGTGGGGAGATTTTCCGGAGGAGTTGAACAGTGGGATTCAAGAAGGAGGAGAAAAACAAAGAGCAATCGAAGAAGAAGAAGAAAAGCTTAGAGATTGAGAGATCAAGATTCAAGAAGCAATTGGAGTTCCTTTTCCTCCTCTTTCCATTTATTATTTATCTTCAATGTTCATTTTTATAATTTTTACTTTTAGGTTGAATTCAATTATGAATATGTAAATTTTCTTATTCTAGGATGTTTGTTTCAACTTGGAATTTATGTATTAAACCTTATGTCTTTACTTCTAAATTCAATGTTGACTTGATTTCAGTAAAGTAATTTTGTCTAATATTGATTTGATCTTTCTAATCTAGGGTTTCTTATTGAATAATGATAAATGTTAAACTAAGTACTGAAAAGTGATGTTTAATGTCTGAATTGCTAGATTAGACTTAATTGAAAGAATATCTAGAAATAGAATTCTGTAATAGGAGTACTTGAGATTAACCACTGTGTTCATTGGGTTGGATTTGATTTTTGGTTTAGGAAACTGGTTTAAAAATTAGAATCAACACGTTAATTACTTCGAAAGAACTAATTGATAAGAGTGAGTTAATGTACTTGGATCAATATTTTATTTCATAAGGATTACATGATTTCTTTGTTGAGATGAATTCCTAGAATATTAGCTCAAATTCTGTTAATCGAGCATTGATACTTCTTTAACAACTGAATTTTCATATTTGATTGCTTAGCAAATTTAAAAGGTATAAATTTAGTACTTTGACCTAGTCCTTGTGGATCGACACTTGATTGCTGCAACTAAACCCGTACACTTGAGGAGTCTATCAAGTTTTTGGCGCCGTTGCTGGGGACTTTTGTCAAATATTGAAATTTTCTAAACTAAGTTTACTAAGCTTTACTTAATTATATCTTAGTTATAGGTTTATTTGTATTTACTTTGTATATAAATTTGTTCACTCTCGTTTATGTTTCTCGTGCAATGGTGAACTGAGATTTATATGCAATTTACTTTCACAGCCCCATTTGATCCTGAGATTGAAAGAACATACCACAAGAGAAAGAAACAAAGGTTTGCAGATAAGAAGAAGGTGACCTCTGTCAATAGTAGCAATACAATGGCAGAAGCAGTAGGACCGCGGCTCCGTGATTATGCAGAGCCAGGAGTTCAAGAAAACACTTCAGAGATTCAAAATCCAACTGTGGAAGCAAATAATTTTGAGTTGAAACCAACACTTATTTCTATGGTTCAGCAGTCACAGTTTGGAGGGTCACTTGTCGAAGATCCAAATATGCATTTAACGGTCTTGCTTGAAGTTTGTGACACTTTTAAAATGAACAAAATCACTCCTGATGCCATTCGTTTATGCCTTTTCCCATTCTGTTTAAGGGATAAGGCAAGAGCGTGGCTTTATTCACTTCCAGCTGGATCTATTACTATATGGGATCAACTCTCCAGGACATTTTTAGCCAAGTATTTTCCTCCAAGTAAAATGGCGAATCTCAGGAATCAAATCTCAACATTCACACAGAAAGATGATGAGACACTGTATGAATCGTGGAAGCGTTATAAAGATTTACTTTGGCTGTGTCCACACCATGGCTTACCATCTTAGATGGTCGTTCATAATTTATACAATGGATTACTCCAATCAATGAGGACTTTAATCGATGCTGCAACTGGTGGAGCAATTTTGAATAAAACTTATGTTGATGCATACAATCTCATTGAAGAGATGGCTCTCAATCACTACCAATGGTCTAGTGAGCGAGGAGCAGCAAAATGTACTCCAGGTAAGTATGATGTTGATGCACTTACTATACATTATGCTAAAGTTGATGCCATGACTCACAGGTTAGATCGTTTGAATGTTAATTCTGTGAATGCTAGTAGTTCTGCTTCTGCATGTGAAATTTGTGGTTTTGTTGAACATGTGTCTGTTAATTGTCAAATTGGTAGCCCTTTTTCCCAAGACCAGGGTAGTGATCAAGTTCATGCCATTAACTATCTTAACCAAAGACCTCAATTTGACCCACACTCAAACACTTACAACCCAGCTTGGTGGAACAATCCAAATTTCTCCTAGAGGAATAACCAAAAGCCCCCATTTCAGCCAAACATTTGGCCACCTCCTGGTTTTCAAAGACCTTCCAATCCATCAGAACCTCAAAATCAAACCTGAAAAGTATGATGGAATCTATGTTACTAGCCTAAAGAAAACAAGATGAAACCATCAAGCAATTAACCTCTAAGGTAGACTTATTGGCTACTCATAACAAGTTGCTTGAGAACCAAATAGCAAATCAGGCTAGTTCATCGACCACACCACCAGGTAAATTACCTAGTATCCTAGGGAATATTGTAAAGCTATGAAATTGAGAAGTGGAAAGAAAATGGTAGGACCCCATGATCCTAGGAATGAATCTGTAAAAGAGAGCGCGGTTGAAACTCAGGATAGGACTAGTAGAGAAACATAAGCTAAGTTGGAAAAGGAGAGTGAGGATAATCATCCTTCTAAGGAACTATAAAAGCCCTTCCAAAAACCTTACACTCCACCAATACCCTTTCCTCATAGGATGGCCAAAGCCAAGTTAGATGCTCAATTTGGGAAATTCTTAGAAGTTCTTAAAAAGCTTTACATCAACATTCCTTTCACTGATGCACTTTCTCAAATGCCTTCTTATGCTAAGTTCTTAAAAGAAATTTTGTCAAATAAAAGAAAGTTAGAAGAGCATGAAACTGTTGCCTTGATTGTTGAATGTAGTGCTGCCATTCAAAACAAGCTTCCTTTGAAACTCAAAGATCCTGGTAGTTTTTCAATCCCTTGCCAAATTGGTAAAGTAACAATTGAACTTGCTTTATGTGATTTAGGACCAAGTGTGAGCCTAATCCTATTATCTTTGTGTAAGAAGCTTGAGATAGGAGAGTTGACATCCACTACTGTTGCTTTGCAATTAGCAGATCGATCTGTTAAATATTCTGTTGGTGTATTGGAAGATGTGCCTATTAAAGTAGGTAATCTATATATGCCTGTTGATTTTGTTATTTTGGAAATGGAGGAAGACACCTGCACCCCAATCATTCTTGGGAGGCCATTTTTGGCTAGAGCAGGATGTCAGATAGATGTGAAAAATGGCAAATTATCTTTTGAGATTGGTGAGGATTGTGTTCAGTTTGACCTTTCAAAAGCTACTAAATTTTCGAGCTTGTTTGATGATTGTTTTAGAATAGATATCATTGATTCCATTGTAAATACCCATTTGTCTAACCAACATTCGGATGATTTTCTTGAGCATTGTTTAATTACTAATGGAACACCGAGTGATGAGATTCCAGAAGTGGCCATGATTGCTAAAGCTTTAGAAAGCCTCCCTACAAACTACAAGGCTAAAGAAGAGCAGTTTGAAGTTCTAAAAGTGGATCAGCAAACTGAGGTGAAAGCACCTGAGGTAGAACTCAAACCACTTCCCTCCAATTTAAGGTATGAATTTCTGGGCCCTGATTCTACTTATCCCATGGTTGTGAATGCTAACTTAGATGTTGTTGATACTGAAAAACTTGTTATCATTTTAAGAAAGCATAGAAAGGCCATAGGTTATTCTTTAGATGACCTTAAGGGAATTCATCCTTCTGTGCACATGCATAGAATCTTAATGGAGGATGACCGTAATCCCACCGTTGAAAATCAAAGGAAATTAAATCCTAGTATGCAAGAAGTGGTCAAAACGAAAAATTTGAAATTTCTTAAGGCTAGCATAATTTATCCTATTTCGGATAGTAAGTGTTGGACCATGAACTTTCCTTGAAAGCTAGAACTATTAAATGAGAAATTTTTGGCGATTCTTCATGTGTATAGAAAAGGAGAATTCTTGAATTTGAAATAAAGTAGAAAAGATTGATTGAATCAAAGTGAGAGGATCGGTAAATAGAGTATGAGTTGCATATTTTACTGAATATGCTTTAGTATTTTGATGATATTTTGATCTGTAGAGTCCCAAATGAGTTAATTCTTGTTTCTAACTAAATTAGAGACATGGAGCTACAAGTTATTTGAAGAAATCGAATTTCAATTCAGTCCTTAAGACTTTTAATTCCTGGAGTGAAGTTTGGTATAGTGTACAGTCTCGGTTTAGTAACAGTCCGAAAGTGTTTGAGCCACAACGTTTGCTCTAGTTATCCGAATGAGATGATTCTTGATTTGGATTAAACTAGAGAGATAAGGCTACAAATTGTATGATGAAATCAAGTTTTAATTTAGTCTCTAAGAATATCAATTTTCATATGGGAGTTGAGTACAAAATATTGTTTCAACATAATAATAGTTTGGAAATAATTAATCTATAACTTTCAGATTACTGAACCAAATTGAATGATTTTGATGTCATTAGAAAATTAAGACAATGAGGAGCATTTCTCTAGAAGGAAGTACTAGCAAATTCCTTCAATTGCATGATTAGAAAAGGTGTTGATTTTCGGAAGGAGTTAAGCATGATTTAAATGAATTTTGAGGTCTTAATAGGGTATTTTTATGGAATTAATTAGCATGTTAATGAGAGTTAATTAGCATGTTAATTTGAGTAAGATCATATGGCATGGTTTGATTGAATGGTTGTATTAAGGTGATAAGTTTGCATGAGGAGCAAAATTGGAAGATCACTTAAGCTATTTAAGTTGCAAGGCATATAAGTAAGGGCAATATGGACTTTTTAACATCATTAATGGTATAAAAGGCAAGAGAAATGAGTGGTCTTTCAATTAGAAGAGAGGGAAACGAAAATTGAAAGGAGAGAAGAGGGAGAGAGTCGTAGGTGGAGAGAAGGAAGAAGAAAAGTTAGGGTTTTCCATTTTCTTAGAGTTCAAGTGGGTGTTTGGAGTTAATTCAAGAAGGAAAAAGCTAAAGAAAGGTTCAAGCTTTCATTTGAGCCAAGAAACCCTTTGGTTGGGTGAAGATTCAAGGTAAGTGATTTTCAATGTTTTGGATTTTTGAAGAGTTTTTGGTTCAAAGAGCTTAGGAAATGAATGGGTTTAGAGAATCTAAGATCAATTTCATGTTTTGGGTTCTTTAGGTTTTCCAATTTTTGAATCCTATTGATTTGGGATTTTGTGTTATTGATGAAGGGGATTAAGAGATGCAAGAAAAATCAAGATTAATGGGAGGCAATTTGAGTCAAGTTTCAAGCAAGGAATTAAGGTGGGTAACATTTTTATACTTGTGTTAATAAGTCATAAATGTTCTTCAACTCAACGGAATTAATGACTTTTCCAACTACCTCATAAATGAGTTTTTATTATTCTTTAAATGATTGAAAATTTGCTATAAGTTGTTGTGTGTGAATTTTGGGAATGAATTGCAATTGTTTTGTAAATATTGTAATTGTTGCCTTTGAATGAGTGAAAATGGTTTTTATGATTGGCATGAGATTTTGGTTGTTGAGTTGTGAAATATATCAAGTGCATGAAAACAAGTTTTCAAGAATGTGTCATTTGGGGAAAATATTTTTAGCACATGAAATTACATGTTATGTGAGTTTGGTTTAATCCATCCAAGAATTGTCACGTGCACGTTAACCAAGTCAAGGCTTCTCCCGCCTGCTCGCTAGTGGCACGGAGCTCCTTTAAGGACTCCCTCAAGTTTACGACTACACAAGGCCATTTTATGGAATTGTGTAGTTCGTCATGTTTATGGACTTGTGAAGCCATTTGTGTTGTGTTTGTGTGCTTACATGTATTGACAAGTTTGAAAAATGCTTGAATTATGAGAATTGTTATTTCGGTTTAACAAAGTTGAGAAATATATGTTTTATGGATAATTGTGAGAAATTGCTATGATCATGAACGTTTTAATGGTTTTTTCTTATTACCGAATATAAACATGTTACCTACGAGCTTTCGAGCTCACCCCCTCTCTTTCCCCATCTTCAGGTGAAGAACAAGAGATAAAGTAAAAGTGAATCAAGGCATGAATCCGAATTTGCATGTTTTGTTGTGTTTTGGAATAGTTTATGTAAAACAAGGGTTTACATGTATTTCAAGAAATTATTGGATTTGGCATCTTTTGTATTTTGGATTTTGAGATTGATGATGTAATATGGCTCGGAATACCATTAACGTTTGTAAACATTTTATCTTATTTGTTGTTAATGAATTATGAATGGTGTATGGATGAGCATGATGAATTTTGAGTATGAATGGTTAGTATATATATACATATGTATTCACACCAGTGAGATGTTATGGAAAAAGGCACATAGGAATGGTTTAGAAATGCGACCTTGCGTATGGTTGAGTTGGAATTAGATGTATTTGAAGAAGTCATCCACTTGTGTGATGAACTTTGAATATGACTTGTTATATATGTATATAAGTGAGACACTATGGAAAAAGAAAGATAGGAATGGTATGAATATAGAGATGTTGATTATGAGAAGTCAAATGAATTGAGATTGAGGGTTGGATGAATTCCAACTGGTAGTTAAATTGTTATGAATGATGTGCAATTAAGGAAGTGAAGTTGGGATAAATTTCAAGTATTTTCATGAGGTTAAATTGTGTGTTCTGAGTTCATAAGAAATTCTGTATTAATCTATGATGATTTTTACCAAGAAGTCTTAATAAAAGTTATAGATGATCCTCTTAGCTTTCCGACGCTATATAGTATGCAAATTTAGGATATCGGAGTGAAAAGATATGAGCATTATAAGTGAAGATGCTGCATAAGAATTTTAAACATGACAATCATGGTGAATGATGAGAGTTTGGGTTTGTGATAATTTATTTGAGTTGAATTTTGGGAGTTTGATGCACCCAAAGTGGAAATTGAATGTTTTAGGAGTGTGATTGCATTAGAAGAAGTGAATTTGTGAAAATTATAAGTGTATATTATGTTAGATTGGATGTAGGAAGTATTGGAGAGGGTTTGGAGGGGTTTTGGGAACCCCCATGTCCGTTTAACAGACTTTAGGTCCGTTTAACGGACCTTTTGTTGAGCGCCGATTCCGGAACCTAACTCTTGCCTTGAAACCATATGATGTGAACGTACTCCAATAAAGTCTCCTTAACCATCATCGATTTTTTTTCTTTTGCTCTGATGCCACACATGTTGGACCCGTTTTCGGAACCCAACATCCAGAAACCATTCATAAAACGTGAGCATAATAACCTGTAGGGTTATTCTATGGAATCTTTTTAGCCATTATCGGTTCATTATCATTCTCATAACATCTCAAGCAACTAGGGCGAGCCCACACAACGAAATGACAATAACCACAATTGATTTTCTTCAAAACAATTGTAGCTCTATGTCTCTAGTTCATTTTGGAGAAAGAACCAACTCAATCGGAGTTCTATAGATGAAAATATGCTTAAAAATCCAAAGTGTGTTCATACCTCAATCATGGTCTCCCAACCGACCCCTCAATTTCTTTCCTCCAAACTTTTCCAAATCAACTACAAAAGATTTAAATTTTTATGGATAGATAGATACATGTCTTAGGAATCAATCGCCTTAAGAGTCACCTCATTCGAAGGTCGGATGAAGGAGTTATGGCCAAACGAATCCGATATGTTCATATCCTGAACATACTTTGGCGCAAACACCATAACTCTCACTATGGGTATCGGATTGATTTTTTTATTGAACCATTAGAAAGTATACATCTAGAGCTACAACTTTTATGAAGAACAAAATTTAAAATTTGGTCGTTATGAGGGTCAAAATACACAGACCGTGTAAAATCACACGGTCAGACCGTGTAACCTTCGGGTGAAATAGCATCCATACGCTCAGAAAAACACGACATGTGTAAATTCACACGGGCAGGCCGTGTAACCTTCGGGTGAAACAAATTTTCACCCTCCAAGACCCCACCCCTCAAAAGGGTCCTAAATCCATCCTAACTTCTCCTATACTCATAATCTTGCCAAAATCAACTCTTTCGAGTCCGAGATTCACTTCATATACGCTAATGGTTCGGGAATTTCATCCACTACAACATCCTAACTTAGAATGATTATAACTTACAGCTCAGCTATCAAAAAATTGTATACTTTATAGCGTTGGAAAGCTATAAAGACAAACTACAACTTCTATATAGACAACTTGGTCCAATTCAATCTAAATCAATACAGTTTTTCCTTGAAAGGCAGCATATACATATTTTATCCTCATGAAAAACTTACAATTTTTCCTTATACAGACTTGGATTTTTATGAACATAACCATTCAACTACCAATTGGAATTCTTCAACTCTCAACCTTAATCCATACGACCCTTCCTATTCAACAACGTCTCGTGCTTCATGACATTCCTATCTTTCCTTTCCATATTATCTCACACATATATATAACAATAGCTCATATTCAATGTTTGTAAACTCATCATCCATACACAATTTCACATTTCAAAATCCATACACATATCAATATTTCATTTGCATCATAAATTAAGAGTTTACCAACTTCAATAACAACTCATGCCACAATACATCATCAATGTCAAAATCCAATATACAAAACATGCAAAACCTAAAATTTCTCAAAGTCCACTTGAAGCCTTGTTTTACATCAATAATTCCAAAACACAACAAAACATGCATATTCGGAATTATGCCTCAATTCACTTTCACTGGATCTCTTATTCTTCACCTGAAGATGGGAAAAAAGAGGGGGTGAGCTCGAAAGCTCGTGGGTAACAGTTTATAACGAAGAAATAAGCAAAATCATTCAAAAGTTTATTGTCATAGAAAATCCTTGTTGAAAATCCATAAAACGTTCGTTTCTCAAATTTTCATCATGTATTCAAATTCATGAGTC
Organism: Erythroxylum novogranatense; assembly: GCA_029891385.1. Taxonomy (NCBI): domain Eukaryota; kingdom Viridiplantae; phylum Streptophyta; class Magnoliopsida; order Malpighiales; family Erythroxylaceae; genus Erythroxylum; species Erythroxylum novogranatense. The sequence continues at coordinate 27,301,570 of CM057224.1, read as the reverse complement.
ACAAAACATGAATGCATCAACTTGTCCACAAATCATGAACACATAAGCACAGAAATGGTTTAGTCAGATCCATATTCATGACGAACTACACATTCCCATATACTAGTCCTGTGTAGTCATAAACTTGAGGGAATCCTTGAAAGAGCTCCATGCCACTAGCGGATAGGCGGGAGAAGCCTATTCTTAGGTCAACGTGCACGTGACGATTCTTGGATGGACTACCAAACCCACATAACATGTAATTTATGAACTTGAAAACCAATTACCCTAATGGCACATTTTGAAAACTTGTCTTCCATGAGCATGAAACATTCCATATGCAATTTCATTATCATTTCTCAATTCATCATCAAAATTCATACACCAAAATATGCGACACTATCACAAATAATTCAAAAGCAATAAATGCAACAATTGTAGCAATTTCTTAAATCAAAAGCAATGAATGCAACAATTATGGAGTACTTTAAAATCATTTTATTTTCTTGCTTAAAAAACAAACCTTTATTTCTTAATTTGGAAAAAGAAACCTTAGTGGCTTATTACTCAATCATAAACTTGAAACCCACATAACACATGTTTCATGAACTTGCAAACTTTTTGCCCAAAATGGCACATTTTCTTGGAAACTTTCTTTTCATATAAAAATCATTCTTGAAAACATGATTGTATGAACGCGTGTTCTTTTCAAACGAAAAGCACTTTCATAAAACATCACACAATTCACATATCAACATGTAGAAATTTCTCATTTCATCCGAGGCACAATTTATGCAACAATTATGATGCAATTTAAATCATTAAATTTTCTTGATTTAAAGAAAACAAAAGTGGCTTATTTATTCTATTATAAACATGTACCCACCTTAATTCCTTGATTGAAAATTGACTCAAATTGCCTCCCCTTGATCTTGATTCCTCTTGCCTCTCTTAATCTCCTTTAATATAAACCATAATTCCCAAATCAATAGGCATTCCAATTGACAAACCCATAAGACATTCACTAAAATTGATCTTATAAAACTTAAGCCCATACCATTCTTAAGTCATAAAAACCAAAATCTCTCTAAAAATCCAACAAATCAAAATCCATTCTTACCTTGAATCTTTTCCAAATGAAGAGTTTGATGGCTTGAATGAGAGCTATCTTCCTCTTCTTCCTTTTTCCTCCTTGAACAACTTGAAAACCACTCTTGAAGGCTTAAAAAAGTAGAACACTAGCTTGCTCTTCTTTTTCTCCTTCTTTCCCCCTTTGTATGACTCTCTCCCTCCTCTCTCCTTTCAATTTCATTTCCCTCTCTTCAAATGAGAAGACCACTCCTTTCTCTTGCCTTTTATACCACTAATGATGCTAAAAAGTCCATATTGCCCTTACTTTAAAGCCTAGGAACTTAAATGCTTAAGTGGTCTTCCAATTTTGCCCTCATGCATAAGTTACCACCTTAATTCAATTTAAATTCATGTCATAAGATCTTACTCACATTAACATGCTAATAAACTCCCATTAACATGTTAATTAATTCCACAAAATACTCTATTATGACCTCAAAATTCATTTAAATCATGGTTAACTCCTCAAAATCAACACCTTTTCTAATCATGCAATTGAAGGAATTTGCTTGTACTTCCTTCTAAAGAAATGTTCCTCATTGTCTTAATTTTCTAATGACATGAAAATCATTCAATTTGGTTCAGTAATCTGAAAGTTATACCCAAACATTTCCAAACTGTTCTTATGCTGAAACAATATGCTATGCTCAAATTCCACCCGAAAATTGACTTTCTTAGAGACTGAATTAGAACTCAATTTCATCAGACAATTTGTAGCTTTATCTCTATAGTTTGATCCAAATTAAGAATCATCTTATTCGGATAACTAGAGAAAAAGTTATGACTAAAATACCAAAGCATACTCAATGATCATGTTTCAACTTATAACTTCCAATATTTCACATATAACCCATCTTGCACATAACTATCTTTTCTACTTGATTTCAAATTCAAGAATTCTTCTATTCTTTACACATGAATAATCGCCAAAATTTCTCATTTCATATTTCTAAATTCTAAGAAAAGTTCGGGGTCCAATACCTTTACGGGTCAAAAAGGACCCCTAGCATCGCCCATGTCGGTTTAACGGACTTGATGTCCATTTAACGGACTTTCTTGGGTGAGAAAGTGCATTTTGGCCTGACAATGTCCATTTTCACGGGTCAGCTTTAGTAAATTGCCATTTTTTGTCATTTTAGAGGAAGAATCTGTCTTTGTAGTCTTCATAAAAGTTTTAGATATCGAAGTCTTCTTTCCAATGGTATAAGAACGAAACTAATCCAACATTTGTGGTGAAAGTTATGACAATCACGCCAAGACATGTTACTACATGATTGAGGTTATGAACATGTTAGATTCTTTCGGTCATAACTCCCTTGTCCGACCTCCAAATGAAGTGATTCTTGAAGAGATAGATTACTAAGACATGAATTTATCTCTCTATGAAATTTGGTAGATTTTGTATTTGATTTGAGAAATTTTGATTGTAAGAAAGTGAGAGGTCAGTTTAGAGAGCATGATTGAGGTATAAACACACTTTGGAATTTTAAACATATCTTGAGCTATATAGCTCCGATTGAGGTGATTCTTGCTTCAAAACAAAATAGAGGCTTAGAGCTATTATTTCTTTGAAGAAGCCAAATTAAAATTCTTGTTTGAAGATTTCCAAATTCTGTTCACAAATAGGAGAAATGAGTTTGAGCATGATGACTAATTTTATGTGGGCACACCATTGAACAAATTGTGAGAAAAATTATTGGGATTTTATGAGAATGAAGATGAACCGATGATGGTCAAGTTTCATGATCCGAAGTTGGGCTCCGCAAGTAGGGTCTAACAGTTGTGATATCAAAGAAAGCTCAAGTTTCATAATTTCACAAGAGTTGGATTCCAGAAACAAGCGAGATCCAACAGTGTGTGGTATCAGAGCGCCAATATTAGGATCTTACATGGGCGCATGTGTATAAGTTACACGCATAAGCAATTATTAAGAGTTTAAGCGGATAGAAATACTAGGAAGAAGAATGATTTGTCAGAAAGTGAGAACATAAGAAAAGTTTGTTGATACGTACTTGAATTGATATAGATGTGAAACTATTTTCATGAGTTGATTGAAAAGGAAATGAAGACAAGTAGAAATGATGGGATTAAGGTGTACACGTAGAAAATAAGGAAAAACATAAATTGCTATGATCTTAAGAAGATGAAATCAGGACCTAAGTGGTTGCTTGATGAATCTAACAAAGAGTTATGATACTCCATAAGGATGTGTTAATGGAACTAAGATCAGAATTTTTATGACGATTATACATCTATAAGTTTAAATCAATGGTGAATATACATATGTAAGATGCAATGTGAAGGATAATGGGATGAATTTGATGATGCCACCCAAGCATATGTGACCATAAGTATGTTCATTACTCCATTGAGTTGTGGCGATTAGAACTTTATGACGTTGTGAAGACGATAGAAATTGGTCTTCCCGAGGTATTAAGAATAGCTGATAATGTGATGATGATGATAGGTGTTTGATTAAAATGTATAGATGATGGTAGCAAGAAACCTTCTTTCAAAGAAGAATAAGCAGATCAGATAGTTTATATTAAGGATGATCAATGGGAGAACTGATCAGGAAGAAATATGCAATGATTCAAAGGTAAGTACACTCCCTAACAGAACATCAAGCAGGGAGGTAAAATATGTTACTGAAAAAGTATGTATTTTGTTTTATGTAAAGGGGCATATGAGTGGATTCTTGAATTTATGGAGACACGAATTGCTAGTATGAGGAGTATGTACGTTCACGTTATACTATGTGAAAGTACGTTGTGAAGAAATTGGTATGAATGAGCAAACATGAGAATAAGTCCAAGCGAGATCTGAGGAAATTCAAGGAATGGAGAAAATCATTCGAGGAAGGAAGTCAATTGGGAAATTGAAAAGGAAGTGAGACAATGTACCTCATTGAGGAATCAGTTATGTAAGGAATCACGAGGGCTAATCAGGAGGCACATGAAATTTGATAATAATTGATTTAGTTAACAAATGTCCGATAGCACTATGGTATTGGAGACTAAAGTGATCAAGGATTTAATGATGTATTAAACGTATTCGAAGAATTGAGAAGAATAGTTTGAATACATGAAGAGAAAAAAATGTGTAAAGCATATGAGTAATGTAAGTAAAGAGAATTTCGAAAGAACTGTGCTGATGTAAATTATATCATATAGATTTGGAGATTTTTTTATAGTATGCACTGATGTTGTATAAGACATTTGGCTAAAATCCAATGCAGCGTAACAAAGTGATTTCATATGTATGGGGACAATTAAAGTCCTATGAGTTGATTATTTGATACATGATTTAGAACTGCTACATTAATGATTGTTTTGAAAGTTCAGAGACAGTATATGTATAGGAACATCTTAGATATATATGTGTAAGTACAGATCGTAAAAGTTTGAGGTAATAACTGAATTGGGAGAATTAATTATAAGACTCAGGAGATTGATATAAATACGGAAAGGCTATGATTGTTCAAGTGAGAAATTCCAAGTAAAGCTAAGTGTTATATTAGATACCTTAAGTAGAAATTCGATATTAAGGTTATCAAAACTAATGCAAAAAGAAGCATAGAAAAGGGGGTTTGGTTTATCCCAAATTCAGGATTAAGAGGTTATGAATCTTATTAAGAGATTGAAAACAGATCTGAATTTCGAGTTCGAATAAGAAGAATGATACATGGTGAGTGAAATAAGAAGTACGTGAAATCAATAAAGATGCTTAAGCGATAGGATTGCTAGAAAAGTACAAATGGTAACATAAGTTATGTATCCTAGTAGGAATGCAACGAAAGATCTTTTAGTGACTAAGAATGTCAAAGTAAGCAAGAGGATGTTTGAATTGATGGTCTTAGCTGTCAAGAATATACTTAAGGCATGTAGTTTGAAGTTCATAGGGCCATGGGATCCAAGTATAGTTCTATTTGACTTTAAGTACGACAATCACCGTCTTAGTGATTTCTTCTCGAATATTGTATGAGGAGTTAGATGATAGAAGGAGTCATTACTTTTGTATTATGATAAGTAAGGCCTACAAGTCATTGAAGGCTAGAAGTGGAGATGTTATGGAACGATGAAATGGATGAATGATAAGAATTAGGTGAATTAAGAAAAATGAACGAATTAGAAGGATCAATGTCAAGGGCATGGAATTTAGTAAGATTAGGCATGAGAGTTAAGTGTGTTAGCACACAGTCACTTAGCACTACCCTGATGTGAATCATCAAGCGTAAGATAAATTATCTCTATGATATTCATAGAGCTATATGTTTATACTCACATAAGTACATGTTTATGAATACCACCATGCCAAGGTGTACTCAAGCTCGAGCAAGAGTGTGCTCAAGTGTAACATCCCGTTACTGTTAGCAAGGGTATTTTCATATTTGGGACAGACTGATAGGTCTTATTGCATTCATTGATTGATCATGTTACTGGCCTCTAATTACAGAGGAACAGGCTTATTGCATATGCATTTATTCATAGGTACATGCATTCATGATTTTCCGGTATTCAATTGTGAGCATGAATCGATTTGGAGCGTGAATCAAAATCGATGAATTGTGGTGGAATTGAGAAATTAGGAGTTATTGGGCTCGAATGACTGATTTAGAATAGTTTAAGAGTGATTGGTATTTTATAGTGGCTTATAGGAAATTTTCTGGAAATTCAGGAGATAAAGCCCGGACCGAAAATTTTAGAGTGACAGACCGAATGACTGTATAGTGCCGAAAGAATCGTCCAATGGCAATGGAAAATTAGAGTTATACTGTTAGGAAAATAAATATATTGAGCCACTGAAATTTAGAGACTGAAATTTGGACTGATTTGGAGACTTAGGTCTATAAATTCTAGGTTTGAAAATTGGAGATTCTCTAAGGCAATTTCTTCTCCTCCTTCCACGGTGTTTATCGATTCCTCTCATTGGTGAGGATTCTTTGATTTTTTCCTTATGATTTCCCTCTTATTGTGTAAGGCTAATTGGTTTATTATGGTTGATGAAGGTTGAGAAGATTGGAGAGTGTTAATCGTGGATTTTGAAAGGTTTTAGGGTTTACGGTGATTTTGAGAGATTTGTGGATTGATCTTTGATTGGTAAGTTTTAATGGCATTAATGTTGTTATTGATAGTTTTATGGCATTTATGGTATTTATTATGGTTGATTTGAGTAGTTGGGAGTGTTTAATGGTGGGTTTAGGAAGAGAAAATGGCGGAAAAACGATTAGGGAAGAAGAAGTTTGGCCGCACGTCGCAAGGCGTCTGAAAAGGGCACGCATGACGAAGAATGCGAGCTGACTTACATGTGAAGCTACACGTGACATCGCGGCGAGAGGGAGAAAGTTGCGCCGTGGCGAGACGACGTGTGGGCGCATGAAAGCAATTCTCACTTGTGGCGAAAGCAACCCGTATGTCTTGTGGCGAAGGCCGAAGGTCATGGCGAGGAGCAATTTCTAATTGGTTTAAATTTGGTATATTGGGCATAATTTATGGTGTAGACCTCCGATTGAGGTGATTCCAGATTTATTGTGAACTTGGGAAAGAGGTCTACAATTGAGGATAATTATGAGAGTTGGAATTTCATTATAATTGTACTGATTCATAGAGATTAAAGTCAATTAAGGTTCATAGTGTGACCTAAATATTGAATTGAGACAATTGAAATTTTAATTGGGATTTTCAATAGAGGTCTCGACCCAATGAATAGGAAATTGCTATAGGGAATATGAATTGAGGAAATTGAACTGAATTTTAGGATTGGATCAATTATTGTCGATCAATTGAGCGAAGAGTTAGAATTGGGCCTAAGAGTCCAAAATTGGTTTTAGCGCCGAAAATCGTGAACATGCATTGTACATAATTTCACTGAGACATATGCATTACTGAACTGTTTAATTGAGCATCTAGTAATGGGACTGTATTTTACTGTTATAGAGGCACCGTTGGATCGTCATTCTACGGATATTGCTAGAACTTCCACGCAGTAGCTCGGAAGTTACAGGTGAGTAACCTAGTTGGTTTCTCAAATTTCTGACTGTTTAAATGCTCAACGTGAACTACTTGCCAAATGTGAAACTGTATGATTACTGAGATATACATGATTAGATGGTATGCCTCTACTGTACTGGACTGAATTACTGCATGATACTGAGAAATACAATACTGGGCTTTTATAGCCATACACTGAATTACTGGACACTGCATTGCATGCATAAATGCATGATCAAATAATGGAATGTGACCCAAGTTGCTATTATCACTGAAAAGAGCCTCGAGCTCTAACTTTGTCTTGACGGGCCTAGCCCAGGGGAGAAATCTCGACGCGCCCCCATCGAACATCGATCGAGCACTTGGGCACAATACTGAATAACTGGAAAGAGTCTCATATGCATTATATACATGACTGATTGAATTGCCAAATTGTGCGATGATTACTGAACTGTGTGATGCCATGATTTACTGTAAATTGTGATGTGATACTGTAAACTGTTCTATGCTACTGTAATATTGTTACTGATACTATACACTGTTGTAAACTACTGTAAACTGCTATATAATTGTTAGACCCCGATCCCTTTTTCCCTATTAAATAGGTTTGCAATTTAAATTGTCTTTTGGTTAGTATGAAATTAGGGTTTTATTAGATTTCTTATTGGTTAGAATAATTTGGGATTTTAGTGCCATAATTATTGATTGAAGGAATTTAGTTAAATTAGAATTTTAATTTTGGTGTTAGATTTTAAAAGAATAAGAAAATGGTAGATGAGGCCATAAAATAGTGTTAGTATAAATTAGGAAGTGTTTAAAAGGTTTTAAGGCTTTAGGTTATATAAGTGGGCTAGGGTTTTTAAGGTGAAGTAAATGAAAAAGAAAGGAAGCTTTTGGGCTTTTAAGAGGGAGCCCACAAAAATTTAAGTTGGAAGGAGGAAAAATGAAAATTTGGGAAAGGTTATAAGGAGGGAAAAGACTTGGGCTTGAAGACTTGGGCTTAGGTTTAAGTTAAAGAGTTAGGGTTAGGTTAAATTAAGAAGGATTAGGAAGTTTCTTAAGGCTTAAAAGAGTGACTAACGAAAATGCAAGGGAGAAGCTTAAGTGATGTCATTTTTGCATAGGAAATAAGTGAGAAAGAAACAAAAACCTAGGTCATTTGTTAAGCCATCCGAAATTTTCAAAGAGAAGAGAGTGAGAGGAGGTTTCGAAAATCAAAAAGGGAGAAATGGAAGAGTGAGTTTCGGCCTTCAAGAAGAAGAAGAAGAAGAAGAGAAGAAGGTAGGGTTTTTATGCTTGAGGAAGGTTGATTCACGTGGTAGGAAGTGCAAGGGAAAGTTTCTCCATCTTTAGAAGCAAAAAGAAGAGATTTCGTGGGTGTTGAGAAGGTAAGAGAAAATTTGAATTTCTTGGTTTTATGGTTAGGATTTGATCTTTCTTGTTTCATATTGGTGATTAGAAGAGTGATTAGAAGGATTTGTTGTGTTAGAGGAGAGGAGAAAAAAAATCAGATTTGGGTAGGCTAGGGTTTCGAAATTTAAGAATTGTTTTGGTAGGGTTTCAAAATTTAAGAATTATTTTGGTAGGGTTTTGTTGTTAGCTTGATTAATAATGGTGGTTTGAAAGGTATTGGTGAAAAAAAGAAGTATAGTGGCTTAGTTTAAAAAAAAATCAGCATGGGTTTATGGCCCTAGGGATTAAGAATTTTCGAAAATAATGTAGTAAATTGATAGGGGTTATGGTTAGTATAACTTAGGAAAGGTTTAGGAATGGTTAGGTTAGATTAAAGTCAAGTTTCAATAGTTTTGGAAAATTCCAGCATAGGTGCTTTTTATTAATTAGCATTCTTATGCTTTGTTTTAGGTCATTTAAGGCGCTTGGAGATTGAGGAGGGTCGAGATAATCAATTGGGTCAAGATATCCAAGTTCCGAATCAAAGAAGTCAAGGTGGGTAACTTTTTAATACTTGAGTAATAGGCTACCTAAATATCTCTTAAATGTTTTCCTATGATTTTCAAAGTTTGAATAAAGTGGTGTTTGTGATAGTTGAGAAATGGATTATGTGCCTTATTATGTAACTATATTGTGTAACTATTTGTAAATTGTTTGTCAAGATTGTGTGATTAATGACCATGCGTGGCGAATCTTTGTGAATAGTGTAAAGTATGGAAAAAGTATGGAAGAAGTATGGAAAATGATTGGAAAACTGATAGAAAGTGGAAAAAAGATTTGAGTATGTGATTTTGGATAAATGTCTAATGTGAATTGCATGATTAATTGGGCTTGTAGTGATCCCCTCTGTTAGCAAGTGCGCACTTGTCTGTTATAGCCTTCTCCCGGCTGCCCGCTAGTGGCATAGGAGCTCCGATTTCGGACTCCCCTCTGTTCACGGCTACACATGGTCGCTTGTCGAACATGTGTAGTACGTCATGTTAGGATCACTCAAACCGTTTGTTATGTGATTATGTACTGTTGGATGATATTTGTTGCTCTGTAAATGTTTCATTCATTAGTAAATGAGATTCCTTTGACTTGGAAAATTTAATTGTTGATGAATGTTTTAGCTTGTGCTTGGATATTAAACTGTTACCCGCGGAGCCGTCGTGCTCACACCACCTTCCTCCCTCCACAGGTATTGAGCGAGAAACCGGGTCATCGCATCGGGAATGAGGCATTACTCCGATGTTTTCTTTGTTTTTGGAAATTATACTTTTGAAACAAAGCTTTGGATAGCATTTTGGCTAATGAATGTGGTTGTAAACTTTTTGAGCTTTCGTTGTATTCGGGCCAAAATGCCCTTTAAAGCTTTGTAACAATTATGTTTTTCATGTAATTATTAAGGTTTTGAAGTTTCAAATGTAATGTGTATTGTAAAAGTTTCCATATATATGGATGTATGGTTGTATGTTTGATAATGTTATAAGCAAGCATGATGAGTTGGAAATGAGGTAATGGTTAAGAGTTAGGTTAAAATGTTTGGGATGCCTATATTGTGATGCTGCCTTTGAGATTGGTGTTGAGATGTTTGTAGTTGGATGTTGTGAGAAATTGGAAGATAGAAGTGATTTTGTGTAGGTATGAAGTTTGGTTGGAAGGTGAAAATTTTGGCTAGAGCATTTTTAGGGGAGGTGCTGTCCATTTTTTTAAAAAATGGGCAGCCACCTTGCTTTGGATTTTAGGGCATGTTAGAGTAAGAATTGGGGTGAGAGGTATTTCTTAACGTTTGTAAGGTTTGTCAAGATCTTTAAAACGACATAAAATGGGTTAATTTCCGACTTAAGATAAAAAAAGTTATGGGTATTTAAAATTTTCTGATTACTATTCATTTGGTAATTTTTACTATTCATTTGGTCATTTTTACTATTCATATGGTAATTAGCTAAACAACAACTTTAATCAAACCTTTACTTCTTTTAATGATTGAAATGACTTTAGTTTTCTTCATGGAATAAACAATAACTCTTCGCAATTCGAACTTGGGGTGAAAGGTTATAAAAATGTAAAGTAAATTGATGTTAAAGCAAATATAATATCTTTTCTTATTTTCCTTGATTCTTATCCATTTGACCTCTGATTTGCATGAAATTTGAAGTATTGATTAACGAGTAACATTTTCTATTCCTTTTTGGTAAAATGAGAGTGTCGGGTCTTCATTGGACTTTAGGGCCAATGTATGTCGGTTTTGTGTGAAATTGCGTTTTGTGAGATATAAAGATCCGATTGGGGCGTTTTTTGTTTTCATTTGACCTAGAGGCATGGGATTTTGGATTAGCTTAGGCATAGGAGTAATTATGGGCCCTAAGCAGATCAAATTTTATTGGAGAATAATTAGGGTAAATTTATCAAGGTTTATTCGGATGACGTGCACTTAAGTTCAATTCGAGGTTTCTTTTGTGGTGAGGAATCCCTTCCTCGTGGGATGCGCGTCCAGATGCCACGCAGGACGTCGGACACATGTCGCACCAGGGAGGGGTTCCAACAATAATACTGTCAATTGAATATTACTGTGCCGTGCTGTACGCAATTTGCATAATGCATGATTTGAGTGAACCATCGATGATGGTTTCTCACTGAGTTCACAAACTCACCCAAAATTGCAACCTATTTTTCAGGATTGATAGAGTAGACCCCTAGCTCCGGAGATAGCCTTTTCCTACCGTGCGAGCGTGCTGGCAAAGAGGAGTGATGACACACAAGTCGGTCAGCTGGGTTGGACTTTCGGTGATGACTTAGGATAGACGCTTGTATCAGTTTCCTTTTTGGTTTTGTTTAGGGGACTGATAGACTTGTCTATTCTGTTATTGAATGACTGTATCAGATTGATATTATGATTTTAAAATTTAGTGGTTTCCGATATTGGGTTATGTTATGGTTTTAATTTATTGCGATGCCATGTGGATTTTTAATGGAAATGTTCTGGTGGTGCACCTTTATCGTGGGATACGTATCGGAACGACCTTCGGGTTTCCCAATGTGTACCCTACGGTGAGGGGGCGCTACATCAAGCCCGACATGAATAGGTATATATGAAATAGTTATAAGTGTTGCTACTGATGAAAGATGTCTCACATTCGAAATGTGATATATGTGAGTATGTTAAGAAGATTGGTAGGATATAATATGGGTGTTATGGACCTAGGAAGTGAAAAAAAATAAAATTGTGATTAGTTTGAAGAATATGGAAGAAAAAGATAAGACGGTGTGGCATCTAAACAAATTATGGAGGGATTGATTGAATCCGTTAACCAAGGTCATTTGAAAGAAAGCATTGGAGTGATGGAGTAAAATGGAAAAACAAAAGAGTACAAGAGGAAGCAAACCCCTGCCCTAGATCAGTAAGGTATGAATTTCGAGGACGAAATTCTTTAAAGAGGGGAGAATTGTTGGACCCCGAACTTTCCTTAGAAGCTAGAACTATTAAATGAGAAATTGTTAGCGATTCTTCATGTGTATAGAAAAGGAGAATTCTTGAATTTGAAATAAAGTAGAAAAGATTGATTGAATCAAAGTGAGAGGATCGGTAAATAGAGTATGAGTTAGATATTTTACTGAACATACTTTAGTATTTTGATGATATTTTGATCTGTAGAGTCCCAAATATAACATCCCGTCACCGATGGGAAGGTTATATTGGTAAATTGAGACGGGTTAGGATTTTACCGCATATTATTGACTGAGCATTCATTTTGGCCTCTAATTTTAGAGGAATGAGTCAATTGGCACATGCACATATAGGTACATGCATTCATGATATTTTCCCGGCATTTAATTGTGATACTGATAGGAATTGTGACTTTTGATAAAATTAGATTTGATTATGATTTATTGGGAATTTTGGAATAATTGAGTTTGAATATTGAATTGGAAATGTTCTGGAGTAATTGCCAATTGATAGCGACCCTTAGGAAATTTTCTGAAAATTTGGGAGAAAAAGTCCGGACCGAAAATTTTCTGAGTGACGGACTGATTGACTGCATAGTATTAGAATAATTGATAAGTGGCAATGAAAAATTTATATATATGATTTTAGAGATGAATATGTTGATTTATTGAAATTTGGAGACGAATTGGACTATAAATGAATTGAAAAGAGAAAGAGATTTAAATGTTTTGCGAGGAAAAAGGATAAGAGGCTTGACTATTAAACCTTTAAATGCCTTGGTTTTGAAAGCTTGGAGAAGCTTCTTCCTCCTTCCTAGGGCTTGCGATTCTCCACCACCGATTGAGCTTTGTTCTTCCTCCATGTGAGATTTTCGTTTCTAGCCTGCTTGCTCCTTCTCTCCTTGCAAAGCTAAGCTTTAACCCTAAGGAAGATGAAGATTTTGAGGTTTTGAGAGGGAGCCCGTAAGTGTTAAAAGAATTGGAGGATTTTCGAAAGAGTCGAAGATTTGAGCTTGATTGGTAAGTAAAATGGTTTTAATGTGTTTTTATGGTTGTTAAATGCATTCATGGGTTTAATTGTGAAAGATTGGGGTAGTTTTAGTTAAGTTATTACTTAAGTTAGAGAGAGAAATGGTGAAAATGTATCGGAGAGGATGAACCAGGGCCCGCATGTCGCGACGAGAAAATGATTAGACGTCGCGACGAGAAAAGGGTTAGACGTCGCGACGAGAAAAGGAGTATACGCCGCGACACGCGTATGCCGCGACGCGCGTATGCCGCGACGTGCATAGGCGCCGTGATGAGCACACGTCGCGACGAGCGATAAATTACACGTCGCAACGAGCGATAGATTGGGACGTCGCGACGAGCCACTGTATAGACGTCGCGGCGAGGGTCCATACGTCGCGGCGAGGACCAAATTTCTGAACTGATTTAGTTTGATTTCTAAGGCAAAGCTAATGGTGTAGACCTCCAATTGAGGTGATGTTTGATTCGTTATGATCTAAAGAAAGAGGTCTACAATTGAGAAAAAGAATGAGAGCTTGAATTTAGGTTTTTGAGATCTCAATTATAGAAAGAAAGTTAAAAATGTGTGATTGTATTGCAACCTTAGGATTGTTCTTGATAATTGGGGTATAATGTGAGACTTGCTACTGGAGATTTTAGGAATTAAGCATAAAGGACAAATTCGATCTAGAGAATAGTGATATTGATTTTGAGGTAAGACCCTAGCGAATATGATTTGATAAATTGACTGAATATTAGAAATGAAATGAAGGAGTTCCATAACATGTTATTGAATTGGAAGTGAGTTATTATTGAGCAATTGAGTGGAAAGTTAGAATTTGACAAAAGAAAGTGGAAGTTGGGAAATAGCACCGGGAAAGTCATGAATAGGCATCGTACATCTTTTATTCAAGGCATGTGCATCATCAAATTATTTTGACTGTGCATTTTGTAATGGAAATTATTTGACTGTTATAGAGGCACCGATGGATCGATATTTCACGGATATTGCTGGGACTTCCAGACTGTAGCTCGGAAGTACAGGTGAGTAACCTAGTTGGTTCCTCAATCTATGTGTGTTTAATATTATATGCATTAATGCCATGTGGAGATAATGGATGGATATGTGTATTTGACTTTTGATTGATTTCGGACCATGGGTGTCTGAAATATTGGGAACTTGATATGAAAGTGCTATTGTGTGTAAATGACTATGAATGCATCAATGAAATAAATTGTAAATGCATATGACTGAAATACCGGACCAAAGGTCTGAAGGAATGGAAATTGGCATTAAAGTGTAAATGACTGTAAATAGAAATTGGAACATATGCATTCATGCATAAAGGTATGATCAGATAATGACAGTTGTGACCGGAGCAGCCAACGTATATCAGAGCTTTAAGCTCAACACACCAGGGCCTCGAGCCCAACGTTTATCAGAGCTTTAAGCTCACCGTATCAGGGCATTCAAGCCCAACGTATTGCAGAGCCACAGGCTCACTGTTAATGTGCCCGTCACTGGGATAGTTCAGGCGCACGGTCACAACAATGTAACAAAATGGAAAGTGTCACATGTGTATCATATATATGAATGATTGAATGTGAATTGTGTGAAAGGCGAAACCCCTTACATTTGAGAAATCTGATCGTATGTGATATTTGTGAACTGATTGTATATGCATGAATTGAGTGAACCATCGATGATGGTTTCTCATTGAGTTCGCAAACTCACCCAATATTGCAATTATTTTTCAGGAATTGACGAGTACCCCGTTAGACAAACAGGAGTATGATTACCGCAAGAGAGTCAGAGTTTGAAGTCGGGATCAGTTTCACATCTGCATTAATGTCATTTTGAATTATGTGTAAAGTTGTAACTCTGCAAATTCTGCAGATTAGTACTGATATTGTATTGGGCCCAATTTGAATATGGATATTGCGTGTATGAATTGATTTATAACTGGAATTGTTTTATGATCGAAAATGATTTCGTATTAAAGCGGGCTCAAATTATTTACTGATATCTGCGCACTCTATTGGTTTCAAAAAAAATGAAAATCCCTTACCGAGTTTTTGAACTGCATTGACTGCTCTAGCATATCACCCTCGTGAGGCACGGACTGCATTGACTGCTCTAGCAAATCACCTTCGGGTCTTGCGGGAGTGGGATGCTACACCAAATGAGTTGATTCTTGTTTCTAACTAAACTAGAGACATGGAGTTACAAGTTATTTGAAGGAATCGAATTTCAATTCAGTCCTTAAGACTTTTAATTCCTGGAGTGAAGTTTGGTATAGTGTACAGTCTCGGTTTAGTAACAGTCTGAAAGTGTTTGATCCATAACTTTTGCTCTAGTTATCTGAATGAGATGATTCTTAATTTGGATTAAACTAGAGAGATAAGGCTACAAATTTTCTGATGAAATCGAGTTTTAATTTAGTCTCTAAGAATATCAATTTTTGGATGAGAGTTGAGTACAAAATATTGTTTCAGCATAAGAACATTTTGGAAATGTTTAGTCTATAACTTTCATATTACTAAACCAAATTGAATGATTTTGATGTCATTAGAAAATTAAGACAATGAGGAACATTTCTCTAGAAGGAAGTACGAGCAAATTCCTTCAATTGCATGATTAAAAAAGGTGTTGATTTTTGGAAGGAGTTAAGCATGATTTAAATAAATTTTGAGATCTTAATAGGGTATTTTTGTGGAATTAATTAGCATATTAATGAGAATTAATTAGCATGTTAATTTGAGCAAGATCATATGGCATGGTTTGATTGAATTATTGTATTAAGGTGATAAGTTTGCATGAGGGGCAAAATTGGAAGACTACTTAAGCCATTTAAGTTGCAAGGCATATAAGTAAGGGCAATATGGACTTTTTAGCATCATTAATGGTATAAAAGGCAAGAGAAATGAATGGCCGTTCAATTAGAAGAGAGGGAAACGAAAATTGAAAGGAGAGAAGAGGGAGAGAGTCGTAGGTGGAGAGAAGGAAGAAGAAAAGTTAGGGTTTTTCATTTTCTTGGAGTTCAAGTGGGTGTTTGGAGTTAATTCAAGAAGAAAAAAGCTAGAGGAATGTTCAAGCTTTCATTTGAGCCAAGAAACCCTTTGGTTGGGTGAAGATTCAAGGTAAGTGATTTCCAATGTTTTGGATTTTTGAAGAGTTTTTGGTTCAAAGAGCTTAGGAAATGAATGGGTTTAGAGACTCTAAGATCAATTTCATGCTTTGGGTTCTTTAGGTTTTCCAATTTTTGAATCCTATTGATTTGCAATTTTGTGTTATTGATGAAGGGGATTAAGAGAGGCAAGATAAATCAAGATCAAGAGGAGGCAATTTGAGTCAAGTTTCAAGCAAGGAATTAAGGTGGGTAACATTTTTATACTTGTGTTAATAAGTCATAAATGTTCTTCAACTCAATGGAATTAATGACTTTTCCAACTACCTCATAAATGAGTTTTTATTGTTCTTTAAATGATTGAAAATTTTCCATAAGTTGTTGTGTGTGAATTTTTGGAATGAATTGCAATTGTTTTGCAAATATTGTAATTGTTGCCTTTGAATGAGTGAAAATGGTTTTTATGATTGGCATGAGATATTGGCTGTTGAGTTGTGAAATATATCAAGTGCATGAAAGCAAGTTTTCGAGAATGTGCCATTTGGGTAAAATATTTTCAGCGCATGAAATTACATGTTATGTGGGTTTGGTTTAGTCCATCCAAAAATTGTCACGTGCACGTTGACCAAGTCAAGGCTTCACCCGCATGCCCGCTAGTGGCACGGAGCTCCTTTAAGTACTCCCTCAAGTTTACGACTACACAATGCCATTTTATAGAATTGTGTAATTCGTCATGTTTATGGACTTGCCAAGCCATTTGTGTTGTGTTTGTGTGCTTACATGTATTGACAAGTTTGAAAAATGCTTTAATTATGATAATTGTTATTTCGGTTTAACAAAGTTGAGAAATATATGTGTTATGGATAATTATGAGAAATTGCTATGATCATGAACGTTTTAATGGTTTTTGCTTATTACCGAACATAAACATGTTACCCACGAGCTTTCGAGCTCACCACCTCTCCTTTCCCATGTTCTGGTGAAGAACAAGAGATCAAGTAAAAGTGAATTAAGGAATGAATCCGAATTTGCATGTTTTGTTGTGTTTTGGAATAGTTTATGTAAAACAAGGGTTCAGATGTATTTCAATAAATTATTGGATTTGGAATCTTTTGTATTTTGGATTTTGAGATTGATGATGTAATATGGCTTGGAATACCATTAACGTTTGTAAACATTTTATCTTATTTGTTGTTAATGAATTATGAATGATGTATGGATGAGCATGATGAATGTTGAGTATGAATGGTTGGTATATATATACATATGTATTCACACCAGTGAGATGTTATGGAAAAATGCACATAGGAATGGTTTTGAAATGCGACCTTGTGTATGGTGGAGTTGGAATTAGATGTATTTGAAGAAGTCATCCACTTGTGTGATGAACTTTGAATATGAGTTGTTATATATGTATATAAGTGAGACACCATGGAAAAAGAAAGATAGGAATGATATGAATATAGAGATGTTGTTGATTATGAGAAGTCAAATGAATTGAGATTGAGGGTTGGATGAATTCCAACTGGTAGTTAAATTGTTATGAATGATGTGCAACTAAGGAAGTGAAGTTGGGATAAATTTCAAGTATTTTCATGAGGGTAAATTGTGTAACACCCCATTCTCGCGTGACCCGAACCCGACATCAATGGTGATATCCGAGTCCGTGCCCCGCGAGGGTGGCATGCTACATCACTCAGTTGAAACTCAGTATAAATTTTTTTTCAAACATTCATTCCATCAGAGCCATTTCCCTTTTTCTTTCATTTACACACATGTGCGTGGAACACAGTAGACCATTTGCATCAACGTGCATAGATAAACATTTTAGATTAATACAATCGCCATGCTTATTACAAATGATCAACCATAAATTGCAATAACCATTTTATGTACAAAACAGAACTACATTGGCCCATTACACATACAATTAGTCATTTTGGAATACAATTCTATTGGACACTAATGCGAAAACTGATCCCGATCTCTTCTACTTCAATACCCAACAATGTTATCGCCGCTGCCTAACGGGTATTCTTCGAGTCTGAAAATAATTGCAAATTTTGGGTGAGTTTTGCGAACTCGGTGAGAAACCATCATCGATGGTTCACTCAACCCATGCATATTCAATCAATTTACTAACTAATACATACAATCACATTTCTTAAATGTAAGGCGTTTACGCTTTAATACAATTATATTCAATCATTTATAGATGCAATGCACATGTGACACTTTTCATTTTCATTTCATTGTTGTGACTGCGCTGGCAAATCGAAGGATTTGGGCACATTGCGTTGAGCCGAGTGGCTCGAAAACATTGGGCTTCAAGCCTCGGTACATTGAGCCCGAGGCTCGAATCGTTGGACCCGAGGTCTCGTATGCGTTGGTGAAAGCTCTCATATCGTTAGGCGTGATATGCCCGATACGGTGGCTGCTCCGGTCAACTGTTGTCTTTATCTGATCATACTTTTATGCATGCAATGTACATGTTCCAATTCACATTCACCGATATTTTACATTTCAAAGACCAATTCTCATTCCTTCGGACCTTCGGTCCGGTAATTCAGTCACTAATAAATTTCATATTCACAAATTATTCCATTGAAGCACCCATGCATAGTTACACACAAATAACACTTCGATATCACATTCCACATATTTCAGACACCTATGGTCCAAAATCCATCAAAATCAAACACACATAATCCCTCCATTATCTCCACATGGCAAAATTGTAAAATATTAAACACATAAAGGTTGAGGAACCAACTAGGTTACTCACCTGTATTTTCAAGCCAAAATCTGGTTGTCTCAGTGACATCGGTGGACCGACGCTCCAAGTGTGACTCTATACATACATTATCAATTGTTCAATCATAACTATTTCAGAATGCACATGTAATACTTAGAAGGTGCACAATGCATGATCATGATATTCCCGTCCCTAATTCCATTTTTTTTCTATCATAAAATTTGCCTAAAATTAAAACCTATCAAGGCCGACGGGCATAATTCGGACCTCTATAGGTCCCCAATTAAACAAAATAGTGATTAAAGGCTCCGTTACCCGGGGCCACGTCAATTTCCCGTCCAAAAATTCCCAATTTCTCACAAAATGAAATTCAATATATTACAAATCCGATGCCTCAAGAATCAGGTCAATCGGACGTCGGACGGAAAAGAAATTGACAAAAGAAGCAAGAAATCCTAAAATACCAATTAACAAATAATAAAAAAAAAACCAGCCTCGCTGGGGCGAGACGTCGCCCTATCGGGGCTGACTCATCCGGCCTCGTCGCTAGGGCGAGACGTCGCCCTAGCGATGCCGACCCTCTCTAAGCCTCGTCACTAGGGCGAGGCGTCGCCCTAGTGACCAGGCGTGATTCATCTTCCCATTTCTCCTTTTTTCTGATTTCTAATCCAATTTCCAACATCAATAACTTATTGCACACAATTCGGAAAATTACCAACTATATCTCATTGGAAAGATCATAAAACCCTCTACAATTCTCAAGAAGACCATAAAAAAACAATTTCACCCCTAAGGGTGTCAAAAATCCCTTCAAAGCTACTGCCTACTCAAATCCCATTAAAACATAACAGTACATTGTAAATTCCATAACTCTCTGATTATTCAGTCAAAAATTACACAATAAATATGTTAATCAAGATCACAATGTTATCTAAAACTTTCATGAATAGTCTAAATTCAAATTCAATGGCTAACTAGGTCAAACAATTCAGTGAAGGCTGCTGCCCTTGGAAGTACTCAAGTTGGGCAGTAATTTTTCAATCAGTATAACTACTTGTACAAATGTCGAAAAATTGCATACTTTATACCCATGAAAAGATAGAACACAGTACTACACTTCTCATGAAGGGCTTATAATCAAATTCTATCATTGACCAATTAAAAATAGTCCTGAAAGTTACTGCCCTGTTCAACAGTCCATGACCTAACTTCAGTCCAATCTTTGAAAAGTCATAAGTCCCAATTCTGTTATCTAAAAATAGCATGCTATATACCATTTTCAAGATAATCAATTCCTCTAAAATTCTTCAGAAGATCACTCAAACCAATTCAATTCACATAAATTGCTAAAATTACTTCTAAACAGAATGTGCACCAAATCTGACATTTCAACTAGGTTTCACTCAATGCATTAAGACAGCCAATAGTCATCAGTCCATATCTCCTCATATACAGATCGAAAAATTGCAATATCAGTGGCAATGGAAAGCTAACAATGTAGGCTTTAACTCTCATTTATACCATTTTCTCTAATTCCTTCTCAATTAATTTATAAAAATCATCAAAACTCCTAGGCCAACAATCCGAATACTATTCACATAAGTCCCAGCAGTAACTTTCCAAGCCAAATTTCAACCTCTTAAAGTTACAATTTGGCAACACCTATTTCACATAAAAATGTAGCCAACAACCCAAAGTTTCATTGGGCACAAACCTCAACTCATTTACTTAACCACACAATGAGTTATGCTCAAAACAGTATAGTAGGTCAAAAACAAATTTTCCAGCTTTACTTCTCCATTCACTTCCTATCATTCCAATTCAATTTCTACTACCATAGGTATCTCAATTAGACACAAATTCAGTACCTAGGTCACTCATACATTAACTTAGACCTATAGGCACAGTTTTGCAGCATTACACTCTTAATTTCTATGCAAGATTTGTCATCAATATCCAATCCAATTAAAGCTAAAACACACTTCAATCCTTACCATTCATTATCCAAACACATCATACATTTATACCCAACAATTCCACTTATAACTTTCATCAAATAAAAGCATCAAGAATCATAATCAATGCACTAAATGTCCCTTTGAATGCATCTAACAACCATAATTCATAAATTCATAATCAAAGTATCATTAAAGCTTAAACCATAACTTACCTACTCAAGCTTCCAATTTTCCACTCTTTCAATCTTTCAATTCTCTTCACTTCTTTCTTTCCTATTCTTTCTAACCCCATGCAAGTAGCTCATCACCATGGCAAGAACACAACTTAGTAGCAAGAAGAAGAGTTCTTGAATTTTGGAGGAAGGTTGATTGGGAAAGAAGAAATCGATGGAGATGGTTAACAAATGATGTAGGTTTTCGGATGGAGTTGAGAAATAAGCATCCAAATCTTTTGTTTTCCTTCCTTTATCAACACAACCGAGAGAAACTAATAAGTGAGCATTAAATGAATGGAAATGGTGGCAAAATGCCATTTGTCTTTAACAATCAAAGGCACATTAAATGCAAAGGGGAAAGATTTCCACGTATGTCCATATATATATATATATATATATATATATATATATATATATATGTGTGTGTGTGTGTGTGTGTGTGTCAAGTAAGCATTAAATGCTTAGGCAAGAAAAGTCAAATGTGGAAAAGTCATAACCAATCAAAATTTTTGACAAAAGTAAAACCAAGACCAAATAATGCAATCCCATTTTCGGTTCCACTAGGTTTAAGGGTCCAATTATGGATCCCTTCAAGGTAAATAATAGAATAGATCCAAAAATCAGTAGAAATTCAACCGGTTCGCCAATTGGTGATTTTTTTTCGGTCCGGGAATTTTCTCCGGAAAATTCCAGAAAAATTTCTAAAAATTCCTTAAAATATAAAACACACTCTGGATCAGTCAAAATAATTTTTCAAACCCTATAACCATGTTAATCCCAATAAAATTGCATTAGGCCCAATTACGGAATTATCATGAATGCATGTCTGATAATTCCATGTGCACAATTGATACTGTGTAGCAATCCTATTATGCATGAACAGTACTAATTATTTCCTATCAATCCCATCCTATGACAAATTTCCTATTTTACCCTTCCAGTAGGGGGTGGGACATTATAAATTGTGTGTTATGATTTCAGAAGAAATTCTGTATTAATATATGATGATTTTGACCAAGATGTCTTAATAAAAGTTATAGATGATCCTCTTAGCTTTCCGACGCTATATAGTATGCAAATTTAGGATATCGGAGTGAAAAGATATGAGCATTATAAGAGAAGATGCTGCATAAGAATTTTAAACATGACAATCATGGTGAATGATGAGAGTTTGGGTTTGTGATAATTTATTTGAGTTGAATTTTGGGAGTTTGATGCACCCAAAGTGGAAATTGAATGTTTTAGGAGTGTGATTGCATTAGAAGAAATGAATTTGTGAAGATTATAAGTGTATATGATGTTAGAATGGATGTAGGAAGCATTGGAGAGGGTTTGGAGGGGTTTTGGGAACCCCCATGTCTGTTTAACTGACTTTAGGTTCGTTTAACGGACCTTTACGGGTCAAAAAGGACCCCTAGCATCGCCCATGTCCGTTTAACAGACTTGATGTCCGTTTAACGGACTTTCTCAGGTGAGAAAGTGCATTTTGGCCCAGCTTTCGTAAATTGCATTTTTTGACGATTTTAGATGTAGAATCTGACTTTGTGGTCTTCATGAAAGTTTTAGCTCTCGAAGTCTTCTTTCGAATGGTCCAAGAATGAAACTAATCCGACATTTTTGGTGAACATTATGACAATCGCATCAAGACTTGTTACTGTATGATTGAGGTTATGAACATGTTAGATTCTTTCGGTCATAACTCCCTCGTCCGACCTCCAAATGAAGTGGTTCTTGAAGCAATAGATTCCTAAGACATGAATTTATCTCTCCATGAAATTTAGTAGCTTTTGGATTTGATTTGAGAAAGTTTGATTGTAAGAAAGTGAGAGGTCAGTTTAGAGAGCATGATTGAGGTATAAACACACTTTGGAATTTTAAGCATATCTTTAGCTATATAGCTCCGATTGAGGTGATTCTTACTTCAAAACAAAATAGAGGCTTAGAGCTATGATTTCTTTGCAGAAGCCAAATTGAAATTCTTGTTTGAAGATTTCCAAATTCTGTTCACAAATCGAAGAAATGAGTTTGAGCATGATGACTAATTTTATGTGGGCACACCATTGAAAAAATTGTGAGGAAAATTATTAGGATTTTATGAGAATGAAGATGAACCGATGATGGTCAAGTTTCATGATCCGAAGTTGGGCTCTGCAAGTAAGGTCCAATAGTTGTGATATCAAAGCAAGCTCAAGTTTCATGATTTCACAAGAGTTGGATTCCGGAAACAAGCGGGATCCAACAATTAGTGGGTTAGTCCAGTTCATGTAGTTCCTAAAAAAGGAGGGATGACAGTAGTGGCAAATGAAAAGAATGAACTCATTCTAACTAGGACTGTCACCGGATGGAGAATGTGCATAGATTACCGTAAGTTTAATTCTGCAACCAAAAAAGATCATTTTCCTGTTCCCTTCATTGACCAGATGTTATAAAGGCTTATTAAGAATTCTCATTTTTTTTATCTTGATGGGTATTCGAGTTTTTTCTAGATTCCCATTCACCCACAAGATCAGGACAAAACTACTTTTACATGGCTATATGGTACCTTGGCATATAAGAGAATGCCTTTTGGTCTTTGTAATGCCCCTGCTACTTTCCAACGTTGTATTATGGCCATA
Source organism: Erythroxylum novogranatense (assembly GCA_029891385.1). NCBI lineage: Eukaryota > Viridiplantae > Streptophyta > Magnoliopsida > Malpighiales > Erythroxylaceae > Erythroxylum > Erythroxylum novogranatense. The sequence goes on along the minus strand of CM057224.1, from coordinate 27,277,910 downwards.
TTTTTTGATTTCATTGAAAACATAATGGAAGTGTTCATGGACGATTTCTCTATTTATGGCTTGTCATTTGATGATTGTTTGAAAATTTTGTCAAAAGTGTTGGAAAAATGTGAAGAAGCTAATTTAGTTTTGAATTGGGAGAAGTGCCATTTTATGGTCTAAAAGGGGATTGTACTGGGTCATTTGGTTTCCAGTAAACGTATTGAAGTTGACAGAGCAAAAATGGAAGTAATTGAAAAATTGCCCCCACTTACTTCGGTAAAAGGTGTGAGAAGTTTCCTTGGATATGTTGGTTTTTACAGACGATTCATCAAAGATTTTTCTAAAATAGCAAAACCTCTAACATGTTTATTTATCAAAGATGTACCTTTTGAATTTAATGAGGATTGTTTGAGCGCTTATTGCAAGTTGAAAGATGCTTTTGTTATAGCTCCGATTATGCAAGCGCCCGATTGGAATCTTCCATTTGAAGTGATGTGTGATGCAAGTGATCACACTTTGGGAGCTGTTTTGGGACAAAGAAAGGACAACAAGCCTTCTACCATCTACTACGCTAGTTGTACTTTAGATGAGGTTCAGATAAACTACGTCACCACAGAAAAATTATTTTTAGCTGTGATTTTTGCTTTTGAGAAGTTTAGCTCTTACCTAATTAATTCTGAAGTTGTTGTTTTTACAGATCACGCAGCTATACGGCATCTGTTGAAGAAGAAAGACTCCAAGCCACGTCTTATCTGATGGGTCTTATTAATGCAAGAATTTGATCTAGAAATGAAGGATAAAGCTGGTACTGAGAATGTAGTAGCTGATCACCTTTTTCGGATTATTGTTCCCAGTAAAGAATGTCCCATTGATGATTCCATTCCAGAAGAACAACTATTAGCTATATCATCTTTTGCATCACCATGGTATGCCGACTTGGTTAACTACATTGTTTGTGGAGTGTTCCCACTAGAAATTACTTATTAACAGAAGAAAAAACTCATCTTTGATGCTAAATACTACATCTGGGAAGAGCCATTATTGTATAAATATTGTGGCGATGGTATTTTTTGACGATGCTTACCTGAAGATGAAGTCCAGAGTGTTCTTCACCATTTCCATTCAACAGTTTATGGTGGTCATTTTGGTCCAGATAAGATAGCTGCCAAGGTTCTCCAAGCAGGTTTCTTTTGGCCTAATTTGTTCCGTGATGTAAGGCACTATGTGGCTACATGTGATAATTGCTAGCAATTGGGAAACATATCAAAGAGAGTTGAGATGCCGCAAACTGGAATATTGGAGGTTGAATTGTTTGATGTTGGGGGAATTGATTTTATGGGTTCGTTTCCTAAATCCCATAACAATCTCTACATTTTAGTAGCAGTGGATTATGTTTTGAAATGGGTAGAGGCAGTTGTGACTTCCACGAATGATGCTAAGGTGGTAATCAAGTTTTTGAAGAAACATATTCACTCGTTTCGAACTTCCAAGAGCCCTTTTGAGTGACAATGGTACTCACTTTTGTAATAAGCCCCTTAAGAATCTTTTGCAGAAATATGGTGTCTTTCATAGGATTGTTATGCCTTATCACCCTCAAACAAGTGGGCAGGTTGAAGTTTCTAATTGAGAAATCGAGGGTATTTTAGCAAAGACAGTTAATAAGTCAAGGAAGGATTGGTCTTTAAAACTTGACGATGCTCTTTGGGCCTACTGTATAGCTTTTAAAACACCTTTGGGTACCACATCATATAGGATTGTGTTCGGTAAAGCATGTCATTTACCAGTGGAGTTAGAACACAAAACTTATTGGGCTGTCAAAACTTTAAACTTTAACATGAAATTTGCTGGCGAAAAGAGGGCAATGCAATTGAATGAGTTGGATATTTTAAGATTGGATGCTTATGAGAGTTCTCGCCTGTACAAAGAAAGACCAAGCTGTGGCATGACAAACATATTACCAAGAAAGCGGTTTGAAGAAGGCGATTTAGTTTTTTTATTTAACCCTCATCTTCGTCTTTTTCCAGGTAAACTCAGGTCTAGATGGTCTAGTCCATTTCGAGTTCTACAAGTGTTTCCACATGGCGCGGTCGAGATTTGGAGTGAAGTTTTCAGAGCCTTCAAGGTCAATGGACAGCGCCTGAAGCCCTATTTTGCAGGACTTCCATTAGGTGCCACAACAACTTTGGCACTTTCCGAACCACAACGAAACTGACATCATTTCACAGTTTGCTCATACCATTTAACGAGCCTTGTTTTTACGCATTTGTTTAAGTTATTTCTTTTGCATTTGCTTTATTTCTTTCAAGTTTGTCAAGTTAAAAAAATGGTTCTATGACTTAACGGTCTGAACGTGTATATTCACACGGACCGTGAATATTCACACGGACTGTGTAACTTCTAGCCTGAAATTCAATTTTGACCCGAAAGTCACACAGTTTGACCGTGTATGTTCACACGGACCGTGTGACTCTCAGCCTCCCATTCACTTCCCGCCCGAAAGTCACACGGTCGGATCGTGTATGTTCACACGAACCGTGTGATGCTCCTTCACTGCAATCTTTGTTTATAACCCCTCTCTTTTCTTTCTCTCTCTTTACATTTTGTTTCTTTCTATTTCTTCTCTCATCTTCTTAACCCTAAAAATCGCATTCTAGCATTTTCTACTCTTCACTCCACCATTCTTCACTCCATCATCCCCCGAACCGGTTTTGTATTTCAATTTTCGCCATGTCTTTATTCCTTCATCCTCTTTCTTCTCTTCAACTGCTTCACCAATGGGTCCTAAAAGGAGAAAAACCACATTTGGCGGGTCAGGCACCACCCACACTGAGTCATCTCAACGATCCCGGCGAATAGGTAATTCCAATCTTTTTGGTTTATCTAATACCGATGATTGTGCTAGATATGAAACGTTAAAAAATAGGCCTCTAATTGGAACTCGGTATTATGATGAGGATGTTAGAGTAGTGCCCTGAAGGCAATCGCCTTTAGCGCTTTTTGTACAAAGTTGTGTACAAACTTTATGAATAAATAAAGAAAGACATATTTCATTAATTTGATGTTCATTATTTATGAATGGATATTGATCTATAAGCAAATTAATGAAGTCCATGATATATGACATAGCATGAAGAAAATTGTGATGTGATCATACTACTGAGATTCCTATCATGTGCAATTATGTCAGTATCTAAATTATCCCTAGTCATAGGAATACTGAGACTGGACATCGGTAATCCGGAGATACTAGCACATCTCAAGCTCCTTGATTTGATCAAGCAGTGGATCTCAGAAACTATAAATATGAGATATTTAGGGTTAAGATGTGAATGCTTACTAGAGGTAGTAAGTACATTGGATGACCTGCTATGAGATCATCACATGGATGTTCTATTCTAATGTCAGTGATAATCTCATCATAGCAATGGTGCAAGTATCCTTAGACTTGAGGTGCTCAAGGATATCTTGGATACTGATTCTGTGCTTTGACTCCATTCCTTGTTGCCTTATAGAGGTTGCTCATAGGGTGGTGATTGGGTACAGCTTGAGGTATTCGAAGGTAATTGAGTAGCCAATAGAGGATTCACCACTTCTGTGATAACAGAAGATGATACCCATGGCCTCTTGTCAGGGTCATTACTTGGAAGTCTCGTCGAGCACATATGTCATGAAGAATGTCTTCATTGACATATTAAGTAATGAGTCCCAGGACAAGAACTGAAATCACTTGGACTAGATTTGACGTAGTCAGTCAAATAAGAGTTGACACTTTGCCCATACTGATAACCAAGTGGGGTATAGCATGGTGAAAGGACGAATTACACGGCAATTGTCTATGGAAAGGTTCGTGATATGGTTCATGATGAATATATCTTCATTCGTCAAACCAATTACTTTCCGGTCAATTGGGGGTCATGATGTGTTGCTAGATACCGCTCATGACTTGCTCAGATTAAGTGTTAATCTAAGTGGCCAACATAACCGGGAACCTAATGGGTCACACGCATAAGAGTGACTCAGAGAATTCGTAAAATAGTTTTGGTCAGAGTTCCAATATATGAAGAGCAGTAGCATTAAATGGATCCCGATGAGATCGAGATATGTCCCGATGAGATCGCGACATCGATATTGCTGAAAAAGGTTTTCGGGGGTTTTCCCATACCAGGACCCAGTAGGCCGGTAGGACCGACCCCACACTGGACCACTTCAGCATTTCAATATATATAGAATTAATATATATATATATATATATATATTTCAATATATATAGAATTAATATATATATATATATTTCAATATATATAGAATTAATATATATATATATATATATATATAACATTTACGTGGAAAGGAGAGGAAGTTTCCTTTAAGCTTTATCTTTTAACTTTATATATATATATATATATAAAGACTAACGTGGGTGCATGACTCACCATTAGCATTTAATGTCTTTAAAAGAGTTAAAGACAAAGGCTTAAATGAGAATTGAAAGAGGTGATGATCGTGGGTTTTGAAATAGAAGGAAGAAAGAGTTTTTTCCTCTCATCTCTCATCTCCATCGATTTCAAGCTTCTTCATCTCTTCTCCATTGTTTCTCAAGCTCTCTAAGGACAAAGGTAAGAGCTAGCACTCTTTAATTTGTTCTAGCTATTCCCGGGTCAAAGGGTTTATCCCGGTTAGGTTCTCCGATCTCTGCGTGGATACCGTTAGAGACGGTCTCCTTTAGCCGTTATGGTTTGAGTTTGTTGTATAGACACATGGATCCGGCTTTGGGAAGGTCCGGAACAAAAATTTGTGTTTTCCGCACCGTGGGCATGTGATGCTTACACCGGGATTTTCCTACAGTAGTATCAGAGCCACTTGTGTCGTATATAATGAAGAAATCATGACTAGGTCGGAGTTGCCTATTGCTTGTGAAGATGATGCATGTTGTAAATGTTAATTTCGAATTCAGTGTAGAAATATTGTTTTCGAAATTTTCTTTCCCAGATATGTTCACAAGATGTTGTTGCATATGTATGTGGAAGCTAGGAATTTATCAATGTGATTTGATATGGTTTTGCTAATTTATTCCCTAATGTTCTGGTTGCTGTGTTTGTGCGCATTCAATGAACAGGCATGTTTGTAAATTCGAGAATAAATTGTAGAAAAATTGTTATTTTCTTTCACTGACATGTCTCTAAGATGTTGATGAATGTCTATGAGAATGGAAAAATGGTTTCGTGGTGATTTACTGTGTTGAGGAACACAGATTCTACATTGGCTTTGTTGCTGAGGTTGGATGAGTTTTTGATGGACATAAATCCTGAAAAAATTCATGGATCATGTTGTGAACATTTTGTAACCTCTGTAATTTTCTCAGAATTTATTGAAATTGTTTCAATGAGTTTTTCAAGCAAAACACAGAGCTTGGCAGTTTTGAGAAAGTTGCTGGAGCTGTTTTGTTTGAAATGTATGATTGTGTAGCTTTCAGTTCCAATGCCTTGGATCATTTTTAATGTGATTAAAAATGTGTTATATTGATTTTGTATGCTTTCCAAATTGAATTTCTTGAAATTGGGTTTCCAAAAAATTTTGGATGTCAAATATGTCACATTAGCGTCTCATTAGTGTATTTCGTTGTCCTGATTGTTTTGGCCGTCACAATTTTGTGACCAGTGCCGAAGTAATCTTAATAAAATGTAGACTAGCTAGAGATACTTAGGGTGATAGCTTGATATTCTCAAATTATTTGGAAATCTAAATGAATAAGAGTGTATTCATCAATTTCAAGTTTTTCATGTATAGTTTGACTATATATGGTAAGCATGGAACAATGAAAGTGTTTCATTGGTACATCATAATAAAGGATATTACACTTGGTATTGTGAATTTGAACTTCACGGATTGAGAAATTAGCCGATTTGATAGCAATTCCACATGGACAAGTCGACTAATACATACATAAGTCGACTTGTATGCTCGGATAAGTCGACTTACACATGCGCAAGTCGACTTACGTGTCTACTGCACAAGTCGACTTGTCTGTGTATTGTAGACACGTAAGTCGACTTGCACAATGGTATAAGTCGACTTGTACGTGCACAGTAGCATAAGTCGACTTACACATGAATAAGTCGACTTACACACTAGCATAAGTCGACTTACACATACACAAGTTGACTTACAACATGCAAAGGTGGGATGATGGATGATTTTAGGTATAGACTCAATGTGATTGATGAAATACCCTAAATCATTCCATTTAGTCATGGTGACTATAATCCTACGGCTTGGAGAAGAAGAAGATAAGACCTGAAAACCCTCACACATCATATGAAAACTAACGCCTTCTATTAATATGGGTAGAACCAGAGTTCTTATAGAGTTGGGTTGTTGGGTAAACCCAAGCTCACTCTATACGGATATGTTCGAACCATGAAAATAAGATTTTCATATTAATGGGTCGGTTTTCACTAGAAGCGTTGATTTGTCGAGTAAACTCAAGGTCAACGTGGACAGAGGCGAAATTGGGTAGTGTACATCAGATGTACGTGCATCAAGAGTTGATAACCCAATGTGTGTGCATACATCACGAGTTGATAGCACTAGTCGATAGTTGCATCTATGAAGCAAATGGTATGACCGATACCTGCCGATAGATCTAAGGTGGCTTGTTGGGTAAACCCAAGGTCATTTTAGTAATGTCGGATATCTATGATGCAATTGGTATGACCGATACCTACCGATTGACCTAAGGTGGCTTGTTGTGTAAACCCAAGGTCATTTTAGTAATGTCAGATATCGACCCACTAGGACATTTTGTCATAATGTTTCTTGGATTCGTACTGAGGGTTATGGATTCTTTGAAACTAGTGGGAGCCATATGCATGTCATACAAGTCCTTATGATCATGCATATAATTCTATTATAACATTCTTTCTCTCTTTTCCCTATAGGTTATTGAAGATGACTTCAAGTGTGAACTTACGCTCGCTTATGGACTCGAACAAATTAACTGGACCCAACTTTCTAGATTGGCTTAGAAATTTGAGAATTGTTCTCAGGTCTGAGGAACTGGGATATGTCCTCGATGTTCCACTTCCTGGTCCACCTGCTGCTGATGCTTCTGATGAGGATCAGAAAGCATATCGTAAGCATCTTAAAGACAGTGACATGGCTACCTGCATTATGCTCGCATCTATGTCACCAGAGCTGCAGAAGCAGCATGAGTCTATGGATGCTAATACCATAGTGTTTCATCTTAGGGAGCTGTTTGATGAGCAAGCTCGGTCTGAAAGGTTCGAGACCTCGAGGCTACTCTTCACTGCTAAGATGACTCGAGTTCATCTGCGATGGTAGATGCAATCAAGATGAATGGGTATATTGAGAGGTTGGTTGTCTTAGGTTTTGTTATGGATTATGAATTAAGTGTTGACTTAATTACGGTTGGATGTCGATAGTTATTCACGGTTTGTGTTAAACTATCGGATGAACCAAATATCCACGACAATCCACGAGTTGATCAATCTGCTCGAGGCAATGAAAGCAAGCTATCAAGAAGGATAGCAAGCAAGTGCTTATGGTGGACTCTTCTTCCGGTTCAAAGAAAAGAAGTCAAGAAGAAAAGGTCTAAGAAACCGAAAGGAAGTGCAGCCAAGAAGAAAACCAAAGCGCACTAAAGAACTTGCTTCCATTGTGGCAAGACCGCCTTTGGAAGCGGGCTATAAAGTCTATCTGGAAGAATTGAAGCGAAGAAGGCATCGGATGCCTCGACTTCTTCGGTATGTTTGTCATTGAGGTTAATATTGTTTCGACCATAACATATGGGTATTAGATACGGTTGTGGCTCACATATGCAATGATATCACGCAGGCCTCGGGGAAAGTAGACAACTCATGAAGGAGAGATAGACTGCGTGTAGGAAATGGAGCAAGAGTTCTTTGCATTAGTAGTAGGCACTTATTTCTTATCACCCCCAGTGGGCTTGTAATTAAATTGGATGAATGTTATTTTGTACTGTATTAACAAAGAATATATTATACATTTCTTGTTTAAATAGAAAGTGGTTTCCATTTGACTTTTAGTAACAATGGTTGTTCTATTAGTTTGAATGGAATGCTTTATGGTACTGGTACATTATGCAATGGAATTTACATATTAGATATGTCACATCCAATTATGAATGTCAATGACACGAAAAGACATAAACGAGATAATTTAAAATCAACTTACTTATGGCATTATCGCCTTGGCCATATAAATGAGAGACGCATAGCTAAGCTCCATAAGAGTGGTAGTTTAGGGTCATTTGATTATGAATCATATGACACATGCGAATCTTGTTTATTAGCCAAGATGACTAAATTACCCTTTAAGAGAAAGGGTGAACGAGCGACTGGAGTATTAGACCTAATACATTTAGATGTATGTGGTATGATGTCCATCCATGCCAGAAGTGGTTGTCTTTACTTCATTACCTTTATCGATGATTATTCTCGATATGGGTACCTGTATCTGAAGAGATACAAATCTGAAGCATTTGAAAAGTTCAAACAATTCAGAAATGAAATAGAAAACCAACTTGGAAAAAGTATCAAGACATTACGATCAGATCGTGGTGGGGAATACTTAGACCAACAGTTTTTGGATTATCTCAGAGATAATGGGATTTTATCTCAATGGACTCCTCCTTACACACCACAGCGTAATGGTGTGGCAGAAAGGAGAAATCAAACCTTGTTAGACATGGTACGATCGATGATGGGCTTTGCAAAGTTACCAAAATCCTTTTAGGGGTATGCAATCGAGACAGCTGTTTACTTGCTAAACAGAGTTCCATCAAAGACAGTTGATGTTACTCCATATGAGATGTGGACTAACAAAAGACCCTATCTTACTCATTTGAAAGTTTGGGGTTGTCACCTTATGTGAAGCGGAACACGGTCGAGATAAACTTGATGCAAAGTCGACAAGTGTTTGTTAGTAGGATATCCTAAAGAAATAATGGGATATCAATTCTACTTCTGCCGAGGAACAAAAGGTGTTTGTTTCAAAGCATGCTGTCTTTTTAGAGAAAGAGTTTCTTTTACAAGAAGGCGGTGGGAGCAAAATAGAACTTGAAGAAGTTCAAGATGCTTGAACAGACGCAGATCAATCGCTGAACTTGGCTGTGACTCACAGATGAAGTAACAGTTCAACCTTCTATAACACACGAAATTTGTAGGTCACGTAGGATACGCTCTGTTCCCGAGAGATATGGATTTCTCGTGAATGAACAGAATAACGTATTACTCATAGAAGATAATGAGCCTACCACCTATGAAGAGGTTCTGAAGAGTTCAGAATCTGAGAAATGGCTTCATGCCATGCAGGCTGAAATGGATTCCATGTATGAAAACCAAGTATGGACTTTGGTTGAGGCACCCGAAGGAATCAAACCCATAGGGTGTAAATGGGTTTTCAAAAAGAAAACCGACATGGATGGTAATGTGATTACCTATAAAGAAAGGCTTGTGGCTAAAGCTTTTCGTCAAAGACAAGGAGTTGACTACGACGAGACCTTCAGCCCAGTAGCAATGCTTAAATCCATTAGAATACTCCTAGCCATTGCCACTCATTATGATTATGAGATATGGCAAATGGATGTGAAGACAGCTTTCCTAAATGGAAATCTAGCTGAGGATGTGTATATGACACAACCTAAGGGCTTCACCTCCTATGATGGTGAAAAGGTATGCAAGCTTCAGAAATCCATCTATGGATTGAAACAAGCATCAAAAAGTTGGAATATCTGTTTTGATGAGGTAATCAAAGAGTTTGGTTTCTCACAAAATCCGGATGAACACTGTGTGTATAAGAAGGTTAATGGGACTGCAATCGTATTCCTTGTGCTGTATGTAGATGACATATTATTGCTAGGAAACGATGTCTCTATGCTACAATCGGTGAAGATTTGGTTGTCCAAACAATTTGCCATGAAAGACCTTGGTGAAGCAACTTATATCCTTGGGATAAAGATCTATAGAGATAGATCAAAAAGGTTGCTTGGTCTTTCACAATCAACGTACATAGACAAGATGCTAAAAAGGTTTAGCATGGAGCAATCCAAGAGAGGCTTCCTTCCCGTGACTCATGGGAAAACACTCTCGAAATCTATATGTCCTAAGACACAAGATGAGAGGATGCGCATGAGTATGATCCCGTATGCATCTGCGGTAGGATCTATCATGTATGCAATGCTATGTACGAGACCCGATGTATCATATGCTCTAAGTGTTCTGGCGAGATACCAATCGGATCTTGGTGAGGGTCTTTGGGTGGTGTCAAGAATATCCTCAAGTACTTGCGAAGGACTAAGGATGTTTTCTTGATATATGGAGATGGAGATCTCAAAGTCGGTATATCAGATGCCGATTTTCAATCGATAAGGATGATTCCAAATCCCAATCAGTTACGTATTCACATCGAATGGCGGGCGATTAGTTGGAAGAGTTCCAAATAAGAGACAATGCCGATTCAACTACCGAGGTAGAGTACATTGCCGCTTCAAAAGCGAGAAAGGAAGCGGTTTGGATCAAGAAGTTCATTCTTGAACTTGGTGTGGTTCCTAGCGATGATGGGCCCATATAGTTGTATTGTGACAACAATGGGGCTATTCTTGAGCGAAAGAACCAAGGTCTCATCAACGATCCAAACACGTACTCGCAGATATCATCGATCGTGGAGATCATAGGGCGAGGTGATGTCGGATCGAGAGAATTTCTACCAAGCGAATATTGTCGATCCGTTGACAAAGCCATTATCACAAAAGAGTTTTGATTCTCATGTACTCGCCTATGGTATTAGATATCAAGGCGATTGGCTTTAGGTCAAATGGGAGATTGTTATAGTAGTGCCCTGAAGGTAATCGCCTTTAGCGCTTTTTGTACAAAGTTGTGTACAAACTTTATGAATAAATAAAGAAAGGCATATTTCATTAATTTGATGTTCATTATTTATGAATGAATATTGATCTATAAGCAAATTAATGAAGTCCATGATATATGACATAGCATGAAGGAAATTGTGATGTGATCATACTACTGAGATTCCTATCATATGTAATTATGTCATTATCTAAATTATCCTAGTCATAGGATTCCGAGGCCGGACATCGGTAATCCGAGAGACTAGCACATCTCAAGCTCCTTGATTTGATCAAGCGGTGGATCTCGTAAAGCTGTAAATATGAGATATTTAGGGTTGAGATGTGAATGCTTACTAGAGGTAGTAAGTACATTGGATGACCTGCTATGAGATCATCACATGAATGTTCTATTCTAATGTCAGTGATAATCTCATCATAGCAATGGTGCAAGTATCCTTAGACTTGAGGTGCTCAAGGATATCTTGGATACTGATTATGTGCTTTGACTCCATTCCTTGTTGCCTTACAGAGGTTGCTCATAGGGTGGTGATTGGGTACAGCTTGAGGTATTCGAAGGCAATTGAGTAGCCAATAGAGGATTCACTACTTCTGTGATAGCAGAAGATGATACCCATGGTCTCTTATCAGGGTCATTACTTGGAAGTCTCTGGCCAGAGCACATATGTCAAGAAGAATGTCTTCATTGACATATTAAGTAATGAGTCCCAGGACAAGAACTGAAATCACTTGGACTAGATTTGACGTAGTCAGTCTAGTAAGAGTTGACACTTTTCCCATACTGATAACCAAGTGGGGTATAGCATGGTGAAAGGACGAATTGCACGGCAATTGTCTATGGAAAGGTTCGTGATATGGTTCATGATGAATATAGCTTCATTCCTCAAACCAATTATTTTCCAGTCAATTGGGGGTCATGATGTGTTGCTAGATACCGCTCATGACTTGCTCAGATTAAGTGTTAATCTAAGTGGCCAACATAACCGAGAACCTAATGGGTCACACGCATAAGAGTGACTCGAAGAATTCATAAAATAGTTTTAGACAGAGTTCCAATATATGGAAAGCAGTAGCATTAAATGGATCCCGATGAGATCGAGATATGTCCCGATGAGATCGCGACATCGATATTGCTGAAAAAGGTTTTCGGGGGTTTTTCTCATATCGGGACCCAGTAGGCCGGTAGGACCGACCCCAGTGTTACTGGACCACTTCAGCATTTCAATATATATAGAATCAATTAATATATATATATATATATATATATATATATATATATATAGCATTTATGTGGAAAGGAGAGGAAGTTTCCTTTAAGCTTTATCTTTTAACTTTATATATATATATATATATATATATATATATATATATATATATATAAAGGCTAACGTGGGTGCATGACTCACCATTAGCATTTAATGTCTTTAAAAGAGTTAAAGACAAAGGCTTAAATGAGAATTGAAAGAGGTGATGATCGTGGGTTTTGAAATAGAAGGAAGAAAGAGTTTTTTCCTCTCATCTCTCATCTCCATCGATTTCAAGCTTCTTCATCTCTTCTCCATTGTTTCTCAAGCTCTCCAAGGACAAAGATAAAAGCTAGCACTTTTTAATTTGTTCTAGCTATTCCCGAGTCAAAGGGTTTGTCCCGGTTAGGTTCTCCGATCTCTGCGTGGATACCGTTAGAGGCGGTCTCCTTTGGCCGTTATGGTTTGAGTTTGTTGTATAGACATATGTATCCTGGCTTTCGGGAAGGTCTCGGAATAAAAATTTGTGTTTTTCGCACCGTGGGCATTTGATGCTCACACCGGGATTTTCCTACAGAGGACACCTTTAGTGACTTAGATTTATTAACTGATATTTATAGACAGTTTGATGTTATTAGTTTGTGAAATTTTCTGGATGTTAGGTGCTCAACATATTCGAACATAACCCTGGAAATTTTTAGTACAATTTCTGTTGAAGTTACTCACGGTCATGATTGTTAAGTAGGCAAGATTTCCTTTCAACTTTTTGGCAGTCGACACACTTTAACCTTGGATGAATTTAATGTCATTTACTCCATGCCTACCGGTTTAGACATCATTCATCGTAGGGTTCCCCCTGGCTTTGACCGATTTCATTTTTAGTCTCGAATTGTTGATGGCCCATCCTATAACCCTAGCTCTTCCAAGGCCATATGCATAAAAAATCCTTGCCTTTGCTATGCTCACCGTGTAACGTTGGACTTTCGGAGCCCTTTTGTATTGTACTGTATTTGAAGATACTACTGTATATTGATATATACATATGGTTGTATATGAGTTCAAAGATGTATTTAAGCCATTTGGGTGTATATGTAAATGATTTATAATGTTATATTCCCTTACATGAACTTGGAATTCATCGGTAATGCGGAATCTTGGAGATTTCCGACATATGAGCTTTTAAGTGGATAAAACTGAGTCCATGGATGGATATGACTATGGTGATTGAATTAAATGTGTTTTAATTCCTTAGGGGTGATTAGATATGATTTATAGACTTATGGGACACTTAGAAAGCTTAATTGGAAAAGTTGATGTATATAAGGCTTATTTGCAAATTGTCAAAAGTTAAAGGACTTAAATGTAAATTTTCAATTCTTGGAGGACCAATTCATAATTTTATAAATTTAAGAGGCTTACTTATAATTTTCAAAAGTCCGGGGACCAAAATGAAGATAAAAATTTTGGTGATTCCCAAATTTTGGACTTAATTGCAAATTTAGGAAAGTTTGGAGGGTATAATGGTTATTTCACATAACTAGGGGCAATAAGGTAAATTTATCATGCTTGGTCAAAGAAGAGTCAAATTTTAGACCCTTCTTTATGTGTGTGGTCGTGCAACCCCTTCATTTGGCATTAAAATACGATTTTTTGTAATTAAAAGAGAGGAGAAAGAGGGAGAAGAGAGGAGAGAGAGGAAGTTTTTGCCATCACCAAAATTCACCCTTTTTTTATTTTTCAACTCAAACCAAGGTGTTCAAAGCTAATTTGGGGTCAAGAAACTCAAATATATCATTAGATTTGAGAAATTCTCAAAGGATTGGAAGATATCACCAAAGGAAGGTTTAGGTAAATTTTGTCTCATCTCTATCTACATTAGGATTTTGAGTTTGGTGTTAAGATATGTTGTTCTCCATGCTTGATTATGCATGAAACATGGCTTAGATGAATGAAATATGTCATGGAGAGGGTTCTTTAAGTCAAAACCGAAATTGTCCCCTTTAGGTGAAACTTTGTGAATTTTTGAATATCTTTTTAAATTGATGGTTTAAATGAACTCTATGATGTTAATTGTGTATGTGTTAGGTGAATTGATGATGGAAAATGAGGAAGAAGTACATTAGAAGGAGGCTTTCAAGTTTATGCCTTTAGGTGTTTGATGAAATGCCTAAATGAACTTGGCTTACGATTTAAGGATTTTGATGGTGTGCATTGGGAAGAGGCTTTCATATTTACTTAAAGTAAACTTGAATTGTTGCTTAGATTGACAAGTAAAGGCCTAATGTATTTAGATAAAGATGGGCTTAATTATGTTTTGAAATGAGTAAGTATATGATTAAAGGCATCAAATGCCTTAGACAATGCAAAAGAAAAACTAATGTAGATAGTAAGGAAGTAACCATGTGAGGAATTAAAGTGGGGAATTCTATAGCTTATAGGGAGTGATATTATGTTTTATACACCTAGGTGAGGGTGTATAAATAGGAAATTTATGTTTAGGAAGTAATTTCATTGTATATCCTTTTTATGTATAAAGGCTCAGGAGCACTGAATCAAGGAACCCGTACCTAGGATTGTTGAAGCTAAGCGAGTGTATACCTTTTTTTGAGGTGAGTTGAGCAAACCATATTTTTGCAAATAGGATTAGAACATTCGAAGATAAGCATGATAACTTGTATGTGAATTTTGAACCTAGGCAACGTAAGGTAGGAATTGAATTTCAAATGAATGCTAATATGCTTATGTATTTAATAAATGGCATTGTTTTGAATAATTATGCATTTGGATTTCAAAAGATGGCTTTTATTTTATGAGAAAATGTTTTGGAATTTACATAAGCACAATCGAGTCATGTAATATGCATGTTTTTTTTTTTGGCTTAGAGTCATGGTACGGTTTCATTTTATCGGTTAGATCGATAAATAAAAATGTGATGCTTTACTTGATTTTTGTACTTAATTTTGTATATGTGTTTTATAATTGGTGAGGAAACGATTGGCCAATCGTGTGTTGGGCACAACTGATTATAATTAAGTGACCCTCGTACCCTTGACACTGGTACATTAAAGTCGAGTCGCCGTATCGACACCTTTCTACGGGACTTGCGGGTGATTCTATGTCTAGGGTCTGGACACCGACGAGGTCATCATCTAGAGTCATGATGCTCTTGTCGACTGTAGTCCGGACTTACCACAGATAAAAGTCGAGCCAACACCGAGTATCGGTAGGTGTGCATATTAATTTGGCCGACTAATGATGTCACACATAATTGTTTTGGCTTATCCTGATATTGGCTTTCCTAACGAGATTTGATTGATACATATGATGTTTTTATGCTTTTGTGTACTGGGACTAGGACTTTTGTTCACCGGATGAGTGAGTTAATAGGTTGGGCTTATATGGTTCCTAACCAATATACATTAAGTCATAGGCTGGGCCTATGTGTTTTCTATGCATGATATATTCACTTCATAGGTTATCTACATCGTCTTGGTATGAACCAATTGAAGTGAATCACATGTTAGTATAGACTTAATATTCGATATACAAAACGCACAAGAAGGGGGAGTTGAATTGTGTATTCGTTTTTTAATACAATTCCCTTTTTAAACAAACTTCTTTTTTTAAAAAAAACTTGCTTTCTCAAACGATTGAAAAACAGTATTATGAAGTATTGCAATCTACTTCTAAGTATTTGTATCAACAAAAGAAATTAAAAGTTGAGAGTTGAGAGTAAGAATAGACACAACAGTTTTATACTGGTTCACCCCAAACCGTGGGCTACGTCCAGTCCTTAGAATTCTTTCTGAGATTTCACTATACTTCTTAAAGATACAAGTATTCTTTTCACCGAGTCTCTTCAGGTCTCTTACAATAAGTATTCTTTTCTGTCTTAGCCTCTTCAGGCTATCAACTTTTCTTCCTTCTACTAAAAGATGTTTCAAGCTTTGTTACAGGTAATGGTAGCTCTAAGTTTAGTACAATGAATAAAATTTCTAGCTTTTGAATCTCTAGCCTTTCTTAAAAATCACTAACTTTTTTAGTCTTCGACTTTGACTCGTATTTATAATCTTCATCTTCAACTGCTTCTTTCTTCTTGTTTCTTGATCTTTGAAGAAATGGTTATTTAGTTGAGTTCTGTAACTTACTCAAACTGATTGATCATCTGACGTGGTATCGGGTCTTCATCTTTGATTCTTTCGTCTCAAATTCTTCCATCTCATTTTCAGCTTCGCTTCACTTCGTCTCACTTCTATCTTTTCATTTTCTTCCATCTTATTTTCTTCTGTCTCATTTTCAGCTTCGCTTCGTCTCATTTCTATCGTTTCATTTTTTTTCCGTCTCATTTTTGGCTTTCGCTTTCGTCTCATTTTTATCATCTCATTTTTGGCTTTCTCTTCTGTCTCATTTTGTATCTGCATTATTATTTGGTATTCATCAAAATTATTAATCGTAAAGTCATTTTGACTTAACACCAATTCTATCAGTGATATATGTTTTTCCTGCTCACTGAATACCTAGTGTACACACCCCCCTCCGCTTTCCAACCATACAGGCTAATTTAGTGGGCTCGAAGCTCTGTGAGGTTCGTGTGACTTTTTGACATTTTTAGGGTGTTTTCGCACGTGGGTAGTCTCTTATTTTGTACTTTTATTATCTAGTGCCTCGTGAACTATGTTTATGTAGATATGTTTTATGATTTTGTGAGTTAACTTTTGATCGCCTCGATTTTTGTAAAAGATTTTGCGTATGAACTATTGATACTATTGTTGAGATTTCCTGAAGTTGAGACTAACTTGAGTGGACTAGAGGGTCCTAAAGTTGGGGTTAGATATGCATATAGAAGTGTGTTTGAAATCGTTTACAGGTTTTGGGATTTTTAAAAATACAGTCGTTGTGCTGCCCAAATTAAAAAAAAGATATTCAATTAGCCTTGCATAGTCGGATTAAGGATACTGCGAGTGTCCTTAGCCCGAGTATGCAGCGGTTGTCATAGACCCGATGTAGTACCGGGTCATGACACATCGTATATTATCCAGTGGGATTTTCACTAAAGCAGGTAGCACAAACATTGTTCGCTCCCTTGAATTGTATTTTTTATATGTTATGTACCATGGTGAACCTGTTAATGCCAGTTCTTTTCTGGCCACTCAATTCCTGCGTGTCGTTATTCAACCTACCAGGGAAATTTCTATAGGTGGTTTAATTACCCCCATTGCTTTAGCTTTCGACTTTGACCCCTTTGCTAATAAGAATTTTCTTGTGCAAGGCTTGGAGTGACTTGATTACCCAGCTCTAGAAGCTATGCATATGTGTAAATCGGTTAGGGGACACCGTTGCTAAGTCTACCCCAATAATGTCAAATTCTGTTTACTAAGTCCAGCCCGAACCACTCTTAGTGACCCATCCAACATTGATTGGATGCCTTTACTCGATCACACCACTCCAGATCCATTAGATGCTTACCCCTCTCCTCCTACCCAATCTACGTCAATGCCATCCTCCTCATTCCAACCCGCTTCTTCCCACTTTGATCTTAGCGTTCTCCACTATCCGCTCACCTCTATCCAAATTTAACAAGTTGCTCTTCGTGCCTTAGTTACTGATCAAGGTCACTATCTCCATCATTTCGGAGATGCTCTTTCCACTCTTCGTGCTAATCAGACCACTCTGTAGCAAATGGTTGAATCTCATAATGCTCACATTCAAAATATGACAACCACCTTCAACTCATGGCGTCAGTGGTCCTCCTCTCTTGATAACCCACCACCTCCACCCCCCCCCCCATCTTCTCCATGATTGACTTTTTCCCACTACTCTTTTCATTAGGGACAATGTTTTGTTCTAGCATAGGGGAGTTAGGTTATTTCGCTACTGTGTTTGTTTTGTAACTACTTTTGTCTTTGTTCTGTTTTGTTTGGTTGTTTAGTTCTTTTAGAACATTAGGGTGGTTTGTTATTGTGTTTTCCTAATGCACTCACCTTTGTCAATTACTAACTTCGTAATAATGGTGGAAGCCCATTCATAACTAGGCTTAGCTCCAAGATAAACGGACCTTCTATCCAAATTCTTTTAGTTAGCTCTTTAAGTCGAAAGGGACTAACTAATTTATCTTCATCGGGGACCTCGTTGTTGTTTCTATTTTGTTACTAAAGAATTGCTTGCTTGGATCGCTTTTAAATATTAAAAAAACATAAATAAATAAACAAACAAACAAAATTTTGGTGACCTGTATGAACACCAATACTGGTTGAAGTTGGTGGAACAACACTATCTTCCCTTAAGTTCTTGAATGGATGGAGTTATTAGTATTGAGAGGAATTTCTCCTTTTGGGCCGTTACAATTTTCGCAAAATCACACACTTTTGGTATACCAATTCTAGCCGACATGAATGACACGACATTTATGCTCCTTAAGTGGCTTATGTATGGAGCAGCTAGCAATTGGGAGAGTTAAGTCCCTTTTTGTGCCGTTTAATGACTCGAAACAACTGAGGGTGTTATTGTTCTTTAGTACCCCTTTGAGATGCAAGCTACTGGGGAAATACCTAATGAGGTACCCCTTTGAGGCATGTGTTACTGGGGAATAATAATATTGATTAATAAATTTGTCACCAAGCACTCCTTTGAGACAGAGGGGACTATAGGGGGATGATCCTAATTTGTTTTTGAAATGTTTATTTGCACTTCGTTGAGTCCCGATCGATTTAAAGATACTGATGAATATCTATTTTGATTAAGTTTGATTGAATCTTTGAGCTAAGCTTGGTAGAGATAGTGAAAAATGGGATTCAAGAAGGAGGAGAAAAACTAAGAGAAATCGAAGAAGAAGAAAAGCTTGGATATTGAGATATCAAGATTCAAGAAGCAATTGGAGTTCCTTTTCCTCCTCTTTCCATTTATTATTTATCTTCAATGTTCATTTTTATAATTTTTACTTTTAGGTTGAATTCAGTTATGAATTTGTAAATTTTCTTATTCTAGGACATTTGTTTCAACTTGGGATTTATGTATTAAACCTTATGTCTTTACTTCTAAATTCAATGTTGACTTTATTTCAGTAAAGTAATTTTGTCTAATATTGATTTGATCTTTCTAATCTAAGGTTTCTTATTGAATAATGATAGATGTTAAACTAAGTATTAAAAAGTGATGTCTAATATCTGAATTGCTAGATTAGACTTAAATGAAAGAATATCTAGAAATAGAATTCTTCATTAGGAGTACTTGAGATTAACCACTATGTTCATTGGGTTGGATTTGATTTTTGGTCTAGGAAACTGGTTTAAAAATTGGAATCAACACGTTAATTTCTTCAAATGAACTAATTGATAAGAGTGGGTTAATGTACTAGTATCAATATTTTATTTCATAGGGATTACATGATTTCTTTGTTGAGATGAATTCCTAGCTTATTAGCTTAAATTTTGTTAATCGAGCATTGATACTTCTTTAACAACTGAATTTTCATATTTGATTGCTTAGCAAATTTAGAAGGTATAAATTTAGTACTTTGACCTGGTACTTGTGGATCGACACTTGATTGCTGCAACTAAACCCGAACACTTACGGAGCCTATCACCACACATCGTCCCTATCAATCACAACCATGACACCGCTCTCCATCATCGCATAGATCAAACCCACAACTCCTATCCTGTTACCCTAGACTCATCTTGAGTGACTCGACGAATTTAAGATCCAATTTCCTTTAGCTTCAAGGTATCGCTCGGCTCGAAAGAGTGGATGGTAGAGAGAAGTTCAACAAAGACTCCGATAATAGAGGCGGCAAGATATGATGAACAGGTGTAGAAGGTCAAGTTTTAGCCCCAGGACTGCTATTCTCAAAAAGATTCTTCAGTGAAGAGGTACTCTAGCGAAGTTAAGAGCTGGTAGAGCGTGTGGACCGACAAGTTAAGGTCTTCGTATGGATTATACAGTCTCGTTTGAGGTGATTGGGACAGGTCAAATTCGTGATCGAAGTGAGAGTTAGTAATTAGTTGTATAGAGAGAGTCTTCTTGGCTAATTATTAAAATTTAAAAGTGTTTTAGGCATGATTTAGTACTGAATTATTATATGATAATTTTACGAAATATTGCATATACTTTCTATTAAATTAAGAGGAAATTTGGAAATATGTTAAAGTAAATATGTTCCATGCATTAAAAATTTAGGAAGTTTATAAAATAATTTTAAATTAAGTTTTATCCAAAATGTGCATTTTGATTCTTGAAAGAATTTAAAGAAGTAATGAAATTTTTATTTCAAGTACACTAATCAACCAATGTTAACTATTTAAGTTCATTGGTTGATGTAAAAATATGTACCTTTCAATATATAGGTCGTTAGGGTAGTATATTGGTCGATTAATTGTATTTATATGGTAAAAAATTTGGTTGAGAAGGAAGAGACTTTTGTACTAAGATTTCTATTATTATGCTGGTTGATATATTGTCTATATTGGTAAATCAATATACTATAATTGTCAACCAATAAATTTGTTATTAGCCATTATAATAATTAATTTTTTAACAACTATTTTTGTGTTATAATGAGCAGTGGTTGGTTGTGCATATCAGAAAATTGCTAAGAGCTTGAAAGAATAGAGAGTGTATGTATATATTACATGACATATATTGTGCCTTTGTTTATTAATGCGGGTAAAAGAAGGGAATTTTGAATTGTATAATTATTTCAATCAAGCAAATTACTTAGGATTTACTTTATGGGGCTCCTTTTAACCTTGAACAAAATTTGAAAAGGCTTATTTTTCACCGTGGTAAAGCAAGATAATTGTAAGGTTTCTCTTTACATGTAGCAAATAACATATTATATAAAGGATTTCTTTAACCCATTAAAAGAAGTAGAAATCCTTAATTGGAACTTTAGGAATGGACATAGAATAAGATTTTTTGGGTTGAGCAGTTATAAATTAATCTATCTTTTTCTCCCTTCTCTCTTTAATTATTATTTTGATTGCTTTGTGATTATTATATACAAATTTTCTATAATCATTCATCAGTTTACAAAAATTATAAAAAAAGTAAATACATACAACCTACTCCCTTTTGTTATCCAAGGACCAATAATTAGTATCAAAGTAAACCTCATGCATTGCATTTAGATTTTTAGCAAATTATAAGTAGAGATCCTTATAGAAATTTAATTTACTTTTCATCCAAAATGGTCAATGTATTGGTATATTCTCTTTCTTTAAATGTGACTAAAGCCCTTATGTGCCCATAAAGTTTGATTTTAGAGATAAATTGGGGACTAAGTTACCAAAGAATCAAATTGACTGGAGAAATAAAGATAAGAGACTCATTGCATTAAATAGCAAAGTGATGCATATTATATTTTAAACTCTTAACTAAAATAAATTCAGTAGGGTATTTACAAGTGAAATTACCCATAAGATATGACACATTTGAGACATTACTCAAGTAAAAGAAATAAAATGAACTTATTAATGCATTAATATGAGTTACTACATCGAGAGATAAATGCATTAACATTTTTACACAGACCCGACTTGGTCTGGAATCATTGAGCTCTGCCTAATTTAATCATATTTTAGGCTGGGCTTGAGCTTTTTTTAATTTGGGCTTTAAACAAAATTTAGGCTCAGTTGTTTTGGTTTAGCCCAGCCTGAAGCCTAGTCATTTTATTTGCTTGTTATATAAATGATATTTTTTTTTATGTAGAATGACATCATTTCGTAGAGGAGCAGAATCATTATTGTCCATGTTATTGTCATCTTGCCCTCGCATCCATTCCTCCATACAAATATTGTTGCCTATCACAGAGTTTCCTCCATTCTAGACAACTAGACTACTCTTTTTAGATGTTCCACTCCAGATGACCAAAGTCCCCTCTTTTACCTTCTCATCTCCATATTGTCTTCAAATCCTCCATTCTAAAAGGTTAGTCTATCCAAGTCTCTCTCATTTTGGCTTAGGTAACTCTATGTATTTTACTTTCCTTTCTTATCTTTTTATTTGCATTATATATGGGAGTACACAATCATTTAGAACAGAAATCTAGAGTCTTAGAGATTCCATCTACTTTTGTTAGAGCATCCAAATGCTATACTTGGTATGCTTTCTGGTCCAATTAACTTATTTAAGAAGAAACTTATTATTTAGTAAAGTACTAATAAATATATTATTATCAATTATTTAATTAAGGAAGATACTATAAGCCTTGTGCCTTTGTACTATAACTTAATATCTTTTTATTCTTCAAGAAACTAAAGGGTGGTTGATTCGCACGAGAAATGGTAATAAAAATATAAATAAATATAGTGAGGAATGAGAATGGATATTATCATTATAATTATTATGGTTGGTTAAGAGGAAGGAATAATTATCATCGATAGTGGTTAGTTTTAAAATATTAAGAAATAAAAATTAATTATATTTTAATTAACTACATTGTAATTAATTAATTACAATTTATAATTAATGAATAAATTATATTTTAATTATTATATTGTAATTATTTAATTAATAAAATATTTTAATTAATTAATTAATTACAATACTTTAATTAATGAATTATATTATTTTAATTAGTTTTATTTTAATTAATGAATTATATTTTAATTAATTATAATGTAATTAATTAATAATAATAATATTTTAATTAATTATATTGTAATTAATTGTATTGTAATTAATTATATATCAATCAATTAATTAATTAAAATATTTTAATTAATTGTATTGTAATTAATTAATTAATTCTATTCTAATTAATTAATTGTATTTAATTAATTAGTATTAAAAATTTTAAAAAAAAGAGCCACCATTAAGGAATGAATTTTATTCCTCTACTGAATAGAGGGTATGGAGGATTCTTAAAAAATGAGATATCAAACTATTGCCTCTATAATGATAATCAACAACCAACCACTCACTTTTCATTCCTTACCCATTAACTCCTTAAACCCATCAAACAAGCACCCCCTAAGTATATCTTATAATAAAAAGAAAACTAGAACATCGATAATCCTTTTAACATAGTATCAAATTCCTAAATATAGTTAGAAGAAAAACACCTCTATTTGTTAAATATCCTTTTAACATTTGATCTAATCTTTTCTATCTCCCTGTTGGTTGGAGGTTGGCTATTTTATCTATGTGATCGACTTTAATGAGAGTTATTTACTCCAATTGATCCTAATAAACTTATTAGATGGTAATAAAATGTGAGTCTCAAAGGTAGAATGATTTGCTTGGATGCAAAAGAAATACAAGAAATGAAGCCTTTGAGTTTCTTGGTGGAACCACTTCCACCAACAAACTCAAAGGCTCTATTACTTCCACTCTGTAGTTAGCCTTTTGGGAACCTTGTTGCAAGAATTCCTACACATGTATATAAAGCTCATATTTACAAATTGTTTAATTGCTTTTCTTAAATAGATAAGAGGGAAGATATTGAAGAGTGGAGGTTGAAGATTATACATGTGGTCCAGGTAACTCTTTTGGTGTATAATACTAATACTATATAGAAGATGACCTTTAAATCCACTAATTAAAGTGCAACATATCAATTTACTCAATATAGGAATGCATGATTAGCTTATTGCTTTTTTTATGCAAATCAAAAACTTCATGTATTAGATACAAGGAAATGTGTTGGACCCCGATCTTTGAGTGAAAATTTGAATTATGAAAATAAAATTTAAGGAGTGCTTGGTGAATAATAGATGGCTTAAAATTTAAAGAATATTGAGAAGAAAAGAAATGATTTGATTTTGATATCTTTGGAGTTTTGAGTGGATTGGTATGGTTTATGAAGTTAAGTTGATGAGTTGATTGAAATTAAGTTGAAAATCATGACTAAAAAGAGAAAGTGTGAAAATATGAAAAATTGTAAAAAGTTTGACTTTTTGGCCTTTGAGGGTTGACCTTTGATTTAGGCTAAATTTGATAAAATAGTTTTATGAAAACTTGTAGTTTATGTCAAGAGCTTTCTGTAGCCATAAAGTTTGATATTTTTCGATATCGGAAGCGAGAGATATGATCAGTCAAAGTTAGCTTAGAAGTTTGACTTTTTGAGAAAAAAGTTGACTTTTTGTTATAGGCCAAATTCGAGAAAATGATCAACATGAAAATTGTAGCCTCTGTCGATAGCTTTTTGTGGACATAAAGTTTGCTATTTTTCGATGTCGGGATTGAGAGATATGAATTTCTGAAGATATGCTTGGTTTTGAAAATGCTATTAAGTATAGATTTTTGTGTTCTATGCTTCGAGGCCACTCGTCGTATAGATTTAGTTTGAATTAGAGTATGTGGTCTTCATGAAAGTTTTAGATGATATTTTTATCTTTCTATTGATATGAAGTTTGCAATTTTTCGATATTGGGGCTAGGAGTTATGAGCGATTAAAAATTGGAAGTCGTTTAGGAAAAGCTGTTTTGGATAGAATCTTTGAGTGAGTTTTCAACCTCTTTCGAGACCTACTTTGATTTTGAGTTCTTCAGGGAAGTTGTAGAGCTTCCTTTGATCTTTTTATTGACACTAAATTTGTCAAATTCTGAGTTCGGGATCGAGAGATATGATTGTTGAAAAGTTCAGTTTTGAATTTCCGATACTTTGTTTTTAATCAGATCCCTTTCGTAATCTTTTGCTTATAATTCCTTCGTCCGACATCCGTTTGACTCGATTATTGAAGCGTTGGATTCCTAAGACATTTAATTTCATTGTTATGGAATATTATGATTTTTAGGAGATTAAATGGAAAGAGATTGATTGAACCAAAGTAAGAGATTTGGTTATAGGTTATAAGTTGGATAATTTTCTGAACATGGTTCGGTATTTTGTGATTTTCGGGAGCCGTACAACTCCGATTGAGTTGATTCTTGAGGGAAAATAAATTTAAGATATAGGGATACAACTCTTGTGAAGGGATCGAAATTTAAATTCATCCCTAAGATTGCCCATTTCTGGACTGAAGTTATGTTAATGTTCAGTCTCGGATTTTGTGAAGGTCCGATAGTATTTTGGCTATAACTTCTTCGTTTTAGATCCGAATTGAGCTCCGTCAGTTGCGTTGGATTCATAAGATCTAGAGGAACAATTTTCAAGAAGAAAGTTTGTCCAAATTATTGCATTTAGATGCTTAAAAACAGGACGCAAGTAGTCAGTTTTTCAAGTTCCTGCAGTGACAATTTTGGAAATAGGCAAATAAGTGAGGGTAACTTGGTCATTTTGGCACCATTTTTATGACATGGCAGAACACACATAAGGGATGTCATTTTTGCTTCCAGAAACTAGTAGAAGTCACGAAAATTCCAGAACCAAAGAAGAAAAGAGAAGAAAACGATGAAGAGAGAAGGAGAGGGAGATTCGGCCATCAAAGAAGAGAGAAGCAAAGATGAAGGTGTCGAAATTGCAAAAGCAAAGAAGAGAAGAGAAGTTTCGGCCAAGCTAGGTTGGAGAAGAAGAAGAAGAAGAGAAGAGTGATGTCGTGGGTCATTCCTCTAAGGTAGGGATTTCGAAATTTTGTCATTTTCTTGTTAGGGTTTTATGTTTCTTACTTAATCTAGTGATCGAAGAATGATTTATCAAGAAGGAAAAGAAGAAAGAAGGATTATGAAAGTGGAAAAAACAAAAAACATATTTGCGTGGGTTCTTATAGGTTAGAGGATGTTTGAAAATTGTTGGTTTTATTGTTAGGATTTGTGTCTTTCTTGGTTAAATGGTGATTCGAGGAGTTCTTTGAGTTGAGAGAGTGAATAAAGTAAGAAGAAAAAAATGGAAGAAAAATCAGCATACGTGGGTTCCATATAAGCATGAAAATTTCCGAATTTTGTTGATTATTTGGATAAGTTTTGATGTTAATTGCTTAGATAAGGTTTGGGTAAGGTTAAGTTGTTTGAAATTCAAGTTTTTCCAAGCCTTGAAAAAAAATTCCAGCATAGTTTATGTTTGTTAATTCATGGTTTATGTTATCATGGTGGTTTGAATGAATGATTGGTGAAGGAAAAAGAATGAAAGCAAGTGGGCTTTGTAGTTTAGAGTTAAATTAAAAGATGGAAATTGGGCCTTGTCATCTTTATATGTTAAGATATGAATAAGAATGAATGAGGATTAGGAAGCATATATATGTGTTTTTAAGGCCTTGGGTTATTAAAATGGGCTAAGTATAAATTGGTAGCTTGTAAAGGAAAGTTAAGTGATTAAAAGACAAAACCTTAAGTTGGAGGAGATGGAAGCTTGGGCTTAAGCCCACTTAAGCATTAAGT
The DNA here is from genome assembly GCA_029891385.1 of Erythroxylum novogranatense. Lineage (NCBI taxonomy): Eukaryota > Viridiplantae > Streptophyta > Magnoliopsida > Malpighiales > Erythroxylaceae > Erythroxylum > Erythroxylum novogranatense. The sequence goes on along the minus strand of CM057224.1, from coordinate 27,251,526 downwards.
TAGTGAATGAAATGAAAATAAAAGGAAAAGGAAAAAAAGAGGTAACTTTTTCATGAAAAAAAATACCGGTTTTGGAATCTCTAAGGTTTCCAACACGTCTCAGATAGTTGTTTCATAATTGTGTTCGGATGTCGGATCCGTTGTTGCTTTATGTTTTTGTTTCGAAATTTGAATTCCGTGTCCGATACTTGGTTTTCGCGTGCCGATTAATTTTCTTCCGTTTCGTTCCGCTTCGAATTCGTTAAGAACTCCGTTCTTTTTGATTTTGTTTTCTGTTTTTCGGTTGGGATCCGACTCTCGGATCGGGTTCCAACATTTATGGTATCAGAGCCTAGTATTATGATCATACTTGGGCGGAAGTATTTGTTAAAAGTTTTAACGAATAGGATTGCATTAGTGAGAGAGTGATAAGGATGGAAATGGTATTTCATGCATGATGTGAAGAACCTAGTGGATTGTTTGATTTAGGTGATGAGTGATGATTGATTAGAAGAAAGTGTTAAGAGAAATTGAGAGGAGAATTTCATGATGAAATGGAAAGAATTGATTTTAGTTATACATGTGTGAGTCGAATTAAGAAATGCTTGAAGGATAGGATTAACTGATATGAAGGATTTTAGAAATATGTTAACAAAATTGAGATTAGAATTTTAATGAATTTGGATGAATTATTTTCTAATATGCCTATGTAAGATGCAATTAAGGGATACTTGAAAGATGAGACAACTTGAGTTTATATCTATATATGTAAGGAATATTGAATTGTGGATATAGTGATGTGATATGATAGTGAATGTGATGTACTTGATATAAGAAGTAAGTTAAGGATGTGTATGATGAGGTAATTAGATAAGAAAAGTGACTATGATCTTTTGGAAAGAAATCAACTAAGAGAATGTGTTACTTGATGATTTACTACGTATGAATTTCGAGGACGAAATTCTTTTAAGAGGGGGAGAAATGTTGGATCCCGATCTTTGAGTGAAAATTTGAATTATGAAAATGAAATTTAAGGAGTGCTTGGTGAATAATAGATGGCTTAAAATTTAAAGAATATTGAGAAGAAAAGAAATGATTTGATTTTGATATCTTTGGGGTTTTGAGTGGATTGGTATGGTTTATGAAGTTAAGTGGATGAGTTGATTGAAATTAAGTTGTAAATCATGACTAAAAAGAGAAAGTGTGAAAATATGAAAAATTGTAAAAAGTTTGACTTTTTGGCCTTTGAGGGTTGACTTTTGATTTAGGAAAATTTTGATAAAATAGTCTTCTGGAAACTTGTAGTTTATGTCAAGAGCTTTCTGTAGCCATAAAGTTTGATATTTTTCGATATCGGAAGCGAGAGATATGATCAGTCAAAGTTAGCTTAGAAGTTTGACTTTTTGAGGAAAAATTTGACTTTTTGTTATAGGCCAAATTTGAGAAAATGATCAACATGAAAATTTTAGCCTCTGTCGAGAGCTTTTTGTGGACATAAAGTTTGCTATTTTTCGATGTCGGGATTGAGAGATATGAATTTCTGAAGATATGCTTGGTTTTGAAAATGCTATTAAGTATAGATTTGTGTGTTCTATGCTTCGAGGCCACTCGTCGTATAGATTTAGTTTGAATTAGAGTATGTGGTCTTCATGAAAGTTTTAGATGATGTTTTTATCTTTCTATTGATATGAAGTTTGCAATTTTTCGATATCGGGGCTAGGAGTTATGAGCGATTAAAAATTAGAAGTCGTTTAGGAAAAGCTGTTTTGGATAGAATCTTTGAGTGAGTTTTCAACCTCTTTCGAGACCTACTTTGATTTTGAGTTCTTCAGGGAAGTTGTAGAGCTTCCTTTGATCTTTTTATTGACACTAAATTTGTCAAATTCTGAGTTAGGGATCGAGAGATATGATTGTTGAAAAGTTCAGTTTTGAAGTTCCGATACTTTGTTTTTAATCCGATCCCTTTCGTAATCTTTTGCTTATAATTCCTTCGTCCGACATCCGTTTGACTCGATTATTGAAGCGTTGGATTCCTAAGACATTTAATTTCATTGTTATGGAATATTATGATTTTTAGGAGATTAAATGGAAAGAGATTGATTGAACCAAAGTAAGAGATTTGGTTATAGGTTATAAGTTGGATAATTTTCTGAACATGGTTCGGTATTTTGTGATTTTTGGGAGCCGTACAACTCCGATTGAGTTGATTCTTGAGGGAAAATAAATTTAAGATATAGGGCTACAACTCTTGTGAAGGGATCGAAATTTAAATTCATCCCTAAGATTGTCCATTTCTGGACTGAAGTTATGTTAATGTTCAGTCTCAGATTTTGTGAAGGTCCGATAGTATTTTGGCTATAACTTCTTCGTTTTAGATCCGAATTGAGCGCCGTCAGTTGCGTTGGATTCATAAGATCTAGAGGAACAATTTTCAAGAAGAAAGTTTATCCAAATTATTGCATTTAAATGCTTGAAAACAGGACGCAAGTAGTCAGTTTTTCAAGTTCCTGCAGTGGCAATTTTGGAAATAGGCAAATAAGTGAGGGTAACTTGGTCATTTTGGCACCATTTTTATGACATGGCAGAACACACATAAGGGATGTCGTTTTTGCTTCCAGAAACTAGTAGAAGTCACGAAAATTCCAGAACCAAAGAAGAAAAGAGAAGAAAACGATGAAGAGAGAAGGAGAGGGAGATTCGGCCATCAAATAAGAGAGAAGCAAAGATGAAGGTGTCGAAATTGCAAAAGCAAAGAAGAGAAGAGAAGTTTCGGCCAAGCTAGGTTGGAGAAGAAGAAGAAGAAGAGAAGAGTGATGTCGTGGGTCATTCCTCTAAGGTAGGGATTTCGAAATTTTGTCATTTTCTTGTTAGGGTTTTATGTTTCTTACTTAATCCTAGTGATCTGAAGAATGATTTATCAAGAAAGAAAAGAAGAAAGAAGGATTATGAAAGTGGAAAAAACAAAAAACATATTTGCGTGGGTTCTTATAGGTTAGAGGATGTTTGAAAATTGTTGGTTTTATTGTTAGGATTTGTGTCTTTCTTGGTTAAATGGTGATTCGAGAAGTTCTTTGAGTTGAGAGAGTGAATAAAGTAAGAAGAAAAAAATGGAAGAAAAATCAGCATACATGGGTTCCATATAAGCATGAAAATTTCCGAATTTTGTTGGTTATTTGGATAAGTTTTGATGTTAATTGCTTAGATAAGGTTTGGGTAAGGTTAGGTTGTTTGAAATTCAAGTTTTTCCAAGCCTTGAAAAAAAATTCCAGCATAGTTTATGTTTGTTAATTCATGGTTTATGTTATCATGGTGGTTTGAATGAATGATTGGTGAAGGAAAAAGAATGAAAGCAAGTGGGCTTTGTAGTTTAGAGTTAAATTAAAAGATGGAAATTGGGCCTTGTCATCTTTATATGTTAAGATATAAATAAGAATGAATGAGGATTAGGAAGCATATATATGTGTTTTTAAGGCCTTGGGTTATTAAAATGGGCTAAGTATAAATTGGTAGCTTGTAAAGGAAAGTTAAGTGATTAAAAGACAAAACCTTAAGTTGGAGGAGAAGGAAGCTTGGGCTTAAGCCCACTTAAGCATTAAGTTAGTGAATGAAATGAAAATAAAAAGAAAAGGAAGAAAAGAGGTAACGTTTTCATGAATATATATATATATATATATATATATATATATATATATATATATATATGATTTTGTGAGTTTCATATAGGCATGAAGAGTTTGAATTTTGTTGGCTATTGATCTAGGTTTTGATCGAATGGTGTCGATAAGGTATAAGTGAAATAATGTAAGTTTAAATCCAAGTTTTACATTCTTGAAAAAAAATTCCAGCATTGGCTATCCTTGGTTAATTAGACTTTGTATGCTTGATGAAGTTTTATTGTCGTTGGAGAGTGATTTGTGTAGAAAAGAAAGGAAAGAAGACGAGTAATGGAAATTTGGGAAAAATTTCAGCATGTGTGGATGGCCCTCGGGTTTAGGATTTTTGAAAATAGTGGATTAAATTGAGAGAAGTTATGGTTGGTATAGCTTAGGAAAGGTGTAGGAAAGATTAGGTTAGCTTAAAGTCAAGTTTTTATATGCTTGGAAAATTTTCAGCATTTGATCTTTTATTAATTGGGACTTTTATGCTTTGATTAAGGCATTGAGAAGCCATTGGAAGTAGGGGAAAAGCAATTGGACCAATCTAAGATACTAGTCAGGAAATTCAGGTGGGTAGTATATTTATTTATTGAATTGTAAGCTAAGAATACGAATTTGAAAAATTAAGAAGCAAAGTTTTGATAAATGATTTTATGAAAATGATTTTGAGAAAATATAAGATTTATGAAATTCATGAGTTTCAAATTATTCGATTTATGATTTAAATGATTTAAAAAAATTAGTGCATGTTTGGTCATGAATGTGATTATTATGTGATTAATTTGGTGATGTGCATTGCATTAGATTGATTATGTGAATTTATGTAAATATATGCTTGTGTCATTTATGACACAATTTGATGTTATGAGATGAAAAATGTGAAAAGCAAGATGTTTGAAAAGTGCCTTCGGGCCATCTGAAATTATGTTTTGCTTATGTGCTATATGGGTTTGCTAAGGTCCTTTGTGAGTCAGCGTTGTCTCTACTTGTTATAGCCTTTTCCCGGCTGCCCGCTAGTGACATAGGAGTTTCGATCTCGGACTCCCCTCATTCCTGTTACCTGAGAACCGTATCTTGGGAATGTGCGAGACGTCTATTTTGGGTGAACCAAACCAAACCATTTGATGTGTTATGTGATTTGTGTTGGATGCCGCGGTATAACCCGCAAACACACGCCGCAGTATAACCTGCAAACACCTACGGGTGGGGTGTGGGGTCAAACACTAAACCACTTGACGTGTTATGTGATTTTGCTTTGTTTATGTTGTGATGTATTATGACGTGATGCATTCATATTTGAAATTGTACATGAGAAATGAGAAAGTAAATGTTTATGAATATTTTGAAACAAATGAAGATTTGGAAATTTTAGAAAATGTTGATGAAGGTTTATGAATGTTTTGAAAGGTTTTAAAATGAATGTTTGGACAAATTTCCGAATGGGAAATGTTTGAAAAGTTTTAAAAGACAATTTTCGCTTATGTTTCAATTTATAAATATATTATCCACGAGCTTCCGAGCTCACCCCCTTTCATCCCCAATCTCTAGGATTTTAAGCAGGAGAACGGATGGAAGACGAGCAATGTTTGTATTTATGTGTAAAGTTCGATGTTCGTATTGGATTTTATGGATGGTTAGAAAACCAGAAAAGTGTATTTAGTCCGAATGTAGAGAATGTGTTATGAATTCTGGATGTATGTATTTGAGTTAGGTTGTGGAATTGAATATGTGTATGATTATGGATTTATTTACCAAATTGCATTTGCGTATGGATTTGGATATGAATGGGATTGATTGAGATTTTGTATGATCAATTGAGAATTTATGAAGTGTTAGACATAGGATTGCGTTTCATTGGTGTTTGGATTAGGACGGAGGTCCGATGATTCTGCATTGTGTTTGGACATTTTAGAAGTATTTTTGACTCTTTGCAAATTTTTGGGCTGTCAAAATACAGTCGTTATGCTGTCGAAATTTCAGTAAAAAGGGTTTAGAAAGTGAGTTTGACAATTGATAGGGATGTATAAGAAGATGATTAATAAGAATTAAGTAAATTGAGAATTGCATGAGGAATAGTTTCCTAGAAAGGAAAATCGATATGGTTTTGATTAGTATGAGAATGGTTTTAAGATAAATAAGATGATAAAAAAAAATTATACCGGTTTTGGAATCTCTAAGGTTTCCAACACGTCTCGGATAGTTGTTTCATAATTGTGTTCGGATGTCGGATCCGTTGTTGCTTTATGTTTTTGTTTCGGAATTTGAATTCCGTGTCCGATACTTGGTTTTCGGGTGCCGATTAATTTGCTTCCGTTTCGTTCCGCTTCGAATTCGTTAAGAACTCCGTTCTTTCCGATTTTGTTTTCCGTTTTTTGGGTTGGGATCCGGCTCTCGGATCGGGTTCCAACAAAATGTGTATAAAAAAGCATGATAGTTGACTCTTGAGAGAAGTTTGACGTGGGATTAAGAATGCTTATTTCCTTACTAAAATCATTGATCTTCTATGTTTGTTGAGAATGAAACTTGTCCTAAGGTGGTTCTTTGGTTTTTCCTTTGTGAAAACATAGGAAAGAGGTGTTTAGTAGACATAAAAGTCTGATTACAAGGATGTAGATGTAGGTGGAAGAATGCTTCATAAAACTTTGTATAAACCTTTATTATAAGACATTGTTGTTTTATCTCACTAATGTAAAAGTTTTACTTATTTCTTTGAGTGGTTTCTAATTGCCCCTCTTTTTTTAGTATTCATTTTTTTTCAACGTTCAATATTGATTGGTGATATCAGTAACATAAAATTTATTATTTTTGGACTAATAAGTATGTTTTAGGTATGATAAAATATTTGGAGCTTCAAAAGTTGTATGTAATTTTCATTGCATTTCTCAACTTAAAGAATACAAGTTAATCGTAGAATCTACAAATAATTGCAAAATGAAATTATGAATTAAAATATAAACATCATTTTCATATATGTTGATTTTTAGATGAATGAGCATATTCCTTTAACGGAGAGCTTTGATTTGATAGTAGATAGTCTACCAATATACCAACCGAACAAATGATTTAGGTTGAAGGAATAAGTCCATTTAGAATTGATGTGTACAATCAATTTACTAAGAATAGATCAAGAGATGGAGTTGAAAAGGCTGAATATAAGTATTATTATAAGATATTAAATAGTGGTTTTAAAGGTGGAACCTCTCATTTGAAAAGATAATGGAGTCATGCAATAAAAAGAAGATTATATTAGGAGATTAAGCATTTTTTATCCCTGACTTACTAAGAAGGAATAATGAAATGATTGACGTAGTTTATAATAGCAGCATATCAAAGGTTTTGATAATTAAGATGATCATTTGAGAAGAACAACTACTCTCTATTGTTGATAGCAAGAACTTCAGAATGTTGCTTACCTAACTCCAACCAACCTTTGAGATCCTTTGAATATCGTAAAGAAAGACTTTTTAAAGATTTATGACAATCAAAATAAAGAAATATTAAAGACATTATTGATTATTCACAAATGGGTAGCCATCACATCAGATTTGTGAACAGTTGATAAATAAAACAAATGTTCTATAGTGGTTATGACACATTACATTGGCAACACTTGGAATTTATATAGTTGACTACTAAGGCAAATTATATTCTTTGATATTATTATCATTTATTTATTGATTATGTTGTAATTGATATTTGTTCATGTTTTTAAATGGTAGAGTTACTTATGTGCCAACTTCGCATATAAATGAAGGATTGACAACCGTGATGATAGAGTTCTTAATGATACGTTGACACTAAACTCTCAACCATAACTTTGGACAACTGTAGCATAAATGATGTAATAATCGAAAAATTGAACAAAAATGATGTAATAATAGAAAAAATGAAGAACAAGTTGTGGGTTGGGAGCTTTTGATTGGTGAAAGGTTATTTTATATGCATTGTTTTATGCATATCATAAATTTGTTTGTGAAGAATAAGTTAGACATAGTAAAGGAACCAATAGAGGCAAGTCGAAGTATTGTACTGTATTATAGTGCGACACCTAAAAGAGAGAATTTTTTTGAAGAAACTGCATGACAATTATGCATTTTATGCATGAAGTAGTTGATTTTGGATTATTAGACCAAATGGAATTCAACATTTAAAATGTTAGGAGTCAATAACCAAGTGTATTAACGTGTTCAATAGGATGAGACCAAGAGATTCTCGCTATATTTTCTTACCAAACAATAAGAGTTTAATAAAGCACTTGTGTGAAGTTAGGATATTTTATAATACTATTGAGTTATTTTTATGAACAAAATTTTCAACTTTGCATATTTGCTTTAGTCGTATGTGTAACATCAAATCAGATTTATCTAGCTAGATATTTGACTCCAATAAGGTGATCTGGGTTATGGTAGGGTAGATGATTGAGAAACTTAATCTTATTGGTATATAACGGGATAAATTGTGATAGTTATTTCTATGTTGGATCTGAGATATATGATGGAGGGGCTATATTTTTATAATTAAAAGTTGTATGTTGATCATGCTTAAGAACATGTTTTTTTAATAAATAGAACATGTTGATATTAGTAAAGAATTATGGTATGATTTACTTAATGATTATCAACTAAGATTGAACAAAGATCAAGATCATAGTAGTTCCATATTGGCTTCAGTTTCATCTTCATCTGTTATTTATATGACTGATGTAAGTCCCAACTTTTCACAATCATCAAGGAAAAAAAGGTTAGGACTTCTTATAATAGGATGGAGCTAGATAACTATTTAAAGGCAAGATGAATTGAGTTGGATGTTTTAAATGTGGAACCTCTTATTTGAAAGGGCAATGGAGTCGTGTAATATAAAGAAGATGGTATTCAGATTAAGCATTTTAGACCCTAACTTAGTGAGAAAAAGAATGGAATGAATGTTATAGTTTATGATAGTAACATATCAAAGGTTTTGATAGCTAAGATGAGTATTGGACGTTTTGTGTTGCACATTGCATTGACTTAATGTTGGAAAATATATGAGATATTAGATATTTTTCTATCATTGATGAAATAGTTTAAAAAGCAAAAAAAGTAATTAAGTACATCTATACTTATATACGAGACATAAATTTGATGAGAAAGGATTTTATCAATGGTAGGAATTTATGTTGTCTTGCTATTACAAGATTTTTGACTAATTTCTTATCACTTCAATGTTTTGTTTTCTAATGAAGAAGGAGCAGAGACAATTATTTACAAGTGATAAGTGTCACGCCCCATTACCATAGAGTATATATCAAAACATCCGGAGGACATTCCAGTACGTAACCTATAATAATGGGATGTTAGAGCAGTCATTATAATCACTTAACCATGGCATCATCACTTAAAGCATAAATATCACAATCTTTTAAAACCAAATGAATTCCTCCTTTCATTTCATAAAAATCGAATATGTACATTGTAGCTTTACAAACATCCATACATGTACATCATCATATCCCAATACAAAATATGCTACATGAAAGAAGAATTACTCAAAGCCCTATCTAATCCTTCAATCTCAGTTGAACAACTATTGAGCCATTTCTTCTTTTTCCCAAAAGTACAAGACTATACTTCTTGTAGCTTCTCTCAGCAACTAATATCCTCTCTTGGTCTTGAAATATCAATGTGCAATTTTGGTGAGTTTTGCAAACTCAATGAAGTAACCATCATCGATGGTTCACTCAATTCATGTAATGCTTCACACTGTAAACATATAATTCACATCTTTGCATTTTGCATATATCATCACATTCTCATTTAAACACAATATAACCATACATTTCAATCAGTCAAACATACATATTAAAATGCATATGAAATGCTCATGTGACTCCTTTGTAATTATTACGTTGTTGTGACCTAGTGCCTAAACTGTCCCGTATCCATTGTGAATACCGAGCTCATTGCTACTGTCCCTTATTCGTTGAGGATACAAGGCTCATTTTATATAATGAGCCTTTGGCTCTTAATCACATTCATATTATGAGCTTTAAGCTCTTTTTCGATGGTTACTCAGGTCACAACTCTCATTCATCTGATCATGCATTCATGTAATGAAATGCATCTTACATATTCAATCAATCACATTCACATTTATCTTTGAACCTTGGTCGGCATTCAAAGATCATATTAAGAAGCACTTATTTCGTCACATTCACATACAAGTAGCACTTTAATATTCATGCATCACAAGTCTCGAAACTTCAGTGTCTGGAATTCAACACAATCAAATCACATTTATAAGATAATCTAACATAAATAATTAATTGAGTGAGACCATCTAGATTACTTACCGTTTGCTACCAAAGTTATTGCCTTGATGTCTTCGTAACGTCTGGATGTTGACGTTCCAATTGCTCCTCTATATCATGCAATACATACACATATCACAATTTTGTACAATTGTATAAGTGTCTATTAATGCACGTATATGTATATGAAATATGCACAATGCATATTCAATGACATTCCTAGTTATTTTTTTTATTATTCTCATCACATTATCTTTCACATATCAAAACTCGCCTAAGTATAATTTGTACTTAGGTTTACACCTCACTAAAACTATTATAATTAAAATTCATAACTCTTTTGGTTAATTCAATTTTTTCCTGAAACATACTTTCCGGTCAACTTTGCATGTTTTTCTGACTAGAAAAATGAAGTAATTTGGCAACACTTTCTTCTAGAAAATTATTCTCATATGTCTTAAGTTTCTAATGACACCAAGATCATATAATTTGATCCAGCAGTCCTAAAGTTATACTAAAAATACCTTGGACTGAGTACGTTCAAAATTTTGGCTAGTGTATGATCGTGCACTCCAAGTTGTACAACTCATATCTCTCAATTACAATATCAAAAAATTACAAACTTTATACCTGTAGCGCCCCCTCACCGTAGGGTACACATCGGGAAACCCGAAGGTCGCACCAATACGTATCCCACGATAAAGGTGCACCACCAGAACATTTCCACTAATAATCCACATGGCATCGCAATAATTTAAAACCATAACACAACACGATATCAGAAACTACTAAATTTTAAAATCATAAAATCAATCACATACAGTCATCCAATAACAGAATAGACAAGTCTATCAGTCCCCTGAACAAAACCAAAAAGGAAACTGATACAAGCATCTATCCTAATTCATCCTCAAAATCCAACCCGGTGACCGAGCACATGTGCCATTGCTTCTCCCGCCATTTCGCTTCAAATACGGTAGGAAAAGGCTATCTCCGAGCTAGGGTTTACTCTATCGATCTGAAAAATTAGATGCAATTTTGGGTGAGTTTGCGAACTCAGTGAGAAACCATCATTGATGGTTCACTCAAATCATGCATTACGCAAATTGCGTGCAGACGCGACGGCACGGTAATATTCGATTAACGATGCTTTATAACAATTTCACGATGAGTCTATAACAGTTTACGATGTCGGTAACAATTTACAATAGCATAAAGCAGTTCACATCACAATTTCTGATAAATCATGGCATCCGTAGTTCGATAATAAATCACACAATTTGGCAATTCAATCATCATGTATATAATGCATATGAGACTCTTTCCGATTATTGATCTTGTGCCCAAGTGCTCGATCGGTGTTCGATGGGGACGCGCGTCGAGTTTCTCCCCTCGGGCTCGTGGCGGTCGATCTGATGTTCGAGCTCGAGGCTCTTTTCAGTGATAATAGCACTTGGGTCACATGTCCATTATCTGATCATGCATTTATGCATGCAATGCAATGTTCGATAATTCGATGTATGGCTATAAAAGCCCGATATTGTGATTCTCGGTAATATCTGATAATTGATCGATCGATAATCGATCGAGACAATAGAATTATGTCATTTGATCACGTACATTTCAATAATCATGCAATTTCACGATCCAATCTGATGAGGCATACCATCCGATCATGTATATTTGAAATCATCTGATTTCACATTTGGCAAGTAATTCACGTTGAGCATTTAAGCGATCGAGAATTTGAGAAACCAACTAGGTTACTCACCAGTAACCAGAAACTCTGCACGGAAGTTCCGGCAATGTCCGTGGAATGACGATCCAACGGCGCCTCTATAACAGTAAAATACAGTCCCATTACTAGATGCTTAATTAAATAGTTCAGTCATGCATATATCTCAGTGAAATTATGTACAATGCATGCTCATGATTTTTCCCCGGCGCTAAAACCCAATTTTGAACTCTTATATCCCATTCTAACACTTCGCTCAATAGATCGACAATAATTGATCCAATCCTATAATTCAGTTCAATTTCCTCAATTCATAATCCCCATAGCAATTTCCTATCCATTAGGTCAAAACCTCTATTGAAAATCCCAATTAAAACACCAATTGTCTCAATTCAATCTTTAGGTCACACTATGAACCATAATCGACCTTATTCTCGATAAATCAATACCAATTAAATTAAATTCTAACTCCCATAATTATCCTCAATTATAGACCTCTTTCTCTAGTTCATAACGGATCAGGAATCACCTCAATCGAAGGTCTATACCAAAAGTTTCGCCCAATAATCTAAATCAATCCAATCAGAAATGCCCCTACGCCGCGACCTTGGGCCCTTCGCCGCGAAGCATACGGGTCGCTCGTCGCGGCGTGAAACACGCTCGCCGTGGCGTGCGCTCTTCTTCCCACTCGTCGCCACGTAAGCCAAAAGGCTCGTCGCGACGCGTATCCAGGCGCTCGTCGCGGCGAACACTAAATTTATTCGCCGCGGCGAGACACGCCAGACGTCGCAACGTGCGACCGCGCCACCTTCTTCTCCGATCGATTTTCCTCCATTAACACTCTAACCACTCAATCTAACCCAATAAATGCCATAAATGCTTGAAACAACTACTAATAACAACATTAAAGCCTTAAACACTTACCAATCACGCTCAAATCCACAAATCTCTAAGAATCGCCGTAAATCCTAAATCTTTCAAACTCCACGATAACTCACTCCATCCTTCTCAACCTTCATCAATCACAATAAATCAGTTAGGCTACCACAATGAGAAGAAACTATAAGGAAGAATCGATGAAACTCACCAATAGGGAAGAAATCGAAATCACCGTGGAGAAGGGAGAAGAAGAAATGCCTTAGGTAACTTTCCCAAATCTCAAACCTAGGCTATATATAGACCTAAGTCTCCAAATCAGTCCAAATTTCAGTCTCTAAATTTCAGTAGCTCAACATTTTAATTCCCTAACAGTATAACCCTAATATTTCCTTTGCCATTGGACAATTATTTGATCTTATCTGATTAATCGATCATCACTCCAAAATTTTCAGTTCGGGTATTTTCTCCCGAATTTCCAGAAAATTTTCTATAAATCACTATCAATTACCAATCACTCTTAAACTATTCTAAATCCGTCATTCGAGCTCACTTACTCTTAATTTCTCGATCAATTACAATCCGATCGATTCACAATTCAACGATTCATACTTCCACTTAAAATGCCGGAAAATCATGAATGCATGTACCTATGAATAAATGCATATGCAAGAAACCTGTTCCTCTATAATTAGAGGCCAGTAACATGCTCAGTCAGTGAATGCAGTGAAACCTATCAGTATAACCCAGAATTACGATAATACCCTTGCTAACAGTAACGGGATGTTACAATTCACCCCTCCTAATTAAAATTTTGTCCTCGAAATTTAATACCTGTCCGATCAAATAAATGAGGATACTGACTCCTCATATGCTCCTCAATCTCCCATGTAGCTTCCTCAGAAGAGTGGTTCTTCCAAAGGACTTTCACCAATGGAATCACCCTGTTTCTCAGCTGCTTGACCCGTGATCCAATAATCTGTACCGGCTCCTCAAAATAGGTCAAATCACTGGCTACCTCAATCTCCTGAGCCGGAATCACATCGTCAGTCGAGCAGTGCCGTCGGAGCATACTAACATGAAATACATCATGCATCTGGGACATCTCACTCGGTAATGCCAATCTGTAAGCCAATGGTCCTATCCTCTCAAGGATCTCATACGGACCGATATACCGAGGGCTCAACTTGCCCTTACGGCCAAACCTCAGTACTCCTTTCCAAGAAGACACTCGGAGAAACACTCTGTCCCCAATAGTGTACTCCATATCTCGCCGATTCTGATTCACATAGCTCTTACATGCATCTGAGCGCCTTGATGCGACTCGGATCAAGCTGTACCTTATCCATCAGTATCTGAATCAGCTCGGGACCCTCTAACGATCTCATACCCCCTTCATCCCAATACAGTGGCGATCTGCACGGCCTCCCATACAAGGCCTCATACGGTGCCATCCCAATACTACTCTGATACTGGTTATTATATGCAAACTCAATCAGTACTAAATACTGATCCCATGATCCTCTGAACTCCAATACACATGCCCAAAGCATGTCCTCAATAATCTTAATCGTCCTCTCACTCTGTCCATCTGTCTGAGGATGAAATGCAGTACTGAAGTTCAACCTCGTACCCATAGCAGTCTGTAGGCTCTTCCAGAACCTCGAGGTGAACCTGGGATCCCTGTCCGAGACTATCGACAACGGAACCCCATGCAACCGTACAATCTCTGCCACATACTTCTGGGCCAACTGATCGAGAGTATTACTCTCCCTCACTGGCAAGAAGTGAGCCGATTTAGTCAATCGGTCCACTATGAACTAAATAGCATCATGCTGTCTCAGTGTCCTAGGCAATCCCATCATAAAGTCCATGGTAATTCGCTCCCATTTCTACTCTGGAATGGGCAACGAATGCAACTTACCCACTGGAGCCTGGTGCTCAGCCTTGACCTGCTGGCACGTTAGACACCTGGACACAAACTCTGCCACTTGCCTCTTCATGCCAGGCCACCAGAAATGCTGTCTCAGAGTACGATACATCTTGGTCGTACCAGGATGCATCGCATAGGCAGCTACATGAGCTTCCTCTAGGATCTCCCGACTCAAGTCATCAATGTCCGGCACACACAGCCTCTGTCCCATCCATAAAGTCTCATCTCTCAACTCAAACTCTGAATCAATACCAGTCTGGACTCTCTCAATCAGTCTCACTAACACTGGGTCTTGATCCTGAACTCTCCGGATCCTATCATGCAACATCGGCCTCAGCCTCAGAGTAGCAATCAGAGCCCCATCCTGACCCATATCCATCTGAACATTAAGAGCTCTCAACTGAATCAGACCAGGTAATCTCGAAACCTGAACCTGAGCTGCACTACCATGCGATCTCCTACTCAATGCATCGGCCACCACATTGGCCTTTCCTGGATGATACTCAATCGTGCAGTCATAGTCCTTCAGTAACTCTATCCATCTCCTCATCTCAGTTGAGCTCTCTCGACTCAGCGAGATATCGAGACTCTTATGATCGGTGAAGATCTGGAGCGTCTCCCCATCGATAATGTCTCCAGATTTTCAGAGCAAACACTACTGCTGCCAACTCCAAGTCATGCACTGGATAATTTACCTCGTGAGACCTCAACTGTCTCGAGGCATACGCTATAACTCTCCCATGCTGCATCAGTACACAACCCAATCCCTGATGCGAGGCATCACTGTACACTACGAAGCCTCCAGTACCATAAGGAATACCTAACACCGGTGCAGTAGTCAACCGATGTTTCAGCTCCTCAAAGCTCTTCTGGCACTCCTCAGACCATCTGAACGGCACATTTTTCCTCAATAGCTTCGTCAAAGGGGCGGAGATCAACGAAAACCCATCGACGAACCTCCGGTAATATCCGGCCAGTCCTAGAAAACTTCGCAACTCGGGCACACTCTTCGGAATCTCCCAACTCATAACTGCCTCTATCTTGTGAGGATCCACCTGGATACCCTCACCAGACACCACATGCCCTAAAAATACAATCTCATCTAGCCAAAATTCACATTTAGTGAATTTAGCGAACAGCTGTCTCTCTCTCATAACCTATAGAACAATCCTCAGGTGCTTAGCGTGCTCCTGTCTACTCCTCGAATAAATCAGTATATCATCAATAAACACTATCACGAACCGATCCAGGTAGGGCTGAAAAACTCTATTCATCAAAGCCATGAAGGCTGTCGGGGCATTAGTCAACCCAAACGGCATCACTAGGAACTCGAAATGCCCGTACCTGCTCCTGAAAGCACTCTTAGGCACATCGACCTCTGCAATCCTCAACTGGTAATAGCCTGATCTCAGATCCAATTTAGTGAACACCTGAGCTCCCTGCAACTGATCAAATAAATCGTCAATCCTAGGCAGTGGATACTTATTCTTCACTGTCACCTGATTCAACTACCTATAGTCAATGCACAGTCTCAGCGTCTCGTCCTTCTTCTTCACAAACAGTACCGGAGCTCCCCATGGTGAAACACTCGGTCTAATGAATCCCTTATCTAGTAGCTCCTGCAACTGAGCCTTAAGCTCTCTCAGTTCCACCGGTGCCATCCTATACGGAGGAATCGATATAGGGGTTGTACCGGGAACTAAATCGATCTCAAACTCTGTCTCTCGCTCTGGCGGCAATCCCGGCAACTCCTCGGGAAACACATCTGGGAAATCTCTGACTACAGGAACATCCTGCAATCTCGGCTCGACTCTGGTATCCACTACATGAGCCAGATAGGCCTCACAACCTCCCTGCATCAATCTCAGGGCACTCAAGAAGGATATCATCCTCGCGGACACTGCCTGACTAACTCCTCGAAATCTGACTACTGGGTGACCGGAGACTCCAATACAACCTCCTTGGTATAACAGTCCATGATAGCCCTATCTTGCGCAATCAACCAGTCCATCCCAATATCACATCAATCTCCCAAAGAGCGAGCGATCGGATCGGCTTTCAGGCGCTTTCGATCGATCTGAACGACATCCCATCTGAGACCTCTCCCAATACATCAGACTACTGAGGTGTACTCACCTCTAACCTATGCTGTAACCTCTGCCTATCCCCATGCAGTCTACATGCTAAATGCGGTGCAATGAAGGAATGAGTGGATCCAGGATCCAACAATGCATATGCTTCAAGATCAGAAATAAGAAGCATACCCGCAACAACATCCGGGGAATCCTGGGCCTCCTGCCGAGTCATGGCATAGACCCTAGCCTGCGACTGCTGTCTGCTCGGTCCCTCTGACCTCACTGAGGACCCCTCTACTAGGTCCCGGCCTCGGCCTTGGCCTCTCCATCCCGATCCACTTCCACAGCTCTGCTGTATCGTGGTATTGCTGCCTGATCGTCTAGTCATAGTAGACTGGGCTCCTAAAGTCTCTGGGCAGCTCCTCACTAGGTGGTCCATCGAACCACACCTCAAACAGGCTCCAGACAGCCATCGACACTCTCCGCTGTGTCTCTTGCCACAATGCTCACAAAAGGGAGCAGACTGCCCTGAAACTCTGGCACTGCCGCCTCCACTAACAGTCTGTACAACTTTGCCCCTCTGCCCATGACCAGTCTGTCTAACCCCTCCGGCGGACCTGAAGGGCCTACTCTGTCGCTTGCTAAACCCTCTGCTATCATTACTCGATCGTCACTAGATCTCTTAATCTGGTCCCTGACCGGTCTCGATCCCACGTTGTCTCGTTGTTGCTCTATCCTCCTTTGTTGCACCCTCAACTCAATAAAACTGCCCATATCAGATCTAGCCAATAGGGTACGGATCTCCAGTTGAGTCCGCCCTCAAAGCGTCGACACTTGTCGCCTCGAAGCCACCGGTGAAGAAGCATATACCACTAACTCGTTGAAGCAAGCACTCTCATAATCACCACGGTCAAGCGCCTCGTCTCGACTCTAGGAACTCCAGAACTTCATTTCTAGATAAATCTTGGGCATGAAGTTGTCCTTGAACGCCTCGTAAAATCATCCCATGTCGGTGTCAGGGGGCACGGTGGTACTTGCGGGATAGTCTTCCACCACCGATATGCGAGAACCTCATAGCGAGAAACCGCGTAATCGAAACGCTCATCCGGGTCACAGTCTATCTGATCGAGGACTCTCTATGTCCTCTCTAGCCATCCCTCAGCCTCCGTAGGGTCGGTGCTACCATAGAAGTCAACCGCCCCCTGCTTACGCAGTAGATCATATCTCCGTTCCCGTCTCACAGGAACTCGAGGAGGCAACTCCTCTGAACGAGGCACAGGAGACTCCCTACTAGCTCCTACCGATTCCAGGTCAGCTGGTTGTTCAACTCGATCTCCAAGAACGGATGACCTAAAACAGACAAGAAATTCCGATCAGTTATGCTATTCTTACAGTGATTCAAGCCTAACAATACACTATGCCCAAAAGATGCCAAACCATGCTCTGATACCACTTAATGTAGCGCCCCCTCACCGTAGGATACACATCGGGAAACTCGAAGGTCGCACCGATACGTATCCCACGATAAAGGTGCACCACCAGAGCATTTCCACTAATAATCCACATGGCATCGCAATAATTTAAAACCATAACACAACACGATATCAGAAACCACTAAATTTTAAAATCATAAAATCAATCACATACAGTCATCCAATAACATAATAGACAAGTCTATCAGTCCCCTGAACAAAACCAAAAAGGAAACTGATACAAGCATCTATCCTAATTCATCCTCAAAATCCAACCCAGTTGACCGACCTGTGTGCCATTGCTTCTCCTGCCAGCTCGCTCGTACAGTAGGAAAAGGCTATCTCCGGAGCTAGGGGTCTACTCTATCGATCCTGAAAAATTAGATGCAATTTTGGGTGAGTTTGCGAACTCAGTGAGAAACCATCATCGATGGTTCACTCAAATCATGCATTACATAAAAAATGCGTCTGATGTACACGGTAATATTCGATTAACGTGCTTTATAACAATTTCACGATGATCATAACGATTTCTGATGTCGATAACAATTTACCATAGCATAAAGCGATTCACATCACAATTTACTGATAAATCATGGCATCACGTAGTTCGAGAATCGTCACACAATTTGGCAATTCAATCAGTCATGTATATAATGCATATGAGACTCTTTCGATTATTGATCGTGCCCAAGTGCTCGATCGATGCTCGATGGGGACGCGTCAAGATTTCTCCCTCGAGCTCGTGGCGGTCGATCTGATGTTCGAGTTCGAGGCTCTTTTTAGTGATAATAGCACTTGGGTCATATGTCCATTATCTGATCATGCATTTATGCATGCAATGCAGTGTTCAGTAATTCAGTGTATGGCTATAAAAGCCCGATATTGTGATTCTCGATAATATCTGATAATTGATCCGATCTGATAATCCAATCGATCTGATAGAATTATGTCATTTGATCACGTACATTTTAGTAATCATGCAATTTCACAGTCCAATACAGTAGAGGCATACCATCCGATCATGTATATTTGAAATTATCTGATTTCACATTTGGCAAGTAATTCACGTTGAGCATTTAAGCGATCGAGAATTTGAGAAACCAACAGGTTACTCACTGTAACCAGAAACTCTTGCTGGAAGTTCCAGCAATGTCCGTGGAATGACGATCCAACGACGCCTCTATAACAGTAAAATACAGTCCCATTATTAGATGCTTAATTAAATAGTTCAGTCATGCATATATCTCAGTGAAATTATGTACAATGCATGCTCATGATTTTTCCCCGGCGCTAAAACCCAATTTTGAACTCTTATATCCCATTCTAACACTTCGCTCAATAGATCGACAATAATTGATCCAATCCTATAATTCAGTTCAATTTCCTCAATTCATAATCCCCATAGCAATTTCCTATCCATTAGGTCAAAACCTCTATTGAAAATCCCAATTAAAACACCAATTGTCTCAATTTAATCTTTAGGTCACACTATGAACCATAATCGACCTTATTCTCGATAAATCAATACCAATTAAATTAAATTCTAACTCCCATAATTATCCTCAATTATAGACCTCTTTCTCTAGTTCATAACAGATCAGGAATCACCTCAATCGAAGGTCTATACCAAAAGTTTCGCCCAATAATCTAAATCAATCCAATCAGAAATGCCCCTACGCCGCGACCTTGCGCCCTTCGCCGCGACGCATACGGGTCGCTCGTCGCGGCGTGAAGCACGCTCGCCGTGGCGTGCGCTCTTCTTCCCGCTCGTCGCGACGTAAGCCAAAAGGCTCGTCGCGACGTGTTCATGAAAAATATCCATTTTTCTCTTGTTTACGTAATGTCAATAAAGCACCAAATTTATCTCATATACTGACAACTCATAAGGATTTGCATGTACTTACTTGATAAAACTTCAAATTCTTCAAAATCTCAAGAAGCCCTAATTTCTCATACCACCCACGTACATCATCTTGAAGGTAGATTGGCTTAGGTTTTTCTTGTGGTAAAAGAAAAAGATAACAAAGTGGGAAGGGTAATAGACAAATGAAAGCAAGATGTATCTTTGGTGAAGGTTTGATGAAAAACTCTCTGAAAAAGAAGAAGCTTGAAGAGGATAGCTACGCAAAAGAGAACTGGGACAAGAATAAAAGTACTTAGTCTTTTAAGTTACAAGAAATGTGACTTAGTTTTTCAAATGAAAAGAATGGTAGACTTAGTAAGATTTGGCTTGTCTTGGCAAATGACACTTGTCACTTGTCCATTTGTCCAATTTTTAAAACTTTAAACTGAGTTTTCTAATTAAACTAGTCTAATCATCTCTAAAATTTTTCTCCTGTTTGTCTATAAATTTTTAATATCATTATCTCACAAATTCTAAAGTCATCTTTCAAAATTCTTCATTATCATTTAACTCTCATTTCTATTTCCATTCATCAATTTACTTACCACTTGGCATTTTTCCTAGTTCAATAATGTCCAACATTTTAGAAATTTACCTAAAATTCACCAAAATTTCTAATCCAATAACTACACTCTCAAAATTAGTTTTCAATTCAAATAAACCACAATTCTCAATAAAATAACATATCACATATAAAAATAAATTATACCGAAAATTATCAATGAATGCACATACAATTATTTTAATATGCAAAAGTTACTATTTACATGTAGGTGTATGTCATATTATGCATGAGCATGAATTACACTTTCTAATTTCACTATAATCTCATATATATACTATTTTAGCCTTAACATGGATAATATGATGTTACAATAAGCGGGTCACATCTTAGTATACTATTCCTAATACTAGGGTCGAGGTTTTTATAATTATATTTTAAGATCATGAATTTGGGTCTAAGCTTTTTATAATTATTATACTTTTTCATCACCCATTTGAAAGTTCTCATAGCATAACCCATTGAAAGTTTTGAAAGCATATGATATTCTCATTAGCAAAGAGAAAAGTGGGAAGATTGAATCTTGGAATCGCACACACCTCAAAGAGGTGAGACTTAAAAGAGGTGGTGCTGCATCCAACGTGGCATCAATTATTCGTGAGACATGAATCATCACTAACTCTCTCACTAGTTTAGGTGACATCCCAAACCTAGATACATTTCACTCTTTCGTCAATTGTTGTGTTCCTTTGATGCAAGTATATAAGTATTTTGATTTGTTTGAAGATCTTAGTTATAAGGAGTTCATGGTCTAAATCCATGGGTGAGGTAGGAGATGAGGGTTGGGTTGGGTAAGAGAGAGAGAGAGTAAAATGGGAGAGAGAGATAGAAGACATCAATGACGATTATGGTAGTTTAATTTTTATTTTTACAAATAGGTCCTTCAATTTTTTAAAGTTTATAGTATCGACTAGTAATTGGCTAATATTTATATCACTGGTATTAGGCAAAATTTCTGGTACTGACTAGTATCGATAACCGATACCAAATCTATGAATTTCATACTATTTTTTGACTGGTTTGATACCTTCTCGCTAGTATTGCTCAATATCATACAAATCTCAGAACATTGCAACTAACGAGAAATAGTCTAAAAGGAAAAGAGAAGCATAGTACCTTGCATGCAAGAGGGCAGGTTGAGTTCCATCCAAGTGAAGAATATGTACCCTATCAACCAGTAGTCACAATCGCTTGGCTCTTGAGGACGACTATCTTTGAAATTTAGGGATTAATGCAGACAATAAAAGGGAACTATTTGTTGAGCAACTGATGATGGTGAAGAGGACACACAGCAAGCAACACATATGCATTTCACACGTTAGTAGTTGAGGGTAATTGTTTACAGAAAAATTTAAACTCTGACTATTAGAATCAAATGACATGTTTTTTAATGGATCTAAGTGTGGGAGGAAAATTTTGTTGAACATTCCACAAAATCTTCAATGAATTATTTTTTAATTTTAAAAAATATGAGCGTAGGCTTGACAATTGGGGCCACATGACCTGAGGCCTATCAGCCAAGGCTAAACAACATCATTTTTTTTAAAATAATAAATTGGGTAGGGCTAACCTAACTTGACTTGGGCCTAGCCCTGATCCCTAGATGTAGGAGGCAACATATAGCTTATATTATAAGGATAGTTGTTTTTCAGTTTCAATTTTTTACACAGTGGTCATGAAGTTTTTGTTAATTTCTTAAGTGTTATAGGTCAAAATTAAAATATATAAAATTATAAATTGACCCTAAAATGGAGGTTAAACTAAATTAAAACCTATAAAGTTCATTAAAAACATTAAAGAAAATCTTAACATTTTCATATTTTTCAATTAAATTTAATAAATCAACAAAAGGTTTTATTGGTCTCGATGTCACTAATAAAATCAATAAACATTATTTTACTTTTGAATAGTCATAACATATTTAGCATTATAAGGATAACACAAAGATTATTAAGTTTACTAATAGTGTGTGAGAATAGTAACTCTTGGTACTAAATATCTTTTATTATCTAATATAATAAAGCGTTAACTTTAAAAAGGAAAATTAACAAAACTAAAATAATGAATAAGAAGCAACCAATGAAGGTGATAGATAATACAACTAGTAACTAAACTAGATTTAGGTGAAGGATCCATGTAGAATATTTCTTATACTTGAATTTATCTTGATTCAATGATAAACCCTAGTTACTTAGATCAATAGAAAATTTGAAGGTACAACTATATTCTTTTCAAGATATACAATCTATCCTTAAGTTGATTTCTACAAACATAGAGTAGTTAACACTTAACGAAATTTCCCACATTTAAACATTTCCTTATCCTCAAGCTAATAAATCTCATTTCTCTTAATTTAAATAGTAACAACTATGAAAGAATTTAACAAATCAATTTTATCAATCAAGATTCTCCATCATCCATTCAATTGCAAAATTCATTAAATTATTAAGCATTTACTACTTGCATCAAGTCATGAATCAATCCAATTCACTCCATAACCTTTCTAACTTTAACTCAATCCATAAAAATCAACCTAGTGCATAGGATGAACATACCTAGAAAGATGCTTCAAATTTCAACATTTTCATACTCCTTACTGAAAGAAAAGCAAAATACTAGCTTTAAAATGATACATAAGACTATTTAGAAGCTTGATTGGAAAGTTATCTTACCTTTTAACATGAGAGTAAGCACATTGTCATAGATATTTTCAATTACTCAATTAGGTTATCATTTTAAATAGCTAGTAGCATTACTCTTTAACCTAAATCTTTTAAAAGTCAACGAGTGAATTTATTCTATATTCACTTATTCAGGCTTTCATTTTCATTTTATTTTTATGTAGGATAATGAAAATGCTAAAAGAGTTTTCACATCTAACTTAATTATATATACAAATTATAAAAATATCGTAATATAAAACAAGTATCCATTTTCAAAATTAATGAAACAAATTGAAATTAACTTAATTGTTAAAGCTCATAACTATTTGTCTAAATAAATCAAATAACAATAATAATTAAACTCATAATGAATAATCTTTATCAATATTTTAAATAAAATTTTAGAATTTTGATTAAACTAATTATAGCAAAATTAACAGAAGTTTTATATTATCCTCAATCTACATAACATATAAGAACAATGAAAACAAATAAAACAATATAAAAAAAGGCAAATAGAACTAATATTCCTCAGTAAATTAAAAAAAATCGTTGACTTTATCCAATGTTATCATTATCAGTCCAACGCCAGTGAAATCTGATCTCTATCCAAGTAGTGTTGTTATGTAACATGCATAACTCCCTCAAGTCTTGCCTCAAATAAAATGATTAATATCTAATCATGAAATAATATAAAAATAAACTTAAAACCATAAGTATAAAACTACTAAGACGACCAAAACTATCATTAAAGTTCTTAATGGCTACTAAATTAAAACAAAACACTTAAATGTGGAGTTGTCTGTCTCCCTACAATTACTTCTTTAGGAGTCTTTTTAAGTGTAGCTCTTTTCAAATCCTATAGTCAAAGGCTTGCCTCTACCACATTGTTATATGCTATCAAATGAATACTACTTAAAGTTGGCTGATACATTTTAGTTGATGAAGTACTAGTATTACAAGAAATAATAAAACTTTCTAAATCTTCAATTATTTGTGGTAATTTATTTTGTAAGATGAAAAAATATTTCTCATTTTGCAAAATTACTTGACAATGTTCTTCTTTTATATTTAATTACTTTTCTATGAATTATTAATTTATACTTTCACTATAAAATTATTAAATTTCAGAAAATAGAATTTGTAATTAACCTTAAATTGAAACACATATTTGTATATACTCGATTAAATTATTGATTTTTTTTTGGTTGAATCTGTGCACTGTGCTCACCGCTAAAGAACGAGTATTTATACTAAACATAAAACAATGCCGTTTTACACTCGGAAAAATAAAAGAACTCTACTATAAACATCTTAAACCCTCAAACCTTAAGCCCTTAAACCCATGGTTGGAGGAAGAGGAAAACCAACTGCTGCCAACGAAAGCTCTACTTTTCAAGAATACTCACCGCTCAAGTCACCTACTCAATTAACCCAACTAGGGTTTCCATATTGTTTCTTGCGGTGCATACGCTCCTTTTCTGATTCCAGTTTTTTGTTCGTTTGATGGTTTGTTTCTTCTGATTCTTGTCGTTGCAGGGGCAGTGACGCTATTGGTTTCGGACATTATATCATTCGATATAATTCTTTTCTAAAATTATAGTTATCGTTTTTAAGTTATACTTCGAACTAATACGTTTTTGATTATACGTTTAGTTATAGATACAGAGGCGTAGTTGGATTTTTTTGTTCTTTGCAGATGGCACTGGAATACTGTTTCAGTCTCGACTGTGCAATCAAGAGGTTGATTGCCCGGTGCCCAGAGCTTGTAAATTCGAAGCTTAATGAAATTTTAGGAAAGGTATTGATCAGTTCTAGTTTTGAATTTTATAAAGTATACAAGAAAGAAAGTAGCTTTGGTAGTGGAATTTATGCGAGTTGTGCATGCAGGACGAGATGATGGTGGAAGAAGCAGTAGTGAAATTGTTGGCAGAGTTGTTTCCAAACCCAAAGTACACCATTCCTTTGTGGCGATGCTTTCGGCCAATAGTTCGCAAGATTGTAGAAAGAGTTGTGGCAATGCTTGGGCAGTGCAACCTGAGTTCTGACTTGGGTGAAATGGCCGATGAAGAAATTATTTATGTTGTTGAGTCCTGTGATAGGAGTGGGAAGGGTATGGTGCTTCACGAGCTAGCTTGCTTGGCTTTCTGTCGTGCCCTTGAATTGGATCGCTGTTTATGGGGGTAAACTAAAATAACTTGAACTCTTTCTTTCTTTTTTCTTTTTTGTTTGAATTTCAGTTTGGTAATGATTGTGCTATCAGTAAAAGTTTCTTTTGTTTGTGTATTTGTTCTGATGCAAGCTACGTCGTCATGAATATCTTTTATATGAGTGTTGGCATAAACTTGTCTACCTTTCTGTAAAAGATTTTGTAGAGCTATAGCTCATTTTCTTCTCCAGTTATCACTGAGCTGCTTGTTTGTGCGAGACAAAACAATATCTGTCCAATCAAAGGCTTTATACTTTGTGAATGTATACGGATATCAGTTTTTTGTGGCCATATGTCATCATTCATGAGGAGTTGAAACCTATTCCAATTGTTTGGATGAACATTTTTAGAATTTTTTTTGCTTATATTTTTATGCACTCACTCTAAAGGTCACAGGCTCTTATAGTGAAACAAAATTGAAGTTTGTAGTCATGCTTTGGTATGTTCATACAATACTTGAGATGTCTACATGTTTAATTGGGTTCATGGCCTTGCTTCTGATTTGTATAGTTTTAATTTTCCTGCCTTCTGTTTTTGCAACTAACCAGTTACATTTACCTTTTCCTATTCTTCATTTGACTGTTTATAGGTACTGTTACCATTTATTTTTCAGCAGTTTCTTGCTCGTAGTTTTAATTAATTGTCATGATCATGAAGTGCGATATTTCTCTTCTGGTTTAAAGTACTTATATGCTGTATTAAACTGCTGGATTTATTTGATGGGTGGTGTCTGCTTTTACTGAAATCAAGTTAAATGAATAAAAACATATTTAAGGTGTATAAATTCTTCTTGCTGCTGGGAATTCCTTATGCAACCACTTGGTCACTTATTGCAGGCTTGTATCAGCTTACTTCAAATTTGCTCCGCCACCTTTCCAGCGTTTTTTGAGGAATGCAACAGTTTATGATCCATCCAAGGTAGTTATTAATTTGCAATTAGAAACTGAAAGTTATGGTTTTAATTATCTGCAACATAATTTTGTAGTCTATCTCTTTTTTCTGCATGTTTGCTTTTACTTGCTTCTGTGTAGAACCTGTGCTACTATGTTGGTGTCTAGGCTAAGGGATTCATACTTTTCCTTTCATGTTTTTGAGTTTGATCCTGTACTTAATGAGTCATTTCCTAGTGTTGGGAGAAAGTATTATTGGCGTATATTATTAGTACTCTTATCTTTAACTTTCATTTAGAGCACCAGGCTTTAGGTGAAAGATTGACAAGTGTTTCTTATGCAATGATGTTGCCAAACAACCTTATGCTTTGCAATTCTTTTTCTTTTTACGTTCAAGTAGCCATGTGCTGGGTAATTGCAATCTTCTTAGTTATACTTTCAAGTGGAATGAACAATTTTCTCCCCTTTTTCAGGTTGTAGCTAACTTATTTGCTGCCCGCATATCTTACCGTCTTCTTCTCTTGGAACCTGAATACTTCTCTCAATGTTGGGATTGGTCTTGTTTTCTGGAACTTGTAAAGAATTCTGTAAATCTTGACTTAGTTCCTGCGGCTGAGCATACAAAGGAGATTGCAGATATAAGATGGTGTGGAATACAAGTATTATCTGTTGTGTTAAAAATAGGTGACAGAGCAATTGCTAATTTCCATTTTAATGCTGAAGATGCTGCTTCTTGTTTAATGCGGTCAGTTTTTAAAATTTTTATAGAGTACTTTTCTGAATTTTATTGGTAGTTCCATCTTTACAATACTCTCAACTTATTTTCCAATTTCAGCTGGGAGGAATTTTGTCAGGATGTAGCTACAGAGAAGGTTGGCTTATATACTGAATCCTCTGATAAAGTTGAATCTATAGCCACCAACTTCAATCAACAGAATTGCTTGGAGTCTTTTGGTGTAAACTCATTTACTGCATCACATAGTTGTGAGACTGAACCGATGAGCAAGAGTCGGAGGATGCTCACGTGGTAAGGAATATGAATTTGTTCTCTTGGGTATCTATGGAGGATTAATAATTTCTTTTCATTTTCTTACAGCCATTGTTAACATTTTCAATTTTCCTCACTAAGGGGGGTAATTATATGAGGTTTTTCTAGAAGCATATAATTATGTTCATTGTATTTGACTTGGTTTTTGGAACTTTCTACATTTAAAATGTCTCCATGTTTTTTCCAGTTTTGGGTGATGTGGCCCAAAAACTGATTATTTCTCTTGATCATGTTTGTTAACATGGGAGTTTCTAACTTATGATATTGCTTTTTATTTTTTGTGTAATTCAGTGATGGTACATCAGTTGATAATGTATTTGTGATGACATCTTCGGTAATGAAGAGCTTTGACATGGCTGTTTTAGCTGTGCGTCAAAAATGGCCTGTTCTATTGTATGGCCCTGCTGGTGCTGGGAAAACTGCTATTATTAACAAGTTGGCCAGGGATGCAGGGACTGAAGGTATTTATTATCAGAGTAGAAACTCAACATATCATGTTTTAATTCTAATGGAGTAGCTCTGAAGCTCATCTTTTTTCTAACTATTTCTTGAAACTTCTGTCTTATACGTTCATCTCCATTCAGACCAATGGAATTCCTAAACTGAGGCCAATCTGTTCTGGTTGACTTTGAATAATGTTTACTCTTGAAAATACAGACATAGGATATGGATATGGCATAACAAATCTTTATTGGCAAAGATGATATAAGAAAAGTCATTAAATGGAACCAAAGCTGTTTAACTTGACTAGATAATTGGTCTTCACTTTATACTCTTGTTACTGAAATGCCCTTTTGATGTGAAGCTCATATTATTATTAGTTTTCATGAGCGATTTGGTTGATTTCTATGTATAAAGAATTCCCTTCATGTTTTTGTAGGTAGAAAATACTTTATATGATTATAGTCTAATCGATAGCTTGCAATGCACTTCATTAATATCCTGTTATGTGATGTTGGCCCCTTTATATGGTTGATATTAATTTTCCTGACTATTCTTTCTTCCTTTTCCCTCATCCTCCTTTTCTTTAAAAAAGTTCTCTCTATTCATATGGATGATCAACTTGATGGCAAAACATTACTTGGGAGTTATGTTTGTACCGAGCAACCTGGTGAATTCAGATGGCAACCAGGGTCACTTATCCAGGTTTTTATCCTTTAAGAGAAATGATTGTAGTTTTACTATTTCATTCATGGATACCTAATTGAGGTGTTGTGCAATACTTTGGATTTTCCATAGGCTGCACTGAATGGTTTTTGGGTTGTCTTTGAGGACATTGACAAAGCAGCGCCAGATGTTCAGTCTATATTACTACCTTTACTTGAAGGTGCAAGCTCCTTTACAACTAGTCATGGGGAGGTATTACCCTTTTGCTGGTGGTATTTATGTTGAAATTTTCTTAGTTATTAATGGAATGACTGCTCAACATTGAAAGCTGAAAAGATGCATGCTAAAACTCATCACATGAATCAGATGGTGATACCTTTATACTTAATTTTGATTATGGTATCATGTGTTGCTATGAGATCTATCGACATTGATATTATGGACTCCTTGTTTTGGTAAATTGTACATATATTATTTAAAGAAATAAACAAAGAAGTAAAACTAGTAGAGTTCCTAGGCCTTTCAAATATGTTCAGATGTTCCTTTGTTATGATGTTTATACCTGAAAATATTCAGGAAATAAGGGTAGCAGAAAGTTTCCGACTGTTCTCTACCATTACCACTTCCAAGAGTGATATATCTCGCAGTGCTGAAGGTTTTTATATTGCATCTCAGTTGTTTTTTGTAGATTTCTTTTGAGGTTCCTAGTTCGTTGGTGGGTTATTAATGTCATAATCTGTAATATCTTTGCATTGAAGGTGGAAACTTAATCAGCAATCTTTGGAGGAAAGTGATGATTGGCCTTCCGAACACTAATGATCTACTAAATATAGTAAAAGCCTGGTTTCCAGAGTTGGAGCCTCTTGCAGGAAAATTAGTAGGTGAGAGATAAAGGGATGTCATAGTATTTTGTTTCCCAGTTCACCCTATTCTTCATCTTAAAGCAATATTATTCTTGCAGAAACATTGGAAAGAGTGAACTCTGCTCTTGTCATTTCTCCCAATAGATTCTCATCAAGGTATTGGGTTGTTCATTGTGCATGCCTTGCAAGTTAATTCAATGTAAAATCTGTTACCGCAACTTTTGGATCTTTGTGCAGGGATCTGCTTAAATTGTGCAAACGAATTGCGGCATTTGGTTATGAAGATGTTGGCAAATTGCTGACTGCTTATCAGTGTCATTGTATATACCAAGAGGTCTGATATCATCATATGCACCTTTCAGGCATTATTATGTATTCTGTAATGGATTGAATGGTTTCCTATTATGCTTTTTATTTTCCTTGATGAATTTTTTGCTACTGCTTTTAGGCCGTGGATATATTTACATCCTTTCTGGTGTCTGTTGACAATCGTCTGACTGTAATGAAAGCCATTGCGAAATTGTGGGCTATTCCAATTCCAGATACTGGAGTAATTTATCCTCATAAGCCCGAACTTCAGGTCTCTGTTGTGTTAGTTGTAATCCTATCTTGACTGCCTATATGCTGTTGCATAAAACTAATATGTTAAAATAAATTGCAGGGTTCGTTTATAGAACTTAGAATTGGACGAGTTACTTTGCAACGTTCTGAAACTGCGGTTGGTGAAAGCATTTGAGATTATTTCATTTTAGTTTAACTAATTTCTTCATTTATCAACTAATAATTCTTTTGGTTCTTACAGTTGCGTGGCCATGAGAATCTTGTTAAGATGTGTAGTTCCTTGAATGTTCTTGAGAAAATAGCCTGCTCTATTAAGTATAACGAGCCTGTTCTTTTAGTTGGTGAAACTGGAACTGGGAAGACTACCCTTGTACAGAATCTGGCCATGATGCTTGGTCAGAGGCTTAGTGTCTTGGTAGGTAATCAAATGTATCTGTTGTGGTGATATTGAGACATATTGCAATTAATTCCACTTTATCTGTTGCAGAATTTGAGTCAGCAAAGTGATGTCGCTGATTTATTAGGAGGATTTAAGCCCATGGATCCACAGTCAATATGTATTCCTTTGTACAAGGAGTTTGTGGATTTGTTCTCAAAGACATTCTCTGCGAAGGTTTTTTTTTTTTTTTTCAAAACATGATCGCTTGTTTGATTTTTTGTTGTTGGCGTAAACATTTTCTGGCATATTGTGATCTGCAGGAAAATGATAAACTCTTTGCTTTCTTACAAAAGCAACTGATCTCTAAAAACTGGAAAACTTTGTTGAGTGGGTTCAAGAAATATGTTGATAATTTTGAAAAGAAAGTTAAAATCGAACGAACTGGCTCTGGGAGGAAGCGAAAGAAACCTTTGGATGAAGAAGAAAAGGTTCAAGCTTGGGAAAAATTTTCTGTGA
The DNA here is from genome assembly GCA_029891385.1 of Erythroxylum novogranatense. Classification (NCBI taxonomy): domain Eukaryota; kingdom Viridiplantae; phylum Streptophyta; class Magnoliopsida; order Malpighiales; family Erythroxylaceae; genus Erythroxylum; species Erythroxylum novogranatense. The sequence continues at coordinate 27,220,810 of CM057224.1, read as the reverse complement.
AACTTGTAACGGCCCGTGGTCAAATAGGAGTATCATCTGGAATGATATTTTCATTTGTAGAAGGGGCTTTTGTTACTGCTCTCAGAAAAGGTGAGTGGATTTTGCTTGATGAGGTCAACTTGGCTCCTCCTGAGACCTTGCAGAGACTTATTGGTGTTCTTGAAGGAGAGTTTGGATCACTTTGTTTGCCTGAAAGAGGGGATGCCAGTCATATACCTCGACATCCTAATTTCCGGATATTTGCCTGTATGAACCCTGCAACTGATGCTGGGAAGCGGGACTTGCCTCATGCTTTACGAAGTAGATTTACAGAGCACTTTGTTCATGATTTCTTGGATAGAGAAGACTTGAGATTATTTATTAGGAAGTTTATGGAGGAATGCCAGTCTGATAGAAGACTGGAGGAGAACATGATTGACTTCTATGAATCAGCCAAAAGGATTTCTGAAGAAAGGTTACAAGATGGAGCTAATCAGAAGCCACAATACAGTTTAAGGTCTTTATACCGTGCACTTGAATATATCAATAAGGGAAAAACGAAATTTGGATTTCAGAAAGCAATTTACGATGGGTTCTCCATGTTTTTCCTCAATTTGTTGGATAGGTCAAGCGCCAAGGTAATGAAAAAGATGATCATACATACGTTGTTAAGGGGGAAAAAGCCTCCAACTGTACCTATTGATTATTATTTGACAGTTAAAGCAAGCTCTATGTCTGGTGATTTCTTGGAGAATTATGTACTGACAAAGAGTGTTACAAAACAACTTGAGAACTTGGCACGTGCTGTTTTTATCAAGAGATACCCTGTTCTCTTGCAGGGTCCAACTTCCAGTGGGAAAACTAGCCTTGTTCAGTATCTTGCTGCAAGAACTGGTCATGAATTTGTACGCATAAATAACCATGAGCATACTGATCTACAGGAGTATTTGGGTTCTTATATTTCTGATGTTCATGGAAAGCTCATATTTCACGAGGGTGTATTGGTTCGGGCTGTTCGGAATGGTTATTGGATAGTTTTAGATGAGCTAAATCTTGCTCCATCTGATGTGTTGGAGGCAATGAACCGATTGTTAGATGATAATAGAGAACTCTACGTACCTGAACTTCGTGAAACCATTAGAGCACATCCAAATTTTATGCTTTTTGCCACTCAAAATCCACCAAATATTTATGGTGGCCGTAAAATACTTTCTCGAGCATTTCGGAACCGATTTGTGGAGATTCATGTGGATGAAATCCCAGAAAATGAGTTGATCACAATAATAGAAAAAAGAGGTAAAATTCCTGGAAGCCGTGCTAAGTTGATGGTTGAAGTCATGAAGGAGTTGCAATTGCTGAGGCAGAGTAGCAAAGTATTTGCTGGAAAACATGGATTTATAACTCCTAGAGATTTGTTTCGTTGGGCTAGTCGTTTGAGAACCTTTGGATATTCGAAAGAAGTTATGGCTGAACATGGCTACTATCTTCTAGCAGACAGGTTGCGAGATGAAAGAGAGAGAAGTGTTGTACAAGAAGTTTTGGAAAAGGTTCTCCGTGTGAAGATTGCCAATGATGACTTGTACAAGGTACTTTAACCTTGTTATTTGAGTTTGCATTGGCTGTTTACAAAGTATCTTGGTATATTTTTCCTTTTAAGTATAGGTTTATTGCATGTTACATTTGCATTAAACATTTGTTTGAACCTTTCGATGGGTTGATTCAAGTGTGAATATCAGTTTTATCATTTGGTATTCAATCTACATGGTAGTAATTGAAACAGAAGTAGATGCATACCAAACATCTGCCTTTCTCATCTGCATTTCATCTGGTTAGTGAATTAGTGTATCATTGATGCGCTTTCCGAACAGGAAAAAATTGATTGACCTCCATAAAAGAATTTGAATGTCACTTTATCTCTTGAAAGGACAAAACGGATTAACATTGGGGATCAAGCAAATATTTTATAGTGATAACATAGGCAACCAAATAGTGGCTTTTTTGTTTGAGAAATAACCAAGTAGTTGTTTAATTATCTCTTTATCTTTTGAATATCTCGACTAGGAAGAATATATCAAAATGACAAAATGGATTAACACTGGGGACCAAATAGCTTATATTGATAACATAGGCAACCGAGTAGTGGTGTGAGATACGTAGTTATTGGAAATATATCAAGTATTTATGTCATTGTTTGTAGATAATTTAGAAATTCGGACCTTCTTTTGGTCCTGCATTTGAAAGTGTCTATAATAGGATTTGCATGTTGATGGCATTATTTGTGCTTTGCAGGCAATAGCATTATTGTCTACCGATCATGTTGATATCTATTGCTCCTATTCATAAAGTCTTCTTCTTTATTTCATTTGACTAGCATTGTGATATGTTCTCTTTATTGTGGGTGTTGCGAGAGATTCTTCTTCAAAAAACAAAGGTGTTGCGAGAGATTGTAGGTTACTTATTGCATGTCTAGCATTTGATATGTTCTCTTTATTGTGGGTGTTGCGAGAGATTGTAGGTTACTTATTGCATGTTGTTCTTCCTTATTTCATTTGACTAGCATTGTGATATGTTCTCTTTATTGTGGGTGTTGTGAGAGATTGTAGGTTACTTATTGCATGTTGATTGTCTCTCTCTCCAAAGAGCTGTCTTGTGCTTGTCCTACTTCTCAGCATTGTCATTCTATTGTTGCATCTTGTTTAAAGGTGCAATATGGTCTTTTTGTCATTGCACCTTGTTTAAAGGTGCAATATGGTTGTTCTGTCATTGATATGGTATTTATGTGCTTTCAATCTTCCCTATCTTGATCAGGGAGCAGTAGAGCTGGACCCAAAATCAGTTGGAAAGGACATTGACAGTTTTGGAGAGTATGAAACCTCTAGATTTTTCACCAATCCTGAATTTATATTTTTCTTCGAATTTTATTAACTGAAGTATGTGGTTCTTGCAGTGTGATGTTGACTAAAAGTATGAGAAGATTGTACTTTCTTGTGAAGTGCTGTTATGAGTTACGTGAGCCTGTTCTACTAGTTGGTGAAACTGGTGGTGGGAAGACCACTGTCTGTCAACTATTGAGTAGATCATTGGGAGCGAGGTTGCATATATTGAATTGTCACCAGTACACAGAAACATCAGACTTCCTTGGGGTTTGTGTTCCATATTGTTGATACTCTTTGTTGCTTTCGTTCTTTGAGCATTGATTGTTTTAATCCCATTGGAAGCGTTTTTTGTCATTCAAAATAATCTTGACCCTCTTGACAGGGATTCTATCCTATCAGAGAGAGATCAAGATTAATGTCTCAATTTGAGGATATAACTGGGAAATTAATGCTGTCAAAGGCCTCAAGCATCTTCTCTGAGGGCATGGTGGGCAAGTGTTATTCATTCTATATCTTATCTTAGCATCAATATTTGGGTGATGTATAAGATGGCATCACATGCATTCTTTGGATGCAGAAAATTTCTCCCGACATTCGTCAAGCTCCTGCTACTCTTGATCAACTTGCATCTGTGATAACTTCATATAGACAAGGCTGGATTTCATGTCCTGATTTTACTGCTAGGGATCTTGGTTGGCTTGAACAGATGAAATTAGAACTGACTGAGTTGCATCAGAAATGGCAGGCAATTTTTATGTGGCAAGATGGCCCTCTTGTGCAAGCAATGAAAGAAGGTGATCTGTTTCTTGTGGACGAAATTTCATTAGCTGATGACAGTGTGCTGGAGAGACTAAATAGTGTCTTGGAGCCTGAAAGAAAACTGGTTAGAATCCTCCTATCAATTTGTTCCTAGTTGCTTTAGTGACACTGATTTATCAGTTAATTGCTATCCAACAGCGGAAAAATCTTTTCCAATTACTTGAAATCATTATTGCACAGTTTATCATTACTTTTTATGACTTCAAATCATATTGTAGATTTTGACAGCATGAGTCCTCCTGGGCTTAATTTATTCGTAGGTTTTTACAGGACTGGTACTGCAAGGCATATGTTTTGATATACTTGATGTTTATTCACTGTAAATAATATATTACAGTGGCAGCTGTTCAATTTACTATATTATTTAGTGGAATCAGAGTCTTCAGCATTCAGCTTTTTCTTCATTTATGAACTTTGATGTTTGTGTTATTTTCAGGCCTTGGCAGAGAAAGGAGGTTCTGTAATGGAAGAAATTACTGCTCATGAAAACTTTTTTGCGCTTTCAACAATGAATCCTGGTGGTGATTATGGCAAAAAGGAGTTATCTCCAGCTCTCCGTAACCGTTTTACCGAGATTTTTGTCCCTCCTGTTAGTGACATTGACGAACTTAGAGATATTGCTAAAAAGAGGTTTGTCTATTTGAAAACCACTGAGAAGTGCATAGAGAAGTAAACCGAATATTTTGTGCCTGAATTTCTCTATTTCGTTTCATTTTTGATCTTCAGGTTCCAAAGTCCAGAACTGTCATACATTGTGGATTCACTACTAAAATTCTGGGAGGTACATTATCTTTAAATCCTTGATCTGAAAAGATTATAAACTTTCTAATCTTCAGTTCAGACAATATTGCTTGACAATACTTTATTCTGGTTCGAATGTGTAACCTTGGTCAGATCTCAAAATTGCTATTGCATATGATGTACAGGCTGAGAGCCTGATTTTAAATTATGTAGTTCAGATAGTCTTGTAGCTGAGCTTTTTCTTTCCCTTTTTAATTTCAAAGGAACAATTTAGTTACTTTTCTGTCAATATGTCCATTTTTCACTACAGTGGTTCAAGCAACTACAGACAGGGAAAATGCTTACTGTGAGGGATCTGCTATCATGGATTGAATTTATTAATGTGACCAAAGGAAGTTTGGGAACTGATGATGCTTTCCTTCATGGCCTTTTCCTTGTTGTGCTTGATGGGTTGAGTCTAGGTAATCCCTGCTATATTTACTTATGTAATTGTTTGAATTTGCTTGTTAAGGACTATATCTCAAATTATGGAAGGTACTAAATTTTAGTATCACCCTGAGTTTATTGCAATTGGTTCTTGTTTTTTGTGATTGTTTTGGATTAAAAGACATGACAGATAAGGGTAGAAAAGAGGAGCTTAACAGAATGATTGGTAATAGGTGCTTACCTATAACTAGGGATTCAGTTGATACAATAACTTCTTCTCTGAAGTCTTCCTCTCGATTGGAGGCATACATTATATGGTGCTCATTTGTCAAATGAAAAAGGAAACTGATTCCCGCTGAAAGCCTGAGTGAATTTGTGGTCACTAGACCTAGCTCATACTTGGCATGTTCTTTATTTAATTATACCTGTAACAAAATCATAGCTCATTTATATATGTTTTGTTCTTTCATGAAATACTGGATTAGTGGGGCATATGTTTCATCTTAGTTATAGGTTTAGCTATATGTAAAAACCACCTATTGTAGAAGTGGTTTGAAACTATGCATCTCACAAGAAGTATGATCCACCTGTGCCCTACCTTTGCGGTACATCTAACTACTTGCTTCTTACGCTAGTAAGTTTCACCTGTTGGTTGATACTAGTTTCTGTTTTACCTTTTCTTTGTTTGGTTTGATCTCAAGTTTTGCTCCTCCAGGTGCCCCTATTGCATCCAGCATTAACTTGTTTCATATTTGGCTGTAATTACTCATCTGTTGTATATGACTTTCAGGTACTGGAATTTCTACAAGGGATGCTTTGCTGCTGAGGAAGGAAAGTTTCTCTTTTCTTTTAAAGAAACTTAAGGTGTGGTATTGGGCTTCTTTGTTTTAGTTGTGCTTGACTCTGGTGTAATTGTATAGAGCTGAAGTTCTTATCTCCATATTTGGGTTTGTTTTGCATCATAGCTTGCCTCTCTCCTATCCTTGATGCAGTTACCATGGGATGGTTTCTATATTTTCTCTCTATTTCTTGGCCTTGAAATTGAAGTTTTACTAGGTATCAAGGGAAGCTTCCATCTAGAGTACAATAATCTGCTAATTCTAGCTTAGAATGCTGTGTTTTATAGTATATGGCTTCTTCATTTGGTATGCCGAGAAAAATATCCGAACAGGAAATATAAGTAAATATGAAATCTTTCTGTATTCTACTTCTTGTTTTTGGTATTTAGATTAAGGCTATATTGGTAAACCAATCTTTAATCTTTTCTGCAAAATGGAAAATGTTAAGGATTTTTCTATTCTTGTTGCAGCTGGATCATACCCAATTTCGTATGGAGGATTATGGCTGGGAAGATCATGGATCATCTACAGATAACTCAGTGAATACTGATATGCTACATGACAAACTCTTTGGCATCCATCCATTTTATATTGAAAAAGGTAGTTAATTAATCACCTCTCTCTTATTAACAGTGTTACCGCGATGTGTTCATGATTTAGGGGTTTTCACTTGCAGGCGTGATATTTAACTATAGTATCATGTACTCATTTCCCAACTGGTGAACTGTGTGGGAAAATAGTTTTAATGTACTGTTGCATCACAATAATCAGTATTGCTGTATACATATTTTATTCAACGTTGTCTTCTTCTTATTGGTTTAACATATCTAGGTTTGAAAGAGTGTGAGGCTAGGGGATTTGAATTTTTGGCACCGACTACCCGTCGAAATGCTCTACGAGTACTGCGAGCAATGCAGCTTGCAAAGCCAGGTATGCCTTTTCTAATTCGCATCATCATAACCACCCACCAATAAAATGTAACATTAACAGATGCGATGAAAATTGACTTAATCCATACTCTTCTGTTTGGTGTTTCATCATGTTTACAGTGTTTGATTCTTGATGCTTGCAGTTTTACTGGAAGGCAGCCCTGGGGTAGGTAAAACAAGTTTAGTTAGTGCCCTGGGCAAGTATTCTGGTCATAAAGTTGTGCGCATAAACTTATCTGAGCAGGTTTGCCATCTCTTCTTCCCTTTCCTTTCAAGTATAACCTATATGTTTCTTGTTTTCCTGCATTCAGCAAAATGTTCTTTGATGTAGACTGACTTGATGGATTTGCTGGGGTCAGACCTACCATTAGAGAGTGAGGAAGGAATGAAATTTATCTGGTCTGATGGAATCTTGCTGCAGGTAACATTCTGTACCTTAAAGCTTTTGTCATGCTAATAGTTAGGATTGTTATTAAACTAATATTGCAAAATTTTGGCAGGCTTTAAAGGAGGGTTCTTGGGTTTTGCTAGATGAGCTCAATCTAGCTCCACAATCTGTGTTGGAGGTATTGGCTGAATAACTTCTAGATCTTTTCTGCTCTTCTGTGAATTAGTTCCCCTTCACATGTTCTATGTTCATGTTAATGCTTGTTCGTAATAATTATTTTAATCAGGGTTTGAATTCTATATTGGATCACCGTGCTGAGGTGTTTATTCCAGAGCTTGGCCTTACATATAAATGCCCATCATCTTTTAGAGTCTTTGCATGTCAGAATCCATTTTCCCAAGGTGGGGGTCGGAAAGGTCTTCCCAAATCCTTTCTCAACCGTTTCACAAAGGTTGGTATGGAAGATTTTTGATCAATTTGTGATATCTAAAATGTAAAACTTTATGGTGGATGTACAAGTTTACATTTGTCTTATCAGTTATTGTTGGTTTCAGGTGTATGTAGATGAATTATCTGAAAATGATTATCTTTTCATTTGTCGCTCTCTTTACCCTGCAATCCCTAGACCTCTACTATCTAAGCTTATATTTTTCAACAAAAGATTACACGAAGATACCATGTTATACCACAAGTTTGCTCAGAGTGGCTCTCCTTGGGAATTTAATTTGCGTGATGTGATCCGTTCATGTCAGATCATTCAAGGTACAAATTTATTCTTTATGTCAGTTTCTTCAACTTCTTTTGTCATGGTGTTCTTATGGTTGTTAATTGCTGCTTTTCTATTTTTTGACCTTATTCAATGTAGAAGCTCCTGCTATGTCAAAGGTTGATTCCTTTGTCAATGTGCTCTATGTACAAAGAATGCGTTCTGTAGCAGACCGCAAAGAAGTTGCACAGCTTTATGAACAGGTTTTTGGGGAGAAACTGTCCATAAATCCTAACCCACGGATGCAAATAAATCCTGAATATTTTACCGTGGGGACGACTGCAATTAAAAGAAATTCTTTTCAATCATCGAAATTTGTGAACAGCCCTCTGCATATTACACCTAACATTCGATGCACTTTAGAAGCCATTATGCATTGTGTACAACATCAATGGATGTGCATCTTGGTTGGCCCATCATCTTCTGGAAAGACATCATTGATCAGATTGTTGGCTCAACTCACAGGCAATTCACTTAATGAATTAAACCTTTCGTCTGCAACTGACATATCCGAGTTGCTAGGAAGCTTTGAGCAGTATAACACCTACCGTAATTTCAGGGCTGTAGTTGCACAAGTTGAGCAGTATATTAATGAATACTGCTGTTTGTGGTTGCAGTCTACAAAGGCAGCATTAACTAATGGAAAGAATGAGATAATAACGAGATGGCTTAGTTTCTTGTCTAGTGTGTATCCTTTCTTTGTGGAAAACTCTACCTTTGACCTTAAAAACGGGGGAAGAATTGGTGACTCTCTTAGTTTGTTAATTGAGATCATTGAAGGACTAAAATTGGATGTGGCAACCCATGGCCTACCTGTTTCTTGGTCAAGTGGAGAAGTGAGCAGAACCATGAAAGCAATTTTGAAGTTGCAAGTTGATCAGCAAAAACAGTCAGTTCCAGCGAAGTTTGAATGGGTTACAGGATCACTTATCAAAGCAATCGAGAATGGGGAATGGGTGGTTCTGAAGAATGCAAATCTCTGTAGTCCCACGGTAATTTGTAAGCCAATTAAGTTATTTACTTCTAGAATTTGATGTCAATGTTTTCATCATCTTATTTTTGCTTTCTTTGATTTTTTAAGGTTCTTGATAGAATCAACTCATTGGTGGAATCTAGTGGATCGATTACAATAAACGAGCGTGGTATTGTTGATGGGGCCCCAATGGTTGTACATCCACATTCTAATTTTCGGATATTCCTTACAGTTAATCCATCATATGGTGAAGTGTCTCGTGCAATGCGAAATAGGGGAGTAGAAATTTTTATGATGCAGCCATACTGGTTAGTTGATGAAGAAAGTGACTTTAGCTGGACCAAGCAAGAACTGAGGGATGCAAAACGATTTCTGGTGTTATCTGGTGTCCCTTTTACTGAATTAGTTGATTCAATGGCCAAAGCCCATGTGCATACTAGAAATGAAGGTCTAAAACTCAACACGCAAGTCACGTACCTTGAACTGACACGTTGGGTTCAATTATTCCAACAGCTTCTTGTTAATGGTCATCAACCTTTTTGGAGCCTCCAAACCAGTTGGGAGCATACATATCTATCTTCATTTGGTGAGGCTGAGGGGCAGGATATCATCAATCATGCAAAAGTTAAGTACCTATCGAAAGCTACATTATCAAAATCGGAGTTTCACATGGAATTTCCTTTGTACATGGCTGGGGGATGGCCAGTTCCATTGAAGGTGAGGGATTTCACATGGTACTCTAGGGAAACTTCTATCAAACAGAATTGTTTGTACTTGGAGTACCTTGTGGCTCTGTGTGAATTGGGAGAATCATGGAGCAGGGGCAACCAGAGCCTAAGATTGTTTTCTACTGCCCATACTGAAACCAGCTTGATTGACACGGGGATGGTTTCTGAACTCATGTTTCCAAAGGCTTCAGAATGGAAGATTTCTAATCTTTTTGAGGACACAGAATTTGAATTGAAGTCAATGAAAAAGATGATATGTTTTGCTGCCAACTGGGCAATTGAGCAGGCAACTGTGTGTGATTATAAGCTTTATCTTCTCCGCTTAAGCTGGCTCGGTTCAAAATTTCAGTGTCTCAATCATTTTTTGACTTCTTTTTGTTGCTTCCTAGAGCAGGAAATTAATCATCCCATCTGGAAATGCATTTTTCACTGCCACCGTGAGCTTTTACTTCTTCTTGGTGTTGATGTGAACATGCAACCAATACCACTGCTTTCACTTGATTTGGTTAATTTTACTGCATCGAGCAACATGGCAAAGACTTATAGTAAGCTTCTCCATAATGCTATAGAATGCATAAGCCTTCTGAGGCTTTCTATTCGACAGTGGAATGTGCAAACCAGATACAGTTTTACTTATGAAACTCGACATTTCAAGCCAGTCTTAGATTCTCTGCAAGAGCTGGAGATGGAGATTTTGGATATACTTGTCGAATCTCCATCCTTTGATATGCTACTCAAACTCTATAACAATCTTCTGGAAGATCATTTAGTTTTCTGGGATGCTTTTACCTCATTGCATTTCGAATTTTTGCTGATTTCTTGGCGTTCTTTGGAAAATGACATTTCAAAGTTGTGTGAATTCTGTCCAAGAGCTGCTAGAAGTGTGTTGCTGGTAAGCTAAAAAATGATCTCAGGGTTTATCAACTTCTGCTCCCTCAAGCCAAAATAGCTTATGTTTTTGGTACAGATGGCAAGTCAAAATCTTGATGAAGTCTTCAATCAACGTCCAGACCTGCCCTTGATATGGATTCATGGTGGTCATCCAATTTTACCTTCTTCTGAAAAATTGTATTGTAAACAGCAAGAACTTTTGGAGCTATGTGAGACAATTTGGCCTACTAGGACAAGTCAATTTAAGCAGAGTATGACATCAGCGCACACTGGTTCCATCATTACTTTTGAGTTAGTGCATTCCTTCATTTATGTTCTTCTCTTGAACTAATTTCTGTTAAAAATGTTTTCTGGCAGTTAATGATCATTTTATTGAGGTTGCTGCTTCTTTGAATCCTGAGCTTCGGTTTCTTGCCGTGCAAGGTAGAATCTACTCATTCATAAAGTTACCTGCTTGTTTGACTAGTTAATATATACTACACCACTGATTCACATACTGGTTGGGTTGAGTCGAATGTAATGCATCTTTTTAATAAAACACGAAGCCAGTATCTGTGGATTTGCACTGGAGTGTTGGTCAAATTGAAATCTAGTGCATGGTGCTAACTTGCAGTTCATATTTACTTGGTTGTTATTTGGAAAGAAGAATATGGGATAGTGATGATCTTTTCTGAACTTTTATCCAAACCTATGGCATATTTATATGAAAAACTAGAATATTAGCTTATGTGCTATAGCCTTGCCTGCTCTCAGTAGTGTGAAATTCTGAAGCTTCATTCATTTGTTTTAATCAAGTATAACTTTCTAAGTTCATTATCAGTCTCCCTATGAATCTTCTAACATGGTTTTCTTTGTAGGAATTTGCATGTCATCATATATTATTAGTAACTGTGATGAAGATGCTGACCAAGTTGTACAGCAGCTGGAGGAGATGACTCAGGTTTATTCCCTGACTTTTTTTATAAATGATCTGTTTTCTTTATCTTTTCTGATACTGAAGTTGATGGTATTTGATTATCTCAGATGCTGTTGGAAAGATTTAGTCATGAAAAGCACAAATTGAATGCAAAGCTGCAATCTCATGATCATGCTGTTTTTGAGGAGAATATAACTTCTTGTTGTGATTTCAACCTGGAATTATTGTCCACATGTTCTGGCTTCTTTAGCTGGCAAGAGACAGTGTCTATCGTTGTTCACACCAGTCTTTTCCTAGACATGGAGTTACTTCAAAAACTTTCTTCTATTGTTTTGACAGATCCCAGAGGATCAAGGCAGGTAAGATCAATGGCTTAATTTCTTTTATCTGCTGCATTTTTTTCCTCCCTTGGTGGCTATCAACTTTATTTAGGAAATAATTTTTATTTTTTCTTTTCTGTAAGGTAGCCAATAAATAACTTCAGAGGCAGCACTGCTCTTGTTTTCATTTAGTTGTTCTGGAAATTCCTTGAGCTTTCTGTTTTTTACATTAATATCATTTTGTCTGAAACGCTGAGGGCTCTTTTGAACTGGGTAAATAACCTACGTGAGGTTTCATCTTGGATAAAATGCATGTTGTGCTGGCCTACAATAGTTTCTGAAATTGGTATTGGCTTTTTTGACATCATCCTTGGATACTCTGTTGTGGAGCTTACATACGTTAAAGTTGGATATTATGTTGCCTTCTCTCTTCGGAATAAGATTTTAATAGTTAGATATGCGTGTTTCATAGATAGCTGGCAAAGTTATAATATGCTTATTCCTTAAATTTTACTTCTTTTTGGTGATTCATTTACTTGTCTCTTGTTAATGTTAGGCATTGCGTGTTGTACTGAACATGCTGGAGTGTGCTTTGAAGTACCCCTTGGCCTTTTCAGCAAGGCCTCCTCAAAACTTTATTCCTCATCAAAAGATCTTGTGGGCACTTGATGCATGGACATCAGTTGATGCGAGTTAGTGGAATTTTATCTTAGACATATTCCCATGCATGTTTTTCAATTAACTGAATTTAAGTTCTCTGTTATTTTTCAGCGAATGGAAAAATCACCAATGACATTCTTGAGATGTGGTCATGCTGGCATTTATCTTTGTGGGACTACTGTCCTGATTTTGTGAAGGTATCGACAGTAGCAATTGATATTTTAATAGTGATTTAGGAGGAATCTTACACCGTGGGCTGCTCATTGGCTTGCAGAAATGGTCTCTCAATGATGTTCATGATTTTCCACATCCTGCTATGCTCATTCAACCTGTTGGAGCAGCATCTGTCATGCATATACTGTAAGAGACCTCATTTATATGATGATAAATAGTTGCAAAAGAATCCTTGTATATTGCCTTAATACAGGCTTTTGTACTGATTATACTTAAATATTTACTGTAGATTTGCTGGTAATTGTCTGAGGAGAATATATTGTTACTTTGTCTTATTCCAATGGGATAAATTTGTCTTATTCCGATGAGATAAATTTACAGTTTGGGTTTATGTTACAAGTTACAGATCTTTTGCCCTTAACATAATCAGATTGGAGAAATAATAACATCAATTTGATTCTGAATTATCCCTTACTTCATTGCAAGTTAAATGATGTCTCTCTTGTTAAAACTAGGTTGGCAACATATGCCCCTTTCTTCAGAAACTAGTTCTAACAGAGGCATTTGAATAAGTTGTGTTTGTCATATCAGATTGGAGAAATAATAACATCAATTTGATTCTGAGTTATCACTTACTTCATTGCAAGTTAAATGATGTCTCTCTTGTTAAAACTAGGTTGGCAACATATGCCCCTTTCTTCAGAAACTAGTTCTAACAGAGGCATTTGAATAAGTTGTGTTTGTCATATCAATTGTTTCCATGTTTTGCTGTTGCATTCTCTTTTCTTTTTACTCATTCTTTTTTTATTAGCAGGCAAGCTACATGTCCTATAAAGGACTATTCTGTGCATGCTTTGAAACTGAAAGTTGCTTCATGCAATTTCTGGCGAAGTTCTTTACTGGGCACAAAGTCACCTAGTTCTCTCTTATTTCTTGCTCGTGGTCTTTTTGAACAGGTAGCTTAGTCGCGATTACTTGGATTTTTTCTATCATTGTTATATTGAGATTAATTTGTTATGTTGGATCCTTCCAGATTATGTATGTCCATGAAAGGGCGTTCAGTTATGATAAGTTTGCGGAAGTCAAGTCTATCTTATTGTCCTTCCAAAAATATGCAGCTACGGTAAGCCCTTTCTAGAATTTCTTCTTAAGCATAACGTGTTCTTATGGTGTGTGTGTTTGTGGTTTGAAGCTGTGATGGCCAAGTTGCTCATTAAGGTTTTGATGAGTGACTTAACAGCAGCTGATTCATTGCAAGTATAACAGAATAATTCCAATGTCGTCTTTTTATGGCAATCAGATAGATGACATCAGGCGCTTGAGCTCACTAATTGAGTCATCAAGCCATCAAGGATTAAGTGCCTCACTTCAGCATCTCATTGAGCCTGTGGTTAAAGATCTTTATCATCCCACCTCCTCTGCTGGTAATTAATGTCCCTGGTTTTTTTCACTAAGGATATATTTTCATCTGATCTGAACAGCATTTACTAATATTTTTCTTTTATTTTGCATTCTTTATCCTGGCAGAAGAGTTTCAATTGAACATTGGCTATGCTTGGTTACGAATTGGTGGCTTGCGTTTTCATTTGTTGCTTTCTTGTGATGATTTGGATCCTGCACTGAAATACTCTTGCAAGAATTCTCAACTGAAAGAAAAGATTTCATCCCTTGAACTTGAAGTCAAGGTAGATTGCACTCCACTCTTTCTAGATTCTTATTTAGTTAGAATTTAGACGCTTTTAATTCAACTTGAGGTTAATAGATATTCCAGCTGAAAAAGATGTGCATCAAGTTTTTTGGATATTCTGTTCCAGCTACATAAATGTGCCACACCTATTTTCTATCCTTATGAAGTCATTTTATAGTAACAGATTCCTGATATGTATTTATCCATGCATTTATTAATTCTGATGTTTTCTTTCTAGGTGCGACAAGAATGTAACTATCTGGCTGGATGGTCTTCCTCAAAGACAGCTGATGAAAAGAAAGCAGATGCGTTGCAAAAGCTTAAAGCTGAGCATAAGAGGCTGCAGCAGAAGGTCTAAATTTTCTCATTCCTATATAATATTTAATGGAATATATATTGAATTGAAAAATAATAATGTTCAATGTTCAATTTTTTGACCACTGTTAAATCAATAGAAAAATGCTTGCCATTAGATTGTCACTTGTTCTGTAACTCCGAAAAAATTGATCAGTTGAAAAGGGGATAAATATTTTGCATTTTTGCAATTTAATACCAAACTTCAACATCCAACTCTTTTATCAGGAACATTAAGTTTATTGGATCCTGTAGCAATAGTTTTTTAATTTGAAAAGATGTGCGCGAAAGATTTGCAAACCTTGTAAACTTCTGCATAATATTGGTTTTTTATCGACCTTCTGCTGAATTTTATTTTCATATCTATTAATCTTGAGCCAAAAAATGTGTACTAGTATGAAGGACATGATGATTAGTCTAAATCATGCTAGGTCTTTTGTGGCTCCCCTTTTCTTTGACCTTCATTCTTTAGACCACAGAATCATCAAGATCACTTTTTGACAAGACATGCAGACCTGGTTATACATTTTGAAGTATTTAATCTAATTTCCACTAATTTTTCATTCTTCTAAATCAGATTCTGCAATTGTCGGATTAGTGAAAATTTATTATTTCCATTGTTCAGTTTGCGCTTAATCAATTCGCTGTTACATGATTTGTTTTGTTATCAGATGGTATTCCGTTCTGATCCTTCAAAATATAAAGCTCTAAGGAAAGAATGCAAGGAGTTCTATAAGTTGGTCATGGCAATTCTGAATCTTATAAATGACATTGACGATATGGAGTTGCAACAGCTTGCTGACCAAGCATACAACTGGCAGGTATGTGTTTATGGTGGCTGCAGCATACTCTGGAGATCTACTGCAGCATGTTTTTATATCATTTCACCTTTTAATTTTCAGGAAACTGCAACCTGTTTTATCCATAGACTGTCAGAAGAATATAAAGAATATATTGATGTTACTCAACCAGTTCAAGTTGCAGTGTATGAGATCAAATTAGGACTCTCCTTGCTTCTGACTGGTGCCTTGCAGAAAAAGTTTCTGAATCAGATTCAAGAACATAACTTGGATAAAGTCATGGTATCTCTCTCTCTTCTCCATTCCCAAAAGTTAAAAGAGGCAAATTTTATTTGATTAGACATGATCTGTTTGTTCTCATAGACTGACACAGAAATGTTACAGGAATCAATTTATTCATTCATGAGGTTTCCTGGAGGATTTGCCTTTGATACCGTATCTTCTGATAGTATGCATAGTTCTACTGATTTCTTGGAGTTGGAAACAAGTTTGCTAGAAAAGCTGGTTTCTGTATCAGATGTCAATTCTGAAAAGGTGGCAGCATCTCTACATATATTATTTGGACTCTGACAGTTCCTTTAACTGCTCATCTTTATAACCCTCTGAACCATATTCTCCTTAGATTGCTCTATTTTATGTCCAAAACGTTTTGATGGAAACCCCTTAGGTTTCTAAGATATGCCGTTTGTAATTCAGATAATCTGAATGATTTGACAATGTATTAGGTATCCTCACTGCATCTGAAAACTGTGCTTCACTCGAATGTGCTTGCTCACATTGCACGATACATATCTGTTGTTCAGAGGATCGATTGTGCTTCCTTCAAGGTGATATGATTGATCTTTTTGAGTTGTATTGACAGTTCAATTGTGCAGTATCCTCTTACTGATGCTCCTGTGTATATTTGAACCAGATGATGTGTAAAATATTTGGTGAATTTGCTAGCATGTGGATGGATATTAAAGCTAATATAAAAAGCAAAGAAGGCCATGATGCTCAAGAATACAAATTTAGGCCCCGTGCATTTGAGATCAAGAGTGTTGTTGACGATGATATATCTTCACTTGGTAATTTGTTTAACAATGATAGTTTCACAGAGTGGCAAGAGTTGCTTCATGAAGAAGAATCTTCAGCACAGGTGACGTTTCAAATCTCTCTCACACGTAGTCTCTCTCTCTCTCTCTCCAAGTATAAGACTTTTTTTCTTCTACTCAGATGGAAACCAGAGATGACTTTGAAAACTTAGGAGACTGGAATTTTTTTGAGGAACCATGCCTGAATGACATTATCAACATGCATAACCGGTTATTTGGCTCTTTTAATCTTGTCCAACATGTAAGTTCTCTACATTTTCAAGTATTCATTTGAATAGAATAGAGTGTTGTGGTTCATTGATTCTATGTTGTAAAAGTGTGATGATTTGTCACCAATCAGTTTCCATGTACCGTCTCTCTTGTGCATCCATAGACAGAGGTAGATGGGGCCTAGTGGTGCACTGGGCCCCCAAGATTTATAAAAATTAAATATTTTTTATTAATATATTTATATATATAAGGATAGAGTTATTTGGAGCCCAATGGTATACTGGCCCCTCTCAAATTTTAAAAAATTAAATATTTGAGCCCTCCTATCTTAAATTCCCCTCAAAATTTAAAAAAATTAAATATTTGGACGCTCTTATCTTAAATTTCTGGCTCTGTCACTGTGTGCATCTTAACTGTTCTGAGAGTTTCAGACTGGGAAGTATACTGTGGAACTTTCAACAGTTTTGCATACACAATTGCACACATATGCAGATAGAAGTTGGAAATTGTGTGTCCATTTACGATACTTTTCCTTGTTGTCTATGATTTTATTATGGACAGCCTCAAAAGTTCCTTATGTCCGATTCTGAGAGGTTGCTTTTGTTCACCAACTCATACACACTTGGTGGAGAAATGATTAAAGGTAATCAAAGGATGTAACCTTTTGATCCTAAAAATGTTCTGCTTTTCCTTTGAGGATACACAGATATCACTTCTCTTATTTATCCTCTTCCAGGTTTTAAAGGTCTGCATGCTTCGTCTTTGGATGCTAAACTTGTCCCAGAACATCTGTTCCGCCTCTGTTTGGAGTACAAACGCATTTTTGGTTTATCCAATGAGATAGCTTCAAAATACAATTTTTACAAGGTTCTTGGCTGATACTTTTTTTATCTGTATAGGGATGTAATTTTGTTTGTAATCTCCTTTTTTTGACTTATTTCCTTAAATTACATAGGATTCAAATGCTCCAGTAATGGCTAAAATGGTGAAGTTACTTGCTACTCTTCGACAACGAATTCTTGTCCTTCTCAACGAGTGGGAAGATCATCCTGGTCTTCAGAAAATCATGGATGCAATTGAAATGCTTTTGGCTATTCCTCTGGATACACCTCTAGCCAAGGTTGTAATTATAGCTAATTCTTTTAGTCTTTCTGGATCTTGTTTTATGAGCGGTTAACCATAAGGAAAGCATGAACTGAGGAGATGTTTGTTACATTTGATGTTCAGTAATAATTTGACATATTAGATTAGCTAAAATTTGACGCTATCTTGGAATGCGGAATGGAGCTGCCTAAGATTATTATTTTTATGTTGACTATCGCATGTGCTACTCGACCTACACCTTCATTTTGGTCTAAAACGAGCGCATTGATCTCTCTGTGCCTACTTTTTACAAGAATTATACATGTGCCTACTTTTTACAAGAGCATTGGTGCTCTTTGTTTAAAGCTTCAATGTTGGCCACTGACGGATGTTTATTTGATAAGGCTCTGTCTGGGTTGCAATTCCTACTTAATAGAGCCAGGGTACTACAGGAAGGTGTATCAAAATTCCCTCTATCAGGTGCATAACTTTGAATACTCAATATTGATGGATAAAACATTTTTAATTATTTTGTTATAGCCCTTGATATTTTTTTTTTTTTACAATTTCTTGTTACAAGTATATTTTTCCACTTAATGACATGTAGAGCTCTTGGAGCCTGTTATTCCTCTGGTGTGCTCATGGCAAAAGATGGAATTTGACTCTTGGCCAGCGCTGCTCGATGAGGTTCATTATCAATATGAGATCAATGCTGCCAAGGCAAGTCAAATTTTGTGCACATGTGAATGTCTTTTGGTTGTAAAATAGACCGGATAGTTAGCAATTGGAGACATGTGTCTAATGGAAATGGCTTATGTGGAAGCTATCAAACAATACCTGGCTTTTTTCTCCTGCTAAAATAACCTAACAACGTGAATCCTTTCAGCGACAAAGTTCTCCTAAATATAGAGAGGAAACTCAATATTTGAATTGCTAAGTGTAATCCTGCTCTGTAAAGCCCACCTTTAATAGTGGCTAATAAATACAATGCTTTCCTCTATTTCCTTGTTTCAATTGCTTATATCTGTTTGCTTTATTGCAGTTATGGTTTCCTCTATATTCAGTCTTGCATCACAGACATTCTACTGATCTTGCTGCATATGAGCAATCTACTGTTGAAAGGCACTCTCTGAACTCATGCAGTTTGAAATTTTAGTTTACCTTTTATTCAGGATTTTTTTCCTTTTTTTCCTTATATCATTTTTAATTCTACTGCCTTTGCTGTTTCACACCTAATATAAGTGGATTTCACAGTTTAGAGGAGTTCATTCAAACTTCCAGCATCGGCGAATTGGGAAAACGCCTTCAGCTTCTTTTTGCTTTCCATGGTCAAATCAGTACAGGAAGATGCTTGGGAGTGGAAGCATTTACAAGGTAACATTGTACCTGTTCATTCCTAGAAAAGCTTAGTCAATTTCATACATGGAAGAGTGATCATCTCTATGCCTTTGCTGCTAGGTTAAGCAGCTTATCAGTGTACTAATCATAATTTAATCATGTAGCCCGTGGCAGGAGATAAATCTGAAAATTTTATACAACGCATTTGGATACTATGTGCAATTCTTGCCATTGTAAGGGCTCTGTGCAGTTGTGGTTTTGTTTTGAGAAAATTTAGGTAGCTTTTCTTCTTATCCTGCATTTGTACC
Source organism: Erythroxylum novogranatense (assembly GCA_029891385.1). Classification (NCBI taxonomy): domain Eukaryota; kingdom Viridiplantae; phylum Streptophyta; class Magnoliopsida; order Malpighiales; family Erythroxylaceae; genus Erythroxylum; species Erythroxylum novogranatense. The sequence continues at coordinate 27,201,511 of CM057224.1, read as the reverse complement.
TTGTTCAGAGTATCACAGCACATTGAAGTTAACAGAAGAAATATTGAGAAGGAATTGACTGAAATGTTGAAGCTATGCCGATGGGAAAGAACTGAGGCTTTCTTGTCTGTTGAAAACTCAAAAAGGACCCGTCAAAAGCTAAAGAAACTGATTGAAAAGTACACCGTAAGTAAATTTCATGTATACATTTTCTTTTTATTTTTCTTGGGCATGTACACATTTTCTTTTTATTTTTCTTGGGATTAGTTTCTTTTTAGTTCTAGTTTGTGCAAAATAAAAGAAGGGGTTTGATTGAACTTTTGTTGTTTTTTTATCAATCCTAGCATATTTTTACTAACTTCAGCATGTAAGCCGGCTTGTACAAGTGAATGTATATTACCTTTTCTTGACTATTAATACCAGAATTATTAGCAAAGTGCTGTTTTGCTTTTATGCCTAGTAGATATGGAGCCGCATTTCAGCATCACTGAGATGTGGCTCATTGAATCAATGGGTCAAAGTTGATGTGTTTTACATTTCCGCAATAGCAATTTGTTTGGAGGTTTCTTTATGATTAATGCCTATTTTCCTTTCGTCTCCCTTAAAAAACTGTTGCTATTTAGCCAGATATTTGGCAGCAACTTTGAACAAGAAAAATGGGAGATTGAAATAATTAGGTTGCTGCCTGATGTGAGCTTTTAACCCAAGGATACTTATTTTGTTTGCATACATTACGCAGGTTCTCCTGCAACAGCCTGTAATGCTTATTTTCAATCAGGAAGTGGAACGGAAAGGAACATGTCTTCACTCTCTGAGACTGCTTAACAGCTCAGAGAAGAATGTTGCGTTATTTGAAACTGTTAACAGGTTAGATTGTTTGTCAACATGGTATTATTGCATAATAATTGATCATGTAGTCTATTTTTAACTTGTCTTTAGTGCAGGTCTAAGTGGTTAGTTGATTGGAGTAGAAGAATGAAGCAAACTCAACTGAACTTGCATTCTGACAGGAACTTAGATTTGAGCTTTCTGGATAATGAAGGTTATCTTTTTCTTTGTTCTTAGTACATATCCCTCGTTTTTGAGATTTTATATTTGTGTCTATGTTATGAGCTTGATTATCAGAGCAGTCAGTGACTCACTATTTTGTTCAGAAGTTAGGACTGTTAGTCAGCTGTCCTTGGCTTGCCAATCTGCTTGCCTTTTACACGAGGAACGATGGGATGAGGTGTGTCAGATGCTGGACAGAATTTTTAGGACTACCATAGAATGTGACAATCTTTGGAAAGATACCAAAACAAATATAGGAAAGAAGAGGGCCTTTGCTGAACTTCTAAAGCTATTAGAAAGCAGCGGGTTGCATAAGCACAAATTTGAAATTATGAAGGTAATAATAAATGTGACTTTTTGCGTCTGAGTTTTATGTTTTAAGAATAAGACTAAGCTCTTGTTGATTTTTATGCTTGCAAATAGATATGCAACAATTCCAAGTGGTTGTTTGTTCAACCATCCTATGATTCAGAGCATTTGTTACCGACACAAAGTAGATTACTTCATGGGGCATCTGATGTATCAACTACCAATGAATTTCAACGTTTGCCCAATGAAGAAGCAGATAGTATCTGGAAACAAGCTAATGAATTTTATTTTAAAAGCTTAGCCAGTGCAAAGCATTTGCAATTGGTTTGTCTGAAACCCCACGAAGATATCACGTATGAACAGGTAACTAATAGGCTAGATTTTCACTGTTTGTGGTCAGCAGTTGATTCTTAATTTTATCCTTTGACAGCTTTCAGCATTGTTGCTATATTCTTTTTCATTTTTGTTTGGATCTAATTGTCTATAAACTGCAGCCCCCCTTGTAAATAAGGTGCAATGTTAATATGGGGGTCAGTTGTCATACTTTTTGAAGACCTAATTGTTAATTAAGGGAGTGTTTGACCTATCTTTGCTTTTTTATGTATAGGCTTGCAGGGCAATATCTTTTGTTAACCATCTCATAGATGTACAACAAACTCAACGTGCTTCTGCTTATGCTTTTGCTGAGCATCTGAAATGTCTAAGGAAAAGTGTAGCTGCTTTGGAAAATTCATATATGAGGTGTATTGGTAGTGATCAGAGCACAAGTATTGAGTGTTCTATTGCAAGGAATCAGAGCTACCTCTTTGAATGCTTGTGGAAACAGAAGGTTACTTACGTGTTAAATAGTTGTAGGTCATGCATTCCATTTCATCTGACACTAACTAAATACTTCTTTCACAGAAATTGTTTGATGGTTTAGCAGCCATGCTGTTTGAGGAAGCATTATTGCTTAAAACTGTGGAAAGCACCCATTTGACATCATGCCAAAAATTGAAGCTTGCAGCTGATCGTTTTCTTAAATTTGTTGAGAAATGTTCTCCAATCATACAAAAATCTAAGGTGCAAATTCTTTAGCTTAACCAGTTTGTATTTAAAAATGCCAATGTTGCATTTTTCTTATAAAATTTCTTGCACAGGACGCTTTGGATAACTATCTTCTAGACCATGTCGATGCCATATCTGCCAGTGTCTCCCATCCATATGTTATCTCAGTACAAATGGAACACTTAATGCTCAAAAACTTCCAAGTCATTATGGACTTTGAGGAGCAGCTCCTTGATTTCAGAAAGCAAGATTCTGATAGAAGCTTAGTCATAGAGGTTCTGCTTGGTCGTTTTGGTGATGCATTCATGAAGGTATTTTTCACTTTGCATCCAATGCTTACAATTGACAGTAATGAGCTATTTCTCACAAATGGATTATAATACAGAAAAGTAGGATCACAAGATCAAGTTCTGATCTATTTGACTGAAAAATCTATGTCCCAATCAGGAGACACTAAATCATTTGCCAATGATCTTCTTCTCCTGCACAGCAGAAACTTGGAACAATTGATATGAATTACCACATAACTTGCTCTAGTGATTGGACCGTCATCTTTGTTTTTTTTCTTCTTCCCATCTATCCCTTAAGGAATAAATGCAGGTCAACTATGTAAACCCAAGAGAACTAAATTACCCTTCTTTCTGATTTTTTATTGCTGAACATAGCATGCCAATCCCCACTTTTGTTAACCCGACATTACCAAATGGACAAATGATTTTGTTCTGTATTTTGTTTCAATCAGGCAAAAAAACTCTTATACTTGACTTTTTCTGCAGGCAAAGTTGTTAGCTCAACAATTCTCTTCAATGACTGAGGCAAAAAACAAGTTAGGGAAATCTTGTGAAGTATCACACTATGGTGACAACAATTATTCTTACCTTGAAGATGGTTTTAGCAAAGCCATCAAGAAAACAGTTGAACTTATCAAGGATGCACTAAGATCAATGAGTAGTGAATGTACTCTTCCAGTTGACTTATCAACGAAATTCACCTCATGGGAGTATCTATTCAAATCATTTAGGGAAAATGTCAACATAGAAGAATTATGCAAAAGTATACTTGAAACGATTTCTCTTGCTGTAAGTTCATTCAACATTTTCCTTATGTGTCCTTTGTTTCAGATGTCTATATGTCTGTTTGAGCGTAGTCTTGGGTGCTTCTTATTGTATTTTGATGTGTTTGCTCAGGACAAAATGGTAAACCAGTCAAGTGCTGATACTTCGCATGCCTCCTTCAGTGTTGGAACTTGTTTTGAATATCTTCATTCTGTTATAGACCTGATAATGCTTCTTTGTGAAGGTTTACTTCAACGTCTTTTAGAAATGCATAAAACAGTAAGTTGGACATCATTCAACATGTTCATTAACTCTCCATTTAACTTATGTTTCATAGCTGCAAGTTCCAGAAATCATCTATTTATGTGGTTAATATGTGTATGTAGGTATCTGTAATGACTCATGTGCTAGCCAGTGTTCTTTCTTCTTTGTTCTCCAATGGGTTTGGTATTCCTTCTGAAAGTCAGGCAGATGATGTCAGCCATGATGCATCTCAAGGAGCAACAGGAATTGGTATGGGGGAGGGTTCTGGACTGAATGATGTAAGTGATCAGATAACTGATGAGGATCAACTGATTGGGACTTCTGAGAAGGTACGCTGTCTAAGAACAGAGCTGACGTAGATTTGTTGTTATTATGTTACTTTCTTTTCATAGAACAAGTTATCATTGAATGATGTTTCTAATTATTTCTTCAGCCAGGGGAAGAACAAAATGACTTGGATAAATTGCCTAGTAAGAATGACAAAGGAATTGAGATGGAACAGGATTTTGACGCTGATGCATTTAGTGTTAGTGAGGACTCGGCAGAGGAGAATGACGAAGACGATGGAACGGATAGTAAGGATGAGCAACTGGAATCTGCAATGGGTGAAACTGGAGCTGACAGCGAAGTTGTTAAGGAGAAACCTTGGGATAAGGAGCAAGATGAGAATCCTGATGATACAGGTGAGAAGTATGAATCTGGGACATCAGTGCATGATAGAGATGCAAGCAATAGAGAGGTTAGGGCTAAGGAGGATTCTGCTGCTATCGATTGTGATGAACCTGAGAAGCTTGATTCAGATGAACCCGACAAACCAACTGATGAGTTTGGAGATCAGGATGATGCTGGTGATGGAAAAGAGAGTGTAGATGGCATGAACCTGGATAAAGAGGAAGCTTCTGCTGATCCAACTGGAGTAAAGACTGATGATCTAGGTTCTGATGAGGACATGGATGTGGATGGAGACATGAATGAAAAAGAGGGATTAGATTCCCAGGAAGACCTAAGTCCCGAAGTGGATGATGAATCCACTGAGAATGTGAATCCTGATGAAGATAATACAGATAATTTTAATTCTATGGATGAGGCAGATACTGAAAGACTGGATGGAACTTCAGAAACAAATGATGCAGGCAAGGAAGGGGAGGAAAATTCAGGAATGGATGCAACAGCGACAAGAGAAGATGCATTTGGACCAGGAATTTCAGACTTGATGAATGGGCATGGACATAAGGCAGATTCTGCAATTCAAGCATATGGCCAGTCCCAGGCATCTAATTCGGAAAAGATTGCCCCTGACACAAACACATCTAATGCTTATGAAGCTTATAATAACCTCGTTCTCCAGAGAAGCTTACCTTCTGATAATATGTCTGAAACGGACATATTGCTGACAAATCAATCAAACAATGGAAGTTTCACTGATCAACAGAAGGAACAGAGTTCTTCAGAAGAGTTTCGATGTCGTCAAGAGTCTCAAATGAACCCTTACAGGAACGTCGGGAATGCATTTGAAGAGTGGAAAGAGCGAGTTAAAGTATCTGTTGATCTTCCGGAAGGTAATAAAGAGTTAGGAAGTGAGGAAGAGGACAAGAATGCTGATGAGTACGGATATGTTCCAGAGTTTGAGAAAGGAACAGCTCAGGCCTTGGGAGCTGCTTCTTCTGAGCAGATTGATGCCAATGTCAATGACAAGAACCCAGATGAGGATATCCATGCGGATCAAAGAGATGATATTGCCACTATGGAGATTGAGAAACAAAATTCTGAAGATTGGCAACTAAAACATTGTACAGCAACCCTGAAAAATAATTCGGAGAAACAACTACAATTCTCAAATTTTGAGATGTCAACTGAAGCAAGATCTCCTGAAGTTGATGAGCCTGATGATTGTGATCTAACCCCAGGCAGTCTGTCTGAGAGCTTTGTTTCTGTTAGTAAATCATATTTGGGTGAAGATATACATCAATTTAGCAAACTCTCTGTTAATGACGAAAAGGAAAATGCCGAAGATGAAGAAGTTGCCTTTGATACTAGAAGTGACTCTTATATTCTTTGGAAAAGGTATGAGCTGCGGACAGCAAGATTGTCCCAGGAGTTGGCTGAACAATTGCGTCTTGTTATGGAACCCACTTTGGCCAGCAAGCTTCAAGGGGATTATAAGACTGGCAAGCGAATCAACATGAAGAAGGTGAATCACATTTGACATGTTTTATCAATTCTGTAGGTGTTAGATTTGCTCTCATTTTGTTCTTTCTTCTGATTTTTCTCTGTCTGTATATGCATAGGTAATTCCCTATATAGCTAGCCACTACCGGAAAGATAAAATATGGCTGAGACGGACCCGACCTAACAAACGTGATTATCAAGTTATCATTGCTATTGATGATTCTCGTAGTATGTCTGAGAGTCGCTGCGGAGATGTTGCGGTTGAAGCCTTGATCACGGTTTGTCGTGCAATGTCTCAGCTGGAAATGGGGAACTTGGCTGTTGCAAGTTTTGGAAAGAAAGGAAACATAAGGTTGCTGAATGATTTTGATCAACCTTTTACAGGAGAGGCTGGGGTCAAGGTTGGTGTTCTGTCATTTATATTTTGATTTTTGTGTGAAGATGAAATTGTCTTTTTCTTTATTTGTTTACGAGCATAGGTTTTCATTGAAAAGTGAAACATTTATATCATCTGACGTTCGCTGTTGGGGTTTCCTTTGTGGGATGCAGATCATCTCCAATTTGACTTTCAGGCAAGATAACACAATTGTAGATGAACCTGTGGTTGATCTCTTGAAATATCTGAACAAAATGCTGGATGCTGCCGTTTCTAGATCACGGCTTCCTTCTGGGCAGAATCCACTACAACAGCTTGTCTTGATTATTGCAGATGGTCGGTTTCACGAAAAGGTACTTATCGTTAACCATCTGTGAAAATTAGGATAAAAATCGTGGAATCAAGGACTGTCATTTCTCTTTGGTAATTGAGTGTGCAGATTTGAATTCCTTATTTTCTATTCAAAACTTGATTACTCTGTGTAGGAGAAGTTGAAGCGGTGTGTCAGGGATTTCTTAAGTCAGAAGCGCATGGTTGCCTTTCTACTACTTGATAGCCCCGACGAATCAATTATGAACCACATGGTATTTCTTATTGTTTATTCCTTGATGGACAAGGGTATTACTAGTCCTGATGTTCGAAGTAACTTTTCATGTAGTAGTCTTAATTCGTTTTTCACATTTTTCCTAAAATCACTAATGGACATGTTGGTCGTTTCATTAGAGATGATAATTAAACTTGAAGATGATATGTATGTGTTACATTTTCAATTTGCTTTCCGACTCATTTGTCAGAAACAAAAGAATTATCATTGGTTTGTAAAATTTGATGAAGTTTTATAATTGGAAGTAAACTTGTCCGTTTCATGGGAGTTCAATATCTATACATTTTCAACTAAATGGTCTTCCAATATCTCTTTTCTGCTTACATGTTTGCATGGTTTTCAGGAGGCATCTTTTGTGGGTGAAGGTGAAAAAAGGGTACTTAAATTCACAAAATACCTTGATTCTTTTCCCTTCCCGTTTTATCTAGTCTTGAGGAATATTGAATCACTTCCAAGGACCCTTGCCGATCTTTTGAGACAGGTAACGAAAGTTTCCTATGTGCTGGAATTACTATATTGGACCATAATGAGTTACTTGCATCATGAGCTATCTAATTTGGCACATTTTCTCTATGGTGGCAGTGGTTTGAATTAATGCAGCTCTCAAAGGATTAATTGGTTCTTAGTGAAGACCTTCGCTTTCTTTCATCAACAAAAAGCTTAGCTGCATCATGAGGTCCAAGGAGACGAAGATTTAAGGTAGACAGAGAACTGAGACCGACAGCAATTGGTTTCAAATCATTGACTGATTGTTTCCGTAGATAGAATAGCTGCTTTCAATCCCTGAAGTGAGGGTGGGAGCAGATTGCATGGCAACATTTTATAGACTAGAAGTGTATAATTTAGTAGTTTCCAATCCGACGACCTATTCAGAAATGCTTTTTTTATACATGCCAATTGAAGAGAGAGTGATAGAAACTGTATCTACTAGAAAGAAAATAGCTTATGAAGCTTCCCAAAGGTTGGGTGGCCGGAAAAATCAACAGTTATTGCAACCTTGGCTTTTCAAGTTTCTGTTTGGGAAGGAGAAGCTGATGGCAGTAGACAGTTTCTGTGAAAAAGGGTATCAAAGTTGTATATTAGTTGTATACCGTTTTAGAATAGTTAATTTCTTGGTGCCTCAAAGGTTGTGTAATTCTCTTTTCTTGGGGGAGTAAAGAATTTTAGACGTGAGTAGTTATTTCTCCTCCTCAAAGGTGTATGTAAATCCATTTTGTAGCTTTCATTGCAATTTCTAGCACCCTTCACTGCTGTCATGTACACTCATTGTTACGTATATTTGCATGTTTCTCCCAAAAGTAAAAGAGAATCGGGAGGCTGTTCGACCAAACTTATATTTAAGGTTAAAGATGCAGGTCAAGTGTAAGAAACAAAGATAAAAGCTGGAACACACTGTAGTGTGATTATCCTAAGAAGGAAATTTATGAATCATCTTGTATCTATGCTCTCCAGGCTGACAGGAAATGTACCAAAACAATATTAGGGAGAAGTTGTTCGCACATGTTCATATATGATCAATAAGATGCCATCACATGTACATATTTGGGCAGTCAAATAGGACACTTACCTAGTCAAGAGGGTTATAAATGTTATCATCCACCTTCTAAGAAAACTTTTGTATATGTTGATGTAACATTTGTCATGACAAATGTTCTCTTTATCATTCCCAATCTTATCTTACAAAAGTTTTGGAAGATAAGATAAAAGAAAACAACCTAGAAATTTTGTTTCACTTCTCTCTTTTACCATCTTTATCTCTACCATCATTCAGTTTTATGGCATAATCATTTAAGTAAAATAAGGAACCTAATCTTATTGAGTATATGATAAATGATAAATTTTATATAGATACTACTACTATTGATAAAAGGTGATTTGAGATGGTGTACTTAAGAAGGCTAAATGATGGTCCAACAATCTGCGCCGAATCATTCACAAATAAAATAAGGTCAGTGAGATATCTAAACTTATCTAATATGAACTTTCTAGTAAAACATAGACCCAACATGATGATAGTGAGTTACCTATCGCTTTAATAAAAGGAACTCAAGAATGTACTTAGCGACCTTCATATCCTTTATCCCATACTTTATCCTTCCATTCCACCTTCCTACAAGATCTTCCTTATCAACCTAAATATTATTACCATACCTTATGCTTTATCTAGACATCATCTAAAGAAGAGTTAGAGGAAAGCCATACAAGTTGAGATGGATGCAGTAGGAGAAAATAAAAGCTAAGAGATGGTATAATTGTTTAAGGGAAAGAATAGTGGGATATAAATGGGTATTCACTTTGAAGTATAAGGTTGGTCGATATTTGGAGAGGTATAAAGCGAGACCAGTGGCAAAATTATAAACTCAAACATATAGAGTGGATTACATTTAACACTTTGCCCCTGTTGTAAGATGAACACAATAAGAGTCATTTTATCCTTAACAACTAACTTTGATTTGGAATTACATTAATTTGATATTTTAAAAAAACACATGTCTCTATAGTGACTTGGAAGAAATATACATAGATATTCCTCCTAAATTCAGAGACAATATGGCAAGTAATAAAGTTTCCAAGTTAAAAAGATTCTTTATGGTTTAAAGAAATCACCAAGGTATGGTTTGGAAGATTTGCTAAGGTAATGATATGAGATATAAACAAAGCCAAGGTGATCATACACTATTTATTAAACTTTTAAATTTAAGGGATTTACAACATTGTTAGTTAAGAAGGAAAGACAATCTTTGAAAGAATGTTTAATTCGAGAGTCTGAAATTAAGGAGTTAGGTAGTGTTAAGTTTTTTTTTCTAGTGATTGAATAAGCTCATTCCGAACAAGAGATCTTCATCTAACAATAAAAATATATAATTTATCTTTATTTATAGCCTAAAAAGAATTCAATACATTAGGCCCAAAATTGAAAAGACCCCAAATATTAGAAGTCTTAAAAGTCATTTGGCTAAGGAATTAATAGACATGGGAATCAGTTAAGAAGTCTAGGATTCAAAAATTTTCAGACAGTTGACATGTACTTTAAAAACAATAGTATATGAAAGCAGTTAGTCAGGATGTGGACAAAATAGGAAGTGAGTTGGAAGTTAAGTAGTTACAGGATAAATGCATGAGGCTGTTAAAGTTAGGAGAATAATGTTTGGTGAATGTGGTCATAATGGGAAGTGGATTAGAAGTTGAGTAGTTACAGGAAAACTGCTTGAGGCAATTGAAGTTGAGAGGATTATATAAATTCATCAGCATTATAACACAAAAGACACACAAACATATATACAGACAATCAAACTACTATACTCATCCCTATCATTATCTCAAATTTTCTTTATAGTTTGTACTTTTCTTTTGCCTAAATCAAATAATCTCTTTTCTTCAAATCTTATTTCAATACTTTTTAGCTTAGAATTTCATTTTCTAAGTTTTCTAAAGCCTGCTTATATCATTGATAAGAAATTTGGTACAAATTGTAGGAAAATTCCTCCCTGACACATTTTAATTCCATATTGATCATAAAAAGCTACCAATAATTTGGCATGTCCGGTGGGACACCATGCTACATACAAGGAAATCATTTTGCCTTTAGCCCAAAGGAAAAAGTCCCTAATATAGTAAGGAATGAAGGCTTTGTATCCCAAATTATTGAAAATCTTGAGAAGGTAACACTACTTTCAACTAAGTCTCCAGTTGTCGAGAATTCAAAATTACCTTAACCATCAACACGAAATGATGTTGTTCATGTAAGTGAGATTCTATAACTATAGCCCAACATGCTCACTACGACTGAAGCAATCAAAATACTGACAAAGATGGTAAACAAACTTTTTGGCATTTTGGTAGAATTCTTCTTTTTTAGCAAGGCAAATCTCCAAAGGGCTCTATTGGCATCCTGCACCAAATGCAGTGGAAGTTGGCAAGTTTAGTCACCCCCAGCTTCTTCTATGAATGAAAGATACACTCCTCCTTATAAAAGAGAAGATGTTCTTGCTACACCTATGTGCATTAATCCTAGAAATGGCAGACATGAGGTTAGGCCTCAAGCTCCTGGAAGACAAGGGTTTGGTTTTGAGGTTAAAGTTAACGAATCAAATTATAGTTTAGGGGGCAACCTTATATTTATAAACTGTAATCCTATTATTGCTCGTCCAAAACACCCTTACGGGAAATCTAAATTTTTTTTGTTTTTTTTTAAATACTGTAGCTAAGATCGTATGACTGACGTCAACATGACATCAACCACTGACGTGGATGGCCACATCAATGCGCTTGACGCAGGCCACGCGTACTCATCACACGCGAGCGCAGCCTGACATGTGCGTCACACGTTATCCACCCCCAGACGCGCTTCTACTACACCGTCACACGTTATCCCCGTGTGCACAGCACGCACATGCCGTCCCACACTCGTGAAAGCGCAAGTCGCGAGTCACAAATTAACGCGTTCACCGCACATGCCGGTCGTACGCAGCTGCCTCCCGCTACAATGGCAGAGTCAGGTGTGTGTAGTCTTCCCTGACATCGGAGGTGATTTTCGACCTCCTAAGACTCCATTTTTTGCTTTGTTCAGTCTATTTTTAACCTGTTTTTCATAACTAGCCTTATGTATTCCACTTTTACGTAATTATATACGTAAAAATATTGAAAAATGAATAAAAAATTTAGAAAAATCATATAAAATGAAAAATAAAAAATTTTCGTTTTCGGCAATTCGATCACGTAACTGCTCTGATACCACATGTAATACGTAGTATAGACCTTATTACATACCCCAGATCAACATGAAAGGATCCAAAAAGAAAGTAATGCATAATACTTAGATTTTGGTTCCAGCTCTAATTTTGATTCTGATTCTGAGCTCCGAACGATTACGAACCTCCTGGGGCCCTCACAGAAAGTGCTCACCGAGACTCGAACTAGATCTTTCTATAGTTTTTTTAATACGCAAGCTCCCTTAACGAGTCAAGGATTTCTTATGCTTACGATTGATATGAGTAATTGCAGGAGACCTTAACTTTTATATAGCTTCCATATCAGGTTCCCCATCACAAGGCCGATATAGACCCGGTCTATACTAATTGGGACCCATTTTTTTACCCAGACTTCAATCTATTAATTTAGATCATTTATTAGGCCACTTTATTATCTTTATCTGGATCAAATTATGTAACTTAACCGATAATTTATTTAAAAACCAAAAAATGCAATTAATAGTTGTCCAACTTTATAGAAATGGACAAAATTGTCGTTAAGGACAAAAAAATGTTTAACAAAGGAAGCAATGACGTTGAAATTGGGTAATCAAAATTGAAAATTTACTCGATAGAAGAAATGTACTGGAGCAACGAACTTTTAAAGTGGAGCACAACATTTGACGGGAAGGGTAACAGGTGATAGACCAAGGTAGAGGCAATCGCAATAAGAGTTCCTCATGGAGCAGAAAATTTACCAGAAAAAATCAATGGCAATCATAGCTAGAAGTAAATGGGTTTTGAAGAAGAAAATGAATTAGGTTTGATGATTTAAATTTAATAAATTAATTAATAATCAATCAGCATTCTACCCCCTTTTGCTACTTGGGAATACCTCTTACTTCTTCGAAACCTAAATATTATGGTTGCTTACCCTTTATTGAACGTATGAAGCTAATAGTGAATGCTTGGTATAATAGATTCCTATCCTATGCTGCTAGGCTAACTCTTATTATCTCAGTATTGAGCAACTTATATTTATACTGGATGATATATACCGCTACCAAAGAAAGCACTTAAGAAGGTGGATCGAATCATTAAAACATTTCTCTAATCAGGTAGAACTAAACATTCCAAGAATGTTAAAGTTAAGTACAGTGAGGTGGTGATTTCAAAAAAGCATGGAGGCCTAAGGATCCTTTCTACTTCTACTATGCAAAAGGTCCTAATGTGCAAAAGATTATGAAGGTTGGACAATGATTACAATGCCCTCCGACTGAAGTGGATCCATGAATATCGTATTAAAGGTCTTAATTTTTGTCAAGCTTCTTTTACTTACGAGTTTTCTTGGATTCTTATCCTGCTGATGAAGTTGCGAACTTTTATTTATCCTTTTATTAAACACAAGATTGGAAATGGAAAAAACACCTGATTATGGTATGACAAGTGGCTAGACTTAATCCTATTATTCTTAATCTGAGGCTACAACATTTAAGAAACAGACTTTTGCTTAATGTTAAGGTCTCTTCTTCGATCTTTAATGGTCTATGTTGAGGGAATAGTAAGGAATTGACACTTTGGCCTATTATCTCCCTTGCTTGAATAATGCACACATGAAGGACTCCATCATAAGGACTGTTGATCCAAGTGGAATATTCTCTAATTACTCATGTCATAGGATCCTTGCAAGAGGGTTACATGAAATACCTTGGTTTTCTTTTTTGTCGTCTAATTCTATACATCCCAAAGTTTCACTTATCTCATGGCTTGAGATTAAAAATAGACTCAAGACTAAGAGTTAATGGCATGGACATGTAGACTGAACTTGTTTGTTATGCAAAAATAGCAATCGAGGATAAAGATCATCTTTTTTTTCCTATGTAGTTTCTCGAAAACAATCTGGAGCATGATCTTACACATGTTACCAGGTATTGATTACAATTGTACTTGGGAGCTTACTTTAACTTGAGCTATTAATACTTTTGCAAAAAGGAGACCTAATGCAATTCTCTACGAAGCTGTATTCATTTCTACCATCTACTTCTTTTGGAAAGAACGAAACCATAGGCAATTTTTCAACCTTGAAGATGATCCATATCAACTTGCAGATAAGATCATTAACTGGATTAGAGCGGTCTTATTTGCAAAGAATCTACAGTTCTTTATCACCACGAACACAAGACTTCGATGGAATTTTTTAGTCCGGATAATTTGATTAATATCTAGCTCCCTCTTGTAATATACAGAGTTGCTAAAACATAGGTGTAAATAATTGCTCAAAGATAATGTTGCTCCATGTCTTTTCATTCATCTTCTATGCCTCAGATGCCTGGCTTTTGTAGGTTAGTGGGATAATCACGTGTCTTAGGCCCTACCATGTCTGCCTTTGTATTTAGCATTCAAAGGTAATTTGAAAAGATCTTTAAATTTCCTGAGTGACATTGATTTCAGCAATGTGACATTATTACAAGTGGAAGTCAAAACCAAGTCCATTTTTTGTCCAAGCTTTAATGCCAGCGCTACAAAATAAGAGGCAATCTTGAAATGGAAACCAATGCCATACAGAATGAACTGCATAATGTTGGATATCATCCCTCCCTTGTTCAAGTATGATTGTAACACATTGATGGCGAGCTGAAGGAATATAGATCAAACAATGGTTGAAACTAAAAGCAATTATTATCAGTTAAATAGTTCCACATTTTGGTTTGCTGAAACTCTGTAGGAGAACAACCTGGAACTTTTTTAAGAGAATCGCCTGGACATTAAAAGCAACAGACAGCAGCTACCTAACCTTACGGATGAAAATTGTGCATCTCATCATGGCCTCCCAAGTCGAGAACCCCTCGCCTGGAGTTCAACTGCTTTCTCTTCTTTCATCCTATTCAAAATTTGACGGATCTTGGGATTGAAGAAGCGATCATGAACGTACTTCTTCTCCTCAGCTTGTATCTCCTTAATGGCACTAGGATATGGGTTGGGAGGAGGTCTTTTACCCTGAACACGAGCAATTTCTTTCAGTCGTGCATAAGCTTTCTTTTTTGCCTTCTTCTCTAGCCGATATTCCGACTACACATTGAAAATGTAAAAGCTATAGTTAATTATAAACAAAAAAGTTTGAGAGACAGAAGGATAAAGTCTGCAGATGGTAATTCAAAAGTCCGCATCATACATCAGCGACGGCGATAGCTTCCTCCTCAGAAACTCCCTGCTCCTTTAACTCAAGCACTCGGAGGCCAAACATACGGGCTGGAGGGGGATCAAAAGCAGAAATTCTGCAGAAACATACATGGTAGTAATCTAATCTCAATCCATGGTTCAGCGGTTCTAAAACTGCTCCGTGGACTGTGTTTTAATTGCCACTGATTTTTCCACTTTGCCTCAGAACTTTCATAATCAGAACTAAAATTTTGAAGCGTAATAAACACTAAGAACTGTATATGACATGAAAAGGCACTTGACCAGATGGCAAGCAAAGAGTGCAAGCACTATCAGCATTCAAAGATCACAGTAATGATAGTGTACAAACACAACATAACATAAAGTGCAATAGTCACCCACAAAGTTGGAGATATATGCCTCAGTCAATTTTGCAAGCAAAATCACATTCAAATACCAAATTCAGTTTATCAAACTATAATTTTTCAAAAAAAAAAAAAAATGATAATTGAACAATCGCTTCAAACTGGAAAAGTAAGCTACACTAGATATCAGGCATTCAGTTTATTTCTTCAGAAGTTCACTTCTCTCTTTCCATTTCAAAAGTTGGTCATGAGAAGAATTAGGAGATAGGCCTGCATTAAGCAGGTAGTTGTTGGCGATACATTAACATTATTTTCAAAGTCATGAACAAATGTAACGAGCACCAAAAATCCCCAAATGCCACTGGAAAATGTTAGACCCTGTCTCATAAATGGGGCAACAAATCATTCTAGCATCATGTATGCATGGGTTAGACGGCTTTCAACTAATTTCATAACTTACCAACAGAAAAAAAATTAGTAGCACTGCAGGGAATCAGAACATGATTAAATTTAAGAAAAGAAGTTTGTGAACACTCTCAAGGAATAACCAATAGTTTACTGGAGTATTACTTGATAGCATCATGGTACTTGGATTCAGGGTGTTTGTGAAAGAACTTCTTTATGTAAGGATCCTCCGGGAGACTGATCCGCTTAATTTTGCCATCAGTACGAGGGAATGTTGCAGGTGGTGCCCTGGATGATGCAATTAAGTAAAATCATGAGGAAATGCAAATATCCATCTCTAAAATATCACTAACCTGACCTCAGCTTGATGGACCAAAGCACTAATGGCCCGCACAAATTCCACTACCTTCGAAAGAAGGGCCAAATTTTCATCTTTTTATGTGAACCCAGTTCTCAATATTCATGCAGTATTTCTGCAGCTTCAAGCTAGCAAATCCATTCAAAATCAAGAATACAAATCAAACTCCACACTTATCTCGTAGGATCCTCCCTCTCTCACCCTTCTGGCTGTATTTACATCGTTGAGAAAGCAACTTTCAACTATAATTACCCTAAAGGAACAATCTTTTCTCATTCCAATCCATTCTCTTAGAACAATCTCAGAATTTCATGACTTTTCCGTTATTTCACAAATACTAAGCCCAATAATTGGATAAAACTATGTGTAGAACCTATACCCAGAAGGCAGAAGTAGAAAAAGATACAGAGTGACTCACTGTTCCATAGCTTTGAGCCAGATAGGCTCGGACTTAGCCAAGCCCTTCACGAGCTTTCTGGTTCTCGTGAGAAGATCTCCTCTCATGTACGACATGTCGGCTCTCCCTCTGCGTGTGCTCTTGGTTTTCTGGTGAATTAAATTCTAGTTAGTGATCTCAATCATTCACTGGAGTTAGGATTAGGGCTAAGGTTGGTTGGAGAAAGAAGAAGACGGGAAAGGCAAAGTCGAAGAAGCACACGGCGAAGGTAGACGCGGCGACGACAAACAGAGGAGGAGGGAAGGTCGGGCAGGCTGATCGGACCGGGCAGGAAAAGGGCGGGCAAGCCACTGCAAAGCGACGGCGTCGACTAGCAAAACGATGCAGATCCACCACGAAGCGAGACACTCAAAGATTCCGTTTGAAGAGGACAAGCTCGTGAATCTCCACGCCTCCAAGCCTCGTCCTGGTGTGAGGGGAAGCTTAGGAAGTGAAACCCAATTTCGACAATTTTTTTTTTTAAAATCTAGTTAGTGATATCAACACTGGTGGGTCGGGTTTCATTACGGTCGGGTAAAACTCGATTTTTGGATTTAATCTCTCTTTTGCAATTAATTAACATTTCTTTATTCATCCTCACAAGTTCAAGAATAGGTATTTTAAATATTTATTTACTGTATTGATACATTATTGAGAAAAAAAGGTAATCGCTAATGTGATTTTCTGTTTAACGCCCAAGTTTTTTAATCCAATATAGAATATATGTTGTGTTTGTTTTAATAAAAATAGAAGAAAACAAAAACGTATCATAGCTAAGTGAAGAGGGTTGATTAATTCAGACTACTCTTTTCCAAGTTGTATGCCAAAACCACCTTTGGAAGGATTGGAGTTGGGAATGGAGAATGGAGATCATAAAATATGGAGAAACGATTAGCCTATCTACTTGGAATTTATAATACTTTTGGTTCAACCAAATCTTCACACAACTACCACTCCATCCCGGGAACTAAAAGCTACTCAATCATTGTACACATTAACATGTTGCCCTAACAATAGATCTGCGAACCCGATTAACGAAGCTGTCAGCGGAGTCCAACAAGGAGGGTGGATCGGCAATCCTTCCACCATTACGAAGGACGAGCCCTCTTATTGCTGCAGGATGGGCATTTGTACTGCTTAATGTGCTCTGCTCTAGCTGGTGTGATCTTAACACACTTTCCATGAAACCACTTCTCACACACATCACAGCAAATCCAGAATTCATCAGATGCATAGTTCTCACCACATGCACCGCACAATGTTTCCCCATGCTCGTCGTCCTCTTCCTCTTCCTCCTCCAGGCCCTCGTCCTCAAACTTCGGCTGTGAGGTTTTCACATATTTCACCTGAGATTCTCGCTGCTATCCACCCAAATTTTTAGAAACAAAAGTAGTTAATAACATTCAATCTAGAGGAAATGAAGACTTATTAAAGAAACTTTCCTCTCACACCCCTATGTAACTCCAACCCAAGCTGAAAGTGCTTGCAAACAAAACAAAGCAGTAGTTATATCACATATTGTCTCCAACATGAAGAAAATATAAACATCGTTTTTACCGTTTTGGAGTTTGACTTTGATTTGTTGCTATTGTTATTTATGACTGATGACTTCTCCTTGGTTTGTTTCTTTGCATTACCAGTCACGACTTCGAATATAGTTGGAAGATCATTTATCATATTGAAGAGCCGTTTCCTGTGTCAAGTTACATAAAACATTGTAACGTAAACTCAAAGAGATGCTACAAAACAAATACAACCTAGTTATGTCCAGAAAAGCCACTTCCCGAGAAATGAAAATGAATATCAATAATTTGGTCTACTTTAATGTTTCAACCACAGTCCCACCAGAATCACATTCATTGTGACCCGGAAGGGATTCAAATTTTCCATCTTTTTCCACTAACCTACTAAACCGTTATGTGTTTGTTAATAGTTTCACCATGAGTGTACTGAAACAGGACGAGCATGACTGCGAGAATGCTTTGTATATGGCATATAACACTAACACCATCGTAAAATGAAGACATACTTGCAAAAGGACTAAAAAATGAGTATAGATAGCAGAACGGTGTATTTGAGAAAACTAAGAATAACTAGTTAAACAAATTTAACAGGAGGCTATAAAAAAAAACCCTAGCATACGTTCAGAAAGCACAAGGTTTTTCGTTAACAATCAAGGATACCTGTCAGCTTTATCAAACCCAAATCTGGCACCAAAATAGAACGCAACAGAAAGCAGCCATGCATCACTATGGACTGCAACTAAGGATAACCAGTCCTTTTCCTGCATGCCATCTCTCGCAAAATTAATACCAAGCGCCGGCTCAGGTAACTCAGGAGGCACCTCTTCAGCAGGTAAATTCACTTCCCACTGCTCAGTAGGAAACCCATACAAGCACAGGTTCTCCTTCTCTAAAAATTCAAGTACACAACAAATTCCCATTAATCACTAATCATTACCACAAAGCTTAGAACCGATCACTAACCTAATTTTCCTCCCATCAAATTGCAACAACAAAAAAAACCCAAGAATCGAGAAAGACCGCAGCTTCAACAAAATAACGAAAAAGGTGTCAGTCTCTCGCAACTCACCTGGGTCGCACTGTTGATAGAAGTCCTCAACATCTGAAACAGCCACAAAATGACGATGCATTTAATCAAAAAATAAACGAACAACGAACGAAATAACTGAAACTAAACCCTAACAGTTCACGCTTTTGTTTCTCTCCAAAATTTTCAAGATTCCTATATAACCGGGGGGAGAAAAAAGACGAAGCAAAAGAGCACAAAAAGGGAGAATGTGAAGCAGCAACCAGTGGTGAGGGCCTTAATCAACGCAGAGCGGCGAGCTTTGAAGTCTTTAAACACCTCCTCCACCGTACGCGGGTTGTACTGCGCTCCGGCTCCGTCCATAGCTTTCGCTCTCCACTTTAGAATTGGGGATTTTTCTTTTTCTTTTAGTTTTTGAACTTTGGTTTGTTTTTGGTTTTTATAGGATAGAAGAAAGAGAAGAGGACACACGAGGCATTAAGGGAATTGGACGGGTATCGGATTTGAATCTTTGTCGGGTTAATTGGATTTGAGAGTTTGGTTTTCAGGTCCGGGCGCAAAATTTCTCCTCTTCAGTCTTCTCATCAATCAAACGGAGTTATGCATTAGGTTCGTACTTTAGAGAGTTTCAAATTCGGTTATAATCACAAGATTTTCTTAGCTTACATAATACGAAAGTCAAATTTCAGAATGATTTGGATAACTTGAAATGAGGAAGGATGGGTTTTGTTGCATCACCGTTGTTTTAAAAACTACACCAGATATTCAACCGATGAAAAGAAAATTTAAAATTTAATCAGGATAATATTACTATAAAATTAAGATATAATAAATAATAAATAAAATATTTTAATTAATCAAATTTTGGCTTTTTAATTTACTTTAATAAATAATAACTCTTATTGTTAAAAATAAATTAACTTACTAATTAATAAGTTATTTTAATATTTGTTAAAAATAAATTAACTTACTAATTAATCAATTATTTTAATATATGATTTTTTAATACGACGATCTTGATTATAACATATAAATATTAATTTTTAAAAAAGTAAATGATTTTGTTATAATTTAATATTCTTAAAAGTCTTAATTTAATATATAAATTTAAAATATGTTTATATAATTTATGTATTAATGCATAACTTCTTTTACGGTATATATATATATATATATATATATATATAATTGAAAACATAAATTAAAATTAAGTTATATTATACAAAATACTGTAGCATACCAAACATCATAATAAGAATCTACCCAACTTTTCTATTAAAATTCTTACAAGTATCTAAACATATAAATAATTTTACTTTCTATAGATTTATTTTCCGAAAAATCATATTCCAAATTCACTCTATTTTTCCGTCATCCAAACGGAACCCTTTGGTATTTACACTACTTTCCTCATGAATTTAATCTAAAATCAAGCTAGCCAATTCAACCATTCATTCTCTCTCAACTTTACAACAACTCTTTTATAAATCCTACCTCTTCTTTAATTATTTTTATTGCTCTCTCGTTAGTAGAATTTTGGATATTTTTACTTAAAAGTTTCAATCAACAATCTTTACGAAGATTTTGTTTGATTTTGAAAGTAATTATGATATTGCTCTTGCTATTTTTTTCAGTCAGTAGCACTTTAGACTAAATTATGATATTTTTGTGCTCTAAATGCCTTGATTGGAAGTAATCATATTCCTTGCTAAACAAAGATGCAATTTTTCTCCCATCATAACTTTTCTGGCGTCTTTGTCTTCGTTAGATTATTTCTAATCCTAAATTCACAAGTTCTCATTAAATACGTTAGTTCAATAAGGACCTATGTAATTTTCATAGTTTTATCAATAAATTAAAATATTATCTATTGATTTTCCTCTCTCTCATTATACAATATACTTCTGCACATAATAGTCTTAATAATGTTAGGAGATAGCATTTGTTGTTTCCAACTTCGTATTGCGGTAGTTTCCTTGAGTATAATTAATTTATTATGTTGCAGATTTTGATCTTCATGTTTATTTGTAGTATCTTATTTGTAGTGTCTTCTTATTTTATTCATTAAAGTTTAATTTTATTTTAAAATTTGTTGACTAATTGATAGGTGATAAAGAATGGCTAGAATGGATTTGGCTACAAAGAAGAAATTATTTTATTTATTAATGGATATGCAAAAGAAATAATTTGACATGTTAAGATTCATATTACATATTCTTTCGATCGTAATACTACATCATGGGAAATATTGTTTGAAAGCTCCATACTTTGTTGATGAATACAATTGATCCCAATACTTTCGCAGGTTGATATATGCTAGTGATTCAACATGTAGTTCAGAGTTGCGTATGGAAATCACGAGAAAATATGCTTAGAACTGTTGATCGATTAACAAATACCAAGAACACAATTGTAGATGTACAAGTAGCAATGTTTCTGTACATTCTTGGACATCACGAGAAAAATCGTATGATAAAAACTGACTTCTTACACTTAACAGAAATAGTTAGTAGGCATTTTAATCGAGTATTAAATTCACATTGTAGACTTCAAGAAAAATTGCTTAAAGTGCCTGAACTTGTATCTTAGACTTCTACTGATGAGAAATAGAAATAGTTTAAGGTAAATATTTAATATTTAATATTTAATATTTAATATATTTATTGATATATTTATTTCTTAAGTATATGATATAAGTATTCATGGAATTTGATTTTGTAGAATTTTTATTCGGTTTGTAGGGATATAATTGGAAATACAGTCAAAATTAAATTACATTCTATGAAATATTGTTGTATACCAAACACTATAATAAGAATCCACCTAACTTTCCTATTAGAATTTTATAAGTATCCAAACATGTGAATATCTTTACTTTCCATAGATTTATTTTTTGAAGAATTAGATTCTAAATTTATTTTACTTTCCGCCAACCAAACGGGCCTTAATGATGTTTTCGACAAAATTGTTGTTTATTGGATGATTAATTTCAAATCACAAGCATCTTTTTAAATTCAGTAAATTTGAAATTTTAAAATTTCTTATTGTCATAATTTATCAAAGTTATATACAAATATTTTTATTTTTATTTTATTGTAAAGTTTGAACTTTTAAAATTCTTTATTTTCAAAATTTATCAAAGTTATATAAAAATATTTTTATTTTATTTTATTTTAATATAATTTTATTATTAATTAAATATATTATTTAATATTAATCATTAAGAAAACTTTACAAATATTTTAAAATTTAATATCATTTTTAATTGGTTAAGAAAACGATTAGTAAAAGTAGTTTAATTGGTTAAAAGAATATATTATACTAATGAATGCAACTGGTAACTAGTTAGTAAGCCATAAAAGTACAATTCATAATATTGTAATGAAATGTAAGCCTATAATGTGATGATGATAAATGCATGAATACATTTTTTTAAACTTCAAAGAAAAGAAAAGTAAGAAATACCCAGGAGGTCTCTAGTGGAAGGGTAAGGAACTCATTCATTCTTAACCAAGATCTCAAGTTCGAGTCTTGGGTATGGAGTTGTCTTAAATTTTTGTGAGGAAGAACTTTGCTACCTAAAAGGGTCCTACCCGATGCAACTCCAGATTTAGTTAGTTGCCATTCCAACTAAAAGCAGAAAAGAAAAGGAAGAATTAACTTACAATAAATTGAGTCGATTTTAGCTAATTGCCCACAAGCTTCTCATGGTAACATTATATCCTAAGAAAGCGAAATATGAGCAAAAATTAGTTAATTAGCTAAAATACATAGAAAATATAGAGAATCATAATCAAATTTAAGAAAATATAACTATGTTGATGAAATAGCATCTGAACTGAGGTGACAATGAACCAAAGAACATGCAATGAAAATGACATATAATGTTTGTCATTTATTCCTCTCCTTCTTTTAATATGCCTTCTTATCATAATTAAATTTAAGAAAATATAACTATGTAGATGAAATAGCATCTAACCAAATATTGTGTAATGAAAATGACATATAATGTTTGTCATTTATTCCTTTCCTTCTTTTAATATGCCTTCTTATTCTTTAATTTCTTTCAAATTCACAAGTGCTTTGTTGGATTTGGGGAGCTTACTTTTACAGGAGATCCACATCATGGACTTAGTCCGGGAATACACTCGTAAGCTTTGATACCATACTTCAACCCAAAACCTTAACACATTAGGTTTATGGGTTTTTTCCCATTTAATTGTATCTTTTTCTAATGTAAGATTCCCACTCACATTTGAAATCTCAACAATTTCCCCCTCAAGTGTAAACTTCCACATTGAGTTTAGACTCCCCATTAAGTAAAAACCTTTTTTTGCTTTTTTTTTTCTTAGCAATTCGAGTATATGGTGTAACAAAGAGCTCTTCTACTCCATTAGTCTGGGCTTACCAGGAGTCTGCTTGCTCTTCCATGTGGGGAGGTAATCACGGGACCTGACTATCATCTCCATACTCGTCCCTTGTCGAATCATTAGCACTGATACTACTTGTTGGATCTAGGGAATCCACTTTCATAGGAGATCTTTTAAGTAAGTGGGCTTTCTGATAGATATATACTATTAACTATGCAAATGTAATAGTATAGTCTTTGGATCTTTTTCATTGAACAATTATTTAATTGTATTCAATTGGAGATTTGCATAATATGAATACGTGTTAGTACATTTTGTATGTATCTAAATAGACCAAGTTAAGAATGGTTATTTTATATTGACTATTAAAACATATTCTTGAGGACATTAGAAATAAGATTTATGTTCTTAATCTTGATTTAGTTAATATGAGCAAATATATATCTTCTTGTGCTTTAATTCATTAAAGAGTGAGTTTCAATTATTGGGACAATAATACTTGGTGAATTGGATAAAGGTAATTTGTATTTGTGAAATATTAATTAATAATGGAATCCATGTCTCGGTATAGAAAATGATGATACACTTAAAGTAAGCTTATAAGGTTTCATATAAACCCGCAAGTGAATTTTTAATGTGACATATGAAATAAGTTGAGTGGCAATCTTAAAGATTAAAATTGTTATTTAAATAAATTGTCAATAATTTATTTTATTTGACAAGCATCTGTAATCTTAACATGGGGAACATAGTTTATTATGTTGTGGAAAGTTAAAATTAATAAGGAGTTCAATCACAAATTTTAGTGGAATAATTTATGATTAATTATAATAAGAATATACTAACTCAGATAGATTTTTATTATAATTTTAGTCTTATTATTTTTTCTTTCTGTCTCTGTCGCACCTTAATTGTTTGGACCACATATGTGTTATTTGTAATTTAAATAAGCAATGATTATTTTAATTAAAATTTTATTTATTAATATTTTAAATTAAATAGAAAAATATGTTGATTTGAATTACAAACTGCATATAAAAAAATTGTATAATCTTATTGGTAACTTCTTATGTGGAAAGGAGAGGTTTTCTCGATATATATAAGCTTTTCTTCCTATCGAAGAGGGGTGATGATTATTGGAAAACATAGAGAAAAAATAAAAACTCTCTGGAAAATACATAATCTATTTTTTTTGCCCACTCAGAAACAACGGTTACATAAACAATTAAGGTTACACGACAGAAGGTTGTAAGGATAAGAAGATTTGCAGAAAGAAGTTTTTGTGAAAAGAAGATCAGTTAGTGATTCTGTGTTTCAACAGGTTTGTTTTGGTTCGATTCTTGTGATTGGTTTGCCTGTATGTGTATTTCTGATCCTAGGTTACTTCCACTGTAAATATTGTTGATTTTATCAATTGGTATCAGAGAAACAAAAGGTGGTTTATTTTATAGTCCTAAGGATAAGAAGATTATTGTTAGCACCAATGCACATTAACTTAAGGAGGACTATATTATAAACTATATTCCCAAAAGTCAATTAGCCTTACGTGAGTTGAGAGGAGAAAACATACCAGCTAGACTATTTCCAACCAAACATGAACTTGAACCATTCTTGGTCGGATTTGACATTCCATTGCCTCGTCGTTGTGGGAGAAATGTTAGTGGACCACAAGCTTAACATCTTCCCCAAGAGTCAGTTCCTAACATTCCACTACAACCTGAAAGTAGTGGGAGTTATGTTGGGATTGACGCAGCAGCTATTGATCTAAATCTACAAGTACAAGAAGTAGGAGTCCCTGACTTTTCATTACTTGTTGGTCATGACGGATATGTTGAGGCTCTCGACCATGGTCAGGATGTGGTCCCACCAGTTATAGACTTGTCGGCCTTACAGTTGCAGCAAGATGCCAGTGTGGCTGAATAACTTATAGTGCTTCGTCGTAGTGGGAGAATATCGAACTACTAGTTCGATATACACTTATGGGAAAAGCATTTGACAGAATCCCTGAAGAAGTGAATACCAAACCAGTATATTACAACGATACACTACAAGATAAAGATGCTGATAAATGGCTTATAGTTATGAAATCTGATATGGAGTCTATGCACTCTAATCAAGTCTGGGAACTTGTAGAACCACCTGAAGGGGTTAAACCCATTGGATGTAAGTGGATCTATAAGAAAAGAGTGGTGTAGACGGTAAAGTACAAACTTATAAGGCGAGGCTTGTTGCGAAAAGGTATACCAGAAAGAAGGGATTGATTACGAGGAAACTTTTTCGCCGGTGGCCATGCTTAAGTCTATTAGAACTCTTCTATCTATTGCAGCTCATTTGGATTACAAAATTTGGCAAATGGATGTCAAGACAACTTTTTTAAATGGAAGTCTTGATGAATGCATCTATATGAAGCAACCAGAGGGTTTCACTGCTAATGGCCAAGAACATTTGCTATGCAAATTGAATAGGTCTATTTATGGACTTAAACAGGGTTTTGGAATATTTGTTTTGACCAGTCGATCAAAACTTTTGGTTTTGATCAGTGTCATGATGAGTCTTATATGTATAAGAAGTGGAATAATAAAAAGGTAGTGTTTCTGATATTATATATAGACGATATTCTGCTTATAGGAAATTGTATAGATATGTTGACTTCTATCAAGGACTGGCTATCTGAGCATTTTAATATAAAGGTTGGGAGAAGCTGCTCATATTCTTGGGATCAAGCTTATGTGAGATCACAAGAAAAGGATGATTGACTTGTTGCAGGCACTTTATATTGATACTATTCTTGCTCGTTTCAACATGCAAAATTTGAAGAAGGGTTTTCTTCCTTACAGACATGGAATCACTTTATCTAAGGATCAATGTCCTAGGACATCTGAAGAGATAGAGAGCATGAAGGTAGTTCCTTATGCTTCTACAATAAGAAGCCTCATGTATGCAATGTTATATACTAGACCTAATATCTGTTTTGCTGTTGGCATGGTTAGCAGATTTCAGTCTAACCCTGGGTGAGAACATTGTACTGCAGTCTAACATATAATCAAGTACTTAAAAAGAACTAGCGATTATATGTTGGTTTACCAGTCAGAAGAACTTGTACCTATAGGTTATACAGATTTAGATTTTCAGTCTGACAAGGATTCTCGGAAATCTACCTCAAGAAATGTTTTTGTCCTGAGAGGTGGAACCATAAGTTGGAGGAGTATTAAGCAAACTTATGTTGCTGACTCCACCATGAAAGCTAAATATGTGGTGGCCTCTGAGGCAGCCAAGGAAGTAGTATGGCTTAGGAACTTCCTATTGGATCTAGGTGTGGTTCCAGCAGTTCAATCGCCTATTATACTTTATTGTGACAATAGTGGGGCAGTTTGTAGCTCGAAGGAGCCACGGAGTCATAAAAGGGTAAAACATATTGAGCGGAAGTATCACCTGATACAAGACATTGTTAAAAGGGGATGATGGTGGTGAAGATTGCATCAGAAAATAACCTGGCTAATCTTTTTACAAAGACTTTACTAGCAAAGACTTTTGATAGTCACGTGAAAAGAATGTGAGTTAAAATAATAGATGCATGGTTACGAGTCTAAGTGGGCGATTGAGAGATGTATACTATTAACCATGCAAATGTAATAGTATAGTCTTTGGATGTTTTTCATTGAACAATCATTTAATTGTATTCAATTGGAGATTTGTATAATATGAATATGTGTTAGTACATTTTGTATGTATCTAACTGGACCAAGTTGAGAATGATTGCTTTATACTGACTATTAAAACATATTCTTGAGGACATTAGAAATAAGATTTATGTTCTTATTCTTGATTTAGTTAATATGAGCAAATATACATCTTCTTATGCTTTAATTCATTAAAGAGAGAGTTTTAATTATTGGGACAATAATACTCGGTGAATTGGGCAAAGACAATTTGTATTTGTGAAATATCAATTAATGATGGAATCTATGTCTTGGTATAGAGAATGATGATGCACTTAAAGTAAGCTTATAAGGTTTCATTATGTAAACCCTGCAGGTGGATTTTTAATGTGACACATGAAATAAGTTGAGCGACAATCTTAAAGATTAAAATTGTTATTTAAATAAATTGTCAGTAATTTATTTTATTTGAAAAGCACATGTGATCTTAACATGGGAACATAATTTATTAGGTTGTGGAAAGTTAAAATTAATAAGGAGTTCAATGATAAATTTTTAGTGGAATAATTTATGATTAATTATAATAAGAATATCTTGGTCCTGTATAGATTCTTATTATAATTTTAGTCTTATTAATTTTTTCTTATGGTCCCTGTTATGCCTTAATTGTTTGGACCACATGTGTGTTATTTGTAATTTAAATAAGCAATAGATTATTTTAATTAAAATTTTATTTATTAAAATTTTAAATTAAATAGAAAAATTTGTTGATTTGAATTACAAACCGCACATAAAAAAACCATATAATCTTATCGGTAAATTCTTATGCGAAAAGGAGAAGTTTTTTTGATATATATAAGCTTTTCTTCCTATCGAAGAGGGGTAATAATTATTGGAAAACATAGAGAACAAAAAAACTCTATGAAAAATACATGATCTATTCTTTCTACCCACCCATAAACAAGGATTACAGAAACAATTAAGGTTGCATGACAGAAGGCTATAAGGATAAGAAGATTTGTGGAATGAAGTTTTTGTGGAAAGAAGATCAGTTAGCGATTCTGTGTTTCAACAGGTTTGTCTTGTTTCGATTCTTGTGATTGGTTTGCCTGCATGTGTATTTCTGATCCTGGGTTGCTTCAGCTTTGTATACTGTTGATTCCATCACTTTCCAGCACCAACAAGTAGTGTCAAACTAAGATTTCAAAAGATTCGAATTTTTTGTTGTTGCTTTATGTACATGATATTTTGGGCATAGAAATTTGGAGAGATAGAAGGGTAGGTCTACTGTATGTATCTTAATAGAAATACATTAAAAGGTTGTTGTAATCTTTTCATATGGATAAATCTAAACTAGTAAGTATTCTTTGGGCAGCATATTTTAAACTTGATACTAGTACAATACCTACTGCAGAAGATGAGAAGGATTGCATGAGACTACTTCCTTACTTTAGTGATGTGAAAAGTCTTAGGTATACTATGGTATATACTAGGCCTGATTTAGCTCATGCAGCCACTTTAGTAAGCAGGTTTATGAGTAATCCGGGGAAATCTCACTAGAAAGTAGTTAAATGGGTTATACGATATGTGAGTGGAACGAGCAATATTTGTTTGGTTTATGGCGCTAATAAATATATTGGTGTTTTGGTTGGCTATACTAACTCTGATTATACCGGAGATCTTGTGAAAAGAAGATCCCTGACATGCTATATCTTTACTCTGTACGGATATGTTGTTAGTTGGAAGGCAACAGTACAATCTACCTTGGCTAGCATTGAAGCGGAATACATGTCATTGACAAAGGGGATTAAAGAAGGTTGCTTGAGTGACTACGCGATTTGGTGGAGAAGCTACCTGATTTCATATTTTCAATTTTCTTTTTTCGTAGACGGGTGAACAATGAAATGCTCTTACTATTTTTAGCCTTTTGATGGTTTCATGTTGATGGTCTTATGCGCATGATGTTCATCTTCTTATTTTTTACCGGCTTGCTTCGACTTTTCTTTCTTCATACATTTTGCTCGCTTCATATATTTTGACTAGTTACTCTGTCTGATTGACTGAAACTTTTCTTATTTAATTTTCTTTTCATATTGGCTTTATCAGATCCATTTCGTCAGGTGAAGAGAACAGGCGACAAGAACAAAGGTGTATATCCTTATCCTTATGTTTGCTACTATGGTAGAAATTTTTCACTATTTGGTTGTTTGGAGATTCTGTGTTTTGAGTATTGTGTAAAAATAATTATAATTATAGTTATTCTTGTATAAAATTTGAATTGTTACTTAGATAACTTTCGTCTTTGTGGTGCCTTTTCATCTTATATGACAAGTTTTATATTTCTGTTGCCTCTTCATTTTATAGTTTCTCGTGCCGACTTTTAAGATGCTTGTTTGGGGTAAGCATGTTCTCCAATGTGACTCCTAGATTTGTATGCTTATGGCCACAGAATACAGGTTACAGAAGCCCGCAGATGTAAATAAACAATGTGAGAATTATTGGTCACGAAATTAAACCTCGTTCAGTTTCTGATCTTAATGCTGGACGAGGTGGCTATACTTCAATTTCCTTCTAGTGTAGGAATCGGTAGGGAATTCTGTGCAGTGAGAATAATAGTTAACCAGAGTACAGATGCAGAAGTGAAGCCTGTTTTTCTGCAAGGTTTAACTTCCAATGTACAAGGTGTTGTAAGCAAATCAAAGAAGGAGCACGCAGATATGCATTTTAAGATTTTACTTCATTTCATTTAGTTGTGGTCTTGATCTTCTAGATAAGGAAAATAAGATAATGATGCCTATAACTTGTGACAAGAAGGAAGAGGGTGCTAGAAGGAAAGCTTATGGTTTTTGCCCCTCTGTGTAACTGACAAGTTTGATTATTTATTCTTCATGTTGCATCAATGTTTTGAGAAAGGTGTGAGCAATTTGTCCTTACCTTTCTCTGTGCAGCTCAACAGGAAGTTCAAGTAATGTAAAGCACTCTGGTGGGTGTAGTTCTTCTCAAACCTCTATTGAGTCTTTAAACAGTTCTGTTGTAGAGGTGTATTGCTCTTTAACAGGCCTGTGCATGTGCCATCTCCTGAATCCCGATTTTCTGCTGCTGTTGGAGCAATTAAGCGTGAGGTTGGGGTAGTTGTGGGCATAGGCAGTCTTCTGCAACTGCTGTTAAGGACAATTTTGTTTCGGGCAGTTCATTCTGAAAGTCAATTTTGTAAAGGGATGGTTCTGCATCAGAATCATTTCATCCTTTCCTTCCTATTTCTAGGACTGATCAAATTAGTCAAACTAGTTGAATTGAGCCTCTTGCACCCAATATTTCTGTTAGCAGACAATTCCTAAGTAATCAATATAACAACAAACCTCACCAACAAGCTGTGGGTGACCAAAAAGGCAATACTTGTAGAAGCTTCCCTCTGTCAAATTCCATGGTGTGCTTTTGACGATCTAAGTATGCATGTTGGCTATAATTCGTGGAAACTTGACAGGTATCATTGAAACTATTTTCTTTGGTTGATAGGAGGAGATTGTCGGTAGTTTGAGTAATACATTCGAGGATGTAATATTCCAACTTTCCAGGGTTATTTATTCCTATGAAAATATGGGCCATGATACGCAATGTGCTTTTCATGCAGCCCCACATCAAAATAAAGAATGGAAAACGAAATCTAACCAAAAACCTAGTGCTATCATACTTAGAGGGATCAGAACACCTACGAATTCTAATTTGTCTTCTGCTGATAATGGTAAGATCAGATGCAGCTCATTTACATGATAAACTTTATTAAGTCAATATCTGCGGAAACCAGAATGTCATCATAGCGCAACATATTCGAGTCCCTGAGACTGATTCGATGTAGGCTGACCTTTGGTAGTCTTGTAGTTGAGTTCAATTCCTCATTGAATTTTGGGGGGTGGACTTGGAAGTTGTTTGCATTAACAGAGGAATCAAATGGGGAATCAGCTGCAAGGCTTGTTATAGGGGCAAGCATTATGGAAAAGACAAAAATAAATTAAGTAGAATGAAGGGAGATGTAGCTTAAAAAAGAAAGAATGACGATAAGGAAAAATAGAATCAAGACAAGGATGACAAGAATCATGATTGCAATCAAGGTCCCACAAATTAAGACAATCATGAAGATAATTATTCTACAATATATTCAAGAATCCTTTATGATTATGTCTTTTATTTTCTAGTCAAGTTCTATAATAAAGGGATTAAAATTCCTATTATTATGTATTACCCGAAATAGCAACTTAGCTTTGTTACAGGTGACGCATACCTTCGTCGCTTAACCAAGAGATTTTGGGTTTGATCTCTACTCTTGAGAATGCAACAAATTCCTGTGCCAGCTGTGGCCCCCCAATAGGGGAGGCATTACGCAGCGAATGGGGATTAGTCATCAACTTTGACTCAATAGACACCTCCTGAGGGACAAAAAAAAAACAAAAGTTTAACGTAAGGAAAGAGGACAAGCAAGAAAGTTTATACTAAGATAGGCAGCTCAATCTTCCTTCGACCCAAGGTTGGTAGCTCCTTTTGATGAGTTCCACTGACGGAGCCAGAAATTTAATATAGAAGGGTCCAAAAATTAATTTTTTAAAATTTTGGAGGGCCCAGTGTATCATTGACCCTTAAATAACTCTGTTATATATATATATATATTAAAAATAATTTTTTTAAAAAATCTTGGAGGGGCCACTGGGCCCCCCAAGTCCCAATATAGCTCCGTCTTTGGTTCCACCCTTCCACCAAAAACTATAGGTTTTCATAGAAAACCCAAATGAAATCATCCCTTGGCTAGATCTTAATCTAACGTTTACAGTATCTTGGCATTAGATCCAAGAGTCATGGGAGATTCAACCAACTAATTGAACCAAATAATAGAGATGATAAAACATACATTGGAGGAATATAAGGTCGAGTATTAGTTCAACACTTGTTTCGGTGATTGCCATAATTTAACATGCCCCAGGCTCGAGAAGGCTTGGCAAGTAAGAGTCGTGAGCCTGAAACTAGCAGTAGTAAGGTACCAATGCAAGCACAACTAAAATTTGCATCAGGGGGGCATTTAGAAAATAGCTTTGTTCCCTAACATGCAAAGCTGGATTTCCCTTCATATGATGGAAAAGGAAGACCCACTAGGATGACTAAATAAATGTGATCAGTTCTTTTGCAACCAGTGAACAACTAAGGCGGCTAAGGTTAGACTTCCATCATTCCATATGAGTGTAGTCACCTAACTTTGGTTTTTCAATTTATCCTAAGAGAAACATGATTTACCATAGGAGAATTTTAAGAAATCATATCATCTTTGTTTTAAACGACAAATTGAAGCAATCCTCTCGAAGAACTCATCAACCTTGGGCAAATTGAGTCAGTAGAAGAATACAAGAGTAGAATTTAGTGCTTACTTCTGTGAGCAACCACAGTGCGTAGTGATCAACAGGTTGATATTTACCTCGATATGGAAATATATCGCTCTACAGACTTGGTATCAGTGATAAGCCTTACTAGGGAGTTTGGAGGGAAACATCATGGTTATAGCTGGACAAAATCAAGACAGACTCAGAATAGTTGGAGTTAAGAGGATAGATGCACCGACAAGCATCCATCAAAATCAAGTTGAAATGGCAGACAAAGGAGCCCAGGGGCTATGTTATATTGTAATGAAGCATACATTAGTAGTCATAAATGCGAACAACTTTTTAAGTTAGAAATAGAAGACATCGAACAAGACGAAGATGAGGATATAACTATCTTCCTTTTAGAGCTCGAGGCCTCTCTCAGTATAATTATAAAGGTCTAAAATGCGCAAACAATGCAGATTTAGTGAAGAAGTTTTGGTTATAGTAAATTCTGAAAACACTCACAATTTTTGTAAGTGAAGGAGTAGTATATCAACGTATTCTGGCTTCCTAAAAATAATCAAGCCTTCAAATCTCCATAGCCAATGGTAAAATAATTTTAGGTCCTAGCATTTGTGAATGGGTGTTTTTACAAGTCTCATTTGACTCTTTCTGTGTTGACTTAGATATATGATACGATTGGATATGAATTTAAATTTGGGTTAGGTGTGGAATTTTTTGCCCATGAGAATGTTCTTTTGACTCAATAAAAAGAAGGGGACATAGAAAGGGGAAAGTATGACATCAATTCCTTAGTTGTCTTTCAATTCAATCAATAAGTTCTTATGTAGCATTAAAGAAGTTAGTAGTGAAGTATTAGGATTCATTTCAAAAACTAGGACTAGCTCCACCTTACACAAAAGACCACTGTATTTCCTTATTGTCGAGAACAAGTCTGGTGGTGTTAAGACTATATTGTTACCTATTATAAAATAGAAAACGAAATCGAGAAGCAATATAAAGATGTGCTTAATAAAGGCATTATTTGTTCTACTCAATCCCCCTTTTCCTCGCCAATTTTATTTGCAGTTAAAAGTTGAAATCTTAGGTTAAAATTGTTGACGGATGAATTCCAACTTTTTAGTTAATTCGACCAATAATATTCATCATAACCAATCATAATTTCTCTTTATAATTTGTCTCCATAGATGTGTATGAATAAAACATATATGTTCTTGATAGTGATTATGCCAGGGCCTACAAATCCAAAGCATAAAATTGATGTATTCTTACAACTATTGGTATTAAATTGCATCATCTTTGAGAATATGGTCTCGAGACATATGATGTATCTCTTAAACATAATTTTTTTATTGAGAGCAAATTTGATGTAGACTATTAGTGATTTCTCGGTGTATGCTATGTTGTCTGGATGGAGCATAGAAGGGAAATTGACTTGTCCTTATTGTAGCAGTGATTCTGATGCATGTTATCTTCCAAATGGGGCCAAAACATCTTGTTTTGACAATCACAGAAATTTTTTTCTTCCAGATCATCCATTTAGACATAATAAACAAAAGTTCATGAAGAATAAGATGGTACAAACACGTTCTCCCCTCACAAAGTTGTTGAAGAGATATTGTAGGATATTGATGAATTAGGGTTCCTAAAAATTATAGAATTTGAAGCTGATGAAATTAATACAAGCATTAGTAAAAACTTTGGTTGGAGAGAACACAGTAATTTTTGGGATTTGCCATATTAAAAACTAATTTGATACGTCATAATCTAGATGTGATACATATTAACAAAAATATTTTTGACAATTTGTTCAATACCATAATGAACATTGAAAGGAAGACAAAGGACAATGCAAAATCACGAGCTGATTTTGTAGAAGAAATGAGTTAGATAAAGATCTTCACATCGGTAAATATCTAAAAGCATGTTACATTTTGGACGAAAAATAAAAGAAAATTATGTGTAAATGGTTGAAAAATCTAAAATTTTTTGATGGCTTTGTTCCAAACTTGACAAGGTGTGTGGACATAAGGAAATACAAATTATTTGGGATGAAAAGTCATAATCGTCATGTGTTTATGTAAAAGATAATTTCAATTGCATTTTGGGACTTGTTATTGAATAAAGATTGGAAAGCTATAATATAATTAAGTTTATTTTTCAAAAGTTTAACATTATCTAAAATAAACTTTGTTAAAATGGAAAAACTAGAAAGGGAAATTCCAGTAAACTTTTGCAAATTATAAAGAATTTTCCCTTCAAGCTTTTTTTACTATATGGAGCATCTACCCATACATTTAGCACAGAGGCTAAACTTGCTGGTCCAATTTAATATTAATGGAAGTATCTATTTGAGAGGTAATTATAGTAAATATTTAAATTAGAGTTATAGCATGTTTTAATCATAAAATTGTAATAACCCTACTTGCTAATATAGGTATTTGCATCACTTAAAAAAATATCAAAAAAGGTTAGAGTTAAAGGTTCGATATGTAATGCTTATTTAGTGGAGAAATTTTGTTCACAATATTTTGAGTCGCATATGCACATAAGAGAAAGAAACATTTCTCGTAGTGACAACAGGGGAGGAGCAGGTGATATTGATGGTAACTTATCCATTTTTACATATCTTGGATGAACATATATACAGCCAACAAGAAGAATGTTAATATTTTATCTAATTAATTTCATACATTAATTAGATGAATATTGTAGGTTATAAGTACTTATAGTATTTTTTTCTTTTTTTCAGAAAGCTTTTTTCGAGATTTCAAAATTGATGCGGTAATTTATAAAATATGGGTAAGGCGGGCTCGTACACGTTATAAAGACTTTCTTAGTGCGATATACAAAACTAGTGTGCAATTTCCTTATATATCTGAAGAAATATAGAGTTGTTGACAGTAATGTTGGACATTACCCAAGGAATGTCAATTTCAGAGCGCAATTCTACAAACAAATGTGCAAGATTGGAAGGAGAGAATCTTCCCGTACACACTGGAGATCTATTACCCACTAGGTGCATATAGAAAAACTTGTAAGTATCTACATTTTACACTTATATTCTCATTTTTTTTCACTTTGATATATGAAATTTGATTCAATTTAATTTAATGTGTGAATTTTGAAATGAAAATATACGTGTATTATGGAAAAGGATAATGTTTTAAATGTTTGGTTCCATATATGACTGTATCGTTGAGTTACTTTCTTTGTTCAACAGGGGATAAATATCATAAAAATAGGAAAAATTTGTTGAAATTTTTGTAAATTGTAGTTCACTTATAACATTTTATTCTAATGTAGGAAAAGTCTATGAGCAGGAAGACATCAGCTTTTTTTGCACACCTATACTAAGAAGCATGATGATGTGACCTTTGTCAACAGTAGAGAACTTAATGTATGTGAAATTTATGTTTTAATATTAATTTTTAATAATTATTACTTATTAACATAAATATTGCCTCCTGATAGGATTAAATACAAGAAAACATTCAATGATAGTCTCAGTTCTTTAAAATCATTGATGATAGTCTGACTTATCTTGATGCAATAGGTGGTAAGGGCTACCGTGGAAGGATCTTCGGCTTAGGTTCATTTGCAAACATGTGTTATTCGTAATCCTCCACATATAATACAACTATATTTAGTAGGCGGTCCATATCCAATGAGAGAGTTGTTATGCTTGAGAGCACGGTAGAGAGGCTATTTGTTGGACCCCGAATTTTTCTTAGAAATTAGAAGTCTTAAATGAAATTAAATGAGAAATTTGTGGTGATTTATTCATGTGCAAAGAAAAAGAAAAATTCTTGAATTTGAATGATATGCAAGATTTGGTAGTGAATGTAGTAAGTTGTGTTTAATGTTTTATTTGGCTAAGGTTAATTGGAGCAATTACAATGATATTTTGAGGTTAATGCATGAAATGGATGTTTTGTATATGTATGTGTTGTGGGTGTTTTAATGAAATTGATGTGAAAAGAATTGATTTTAGTTTTTGATGACGTTGAGATTTTTGGGTAAATTTGTATGTATAAGGGTACTATGAACATGTATAGTGAACGAGTTGATTTGAATGGAATTGAAAAGTAAGAAATGAATAGTGGAAGTGTTAGTTTTTAGAGAATCAGAAAGTCTGAAAATTTTTGGGATGAATAGTAACAGTGTTGGGTGTTTGATCAGAAACTTTTGTGAATTTTTCTGGGTTTATTTAGGTAGATTTTGATAAAATGATCTTCATAAAAGTTGTAGCTTTTCTTGATAGATTTCTATCTCTATAAAGTATGATATTTTTTGACATTGGAGTTGAAAGTTATGGTTAATTGAAATTTGGATTTGCTTAGGTGAATTTTTTTAACAGAGCAGCCACAAATATGTGGAGATTTGACCTAGTTAGAGGTAGATTTTGCTCTTCAGTTCTTCATGAAAGTTGTATTTTTTCTTGATAGCTTTCTATCTCTATAAAGTATGACATTTTTTGATATCGGGGTTGAAAGTTATGATCTTTTGAATGTTTGGATGTTGTTTCAAAGATTATTTTGCTTTGTTTTTGAAAATGTCCATAAGGGTAGGTTTTGTGGATGCTGTGCTTTGAGGCAAATTTTGGACTAATATGGTTTGAATTAGATCAAGTAGCCTTATTGCAAGTTATAGACGAATTTCATAGCTTTTTAATGATGTATAATATGTTATTTTTGGATATGGGAAGTGAAAGATATGAATTGTTGAAGTTTAGATGTGGTTTAGGGTGAATTTATGGGACAAAAATTTTGATTGAAATTTTGACCCATTTAGAGGTTGAAATTGCTTTTAAGTTTTTAATGAAAGTTGTAGAATGTGTTACTGTTTAGGATGACATTTATAGGACAGATACTTTGAAGTAAATTTTGACCCTTATAGAGGCCAAATTTGTTTTTGAATTCTTCATGAAAATTGTAGAACTTTCTTTTCTCTTTTCATGGATACCAAATTTGAAAATTTTGGAGTTTTGAGTAAAAAGTTATGCATTTTAGAATTTCAGATGAAGAAAAGAAGGAAAGAAAAAAACAAGAAAAAGATCTGCAGGTTTTGGCGTGTGTCACGAGGATGACGCGTCGCACTCGCGACGCCGCTGGTTGAAGGCCCTCGTCGTCGCCCTCGCGACGTTGGACTGTGTGCGTTGCCCTGCGAGGAGCTCGCGAGGGTGACCAGACCCTTTCTATTCTTTTGCTTCTAATTTTTTCGTCCGACATCCGATTGACCTGATTTTTGAAGCTTTGAATTTTTAAGACATTCCTCTACCTCTTCATGAAAATTGTGGATTTTTGAGATTAATTTGAAAAAGATTGATTGAATCAAAGTGAGAGGATTGATTAAAGAGTTTGAGTTGGACATTTTTCTGAACATGCTTAGGTATTTTGGTGATATCTTGATCTGTAGGGATCCAATTGAGTTGATTTTTATTTCTAATTAAACTAAAGACATAGAGCTACAAGTTATCTGAGGAACCAAATTTCAATTTAGTCCATAAGACTTTCAATTTCTGAATTGAAATTGGGTTTAGTGTTTAGTCTTGGATTAGTAAGAGCTGAAAGTGTTTTGGCCATAACTTTTGCTCTAGTCATCTAAATAAGATGATTCTTGATTTGGATTAAACTAGAGATACAAGAATACAAATGTGATGATGAAATTGAGTTTCAATTTGTAACATCCCATCACCGATGGGAAAGGTATTTTAGTAAATTGGGACGGGTTAGAAGTAGTAAATTATATCTCGGCATGAACATACAGCATATAGCCTCTATGATTAATGATTGGTTGCACATGCACATGGTATACATGCATTCATGACATTTCCGGCATAAGTGTCTAATTGTGCTCTTTTGTGAAATTTATGTGAAAGTTGTACTTGGAAAATTATTTGGAGTGCGCCATTGAGTGTTTTACATTTTTAGGGATTTATGGGAATTTTTCTGAAATTTTTCGGAGTTCTTGCCCGGACCGAAAAATTCTAACTGACTGACTGAGTAAGCTATTAGTACTGAACAGGATTGCCTAATGGCAGGAGATTAGTGGATAAATAAAGTTGGAGAATTATTCTAGTGCTATGATTAGAGCTTAATTGGAATTAGCACTTAACTAAATAGGATTAGTGGATAAATTGCATTTTTTCCAATTGGAAGACAAGTGTCCCACTTGATTTATTGCTTTTGTCTTCTTATGTTTAACACCTACGACACTCTACTTATTTGAAGTCAATAAATTAGTTTTAAAAGAGCAATTATACTTGAGTTTCCTTGTTATTCACGACTCTCCTTGTTGAATAAAACAAAGTGAAAGTTGGCTTTTCCTTTGCATCACCCAAAACCTTGTTTTCCTCCTCCCTTGGTGTGCTTTCTTCCTTCCTTCGTTGGTGGCTCCTTTATATAAACTAATTTCTTGTTCTTTTGGCCTTCTTCCTTCTCATGTAAAGCTAGCTTAAACCTTGGGAAGATGTTGAATTGTATGTATGCTCAAGTGATAGCCATGGGTGAAGTAAGTTAGGAAGTTTTGGAGAGTTGTAAAGTGTTGGAGAATTGAAGAGTTTACAACTTGATTGGTAAGTCTTGATGGTTGTTTTATGCTTTTGGTAGTTAGAAGTATTCATGGAGATCCTTTAAGCATTTATTTGACCATTATAAGGGTAGGTTTAAATGGGTTTAAATATATGCTTGTGTATGGATGAATGAGTTTCCATTGATTTGGTTTGGTTTTGGGTTGAGTTTGCAAGGTTAAATGCATGGAAAAGAAATGAAAGCTAATTGTGTATGTGCTGCCAAATTTTGTGTTAGTATACAAATAATTGTTGTGTTGAGTTTGTGGCTGAATTGGAGGTGTAAATGAATG
This sequence comes from Erythroxylum novogranatense, assembly GCA_029891385.1. Classification (NCBI taxonomy): domain Eukaryota; kingdom Viridiplantae; phylum Streptophyta; class Magnoliopsida; order Malpighiales; family Erythroxylaceae; genus Erythroxylum; species Erythroxylum novogranatense. The sequence goes on along the minus strand of CM057224.1, from coordinate 27,162,435 downwards.
TATATTAAGGTAGGTAAAGTGATAGAATGGAAGAGGATGAGGTATAGATGAAATCTGGAAAATTGGTGTTTAACCTATTGAAATGTTTTGATCATAACTTATTGTGTAGGTGAGAAAATGAGGTGAGGTTTGTGCCCACTGAAACTTTGGGATGTTGGCTTCAAATTTGTGTGAAATAGGTGATGTTAAATTGTAATGTTATAAGGGTGAATCTTTGCATGGAAAGTTTCTGGTTGTAGGGTCTGTGAACAGTACCCACTTATATAACCTGATTACTTTGTTGATTTTTCTAAATTAATTGAGATGGAATTTGGGAAAATGGTCTTCATGAGAGTTGAAGCCTACATTGTTAGCTTTCCATTTCCACTGATCTTTCTATTTTTCGAGTTGTATATTGGGAGATATGAACTGATTACTATTGACTGGTTTTGAACATTTTGATGAAACCTAGCCTAAGTGTTGAGTTTGTGAGCTTGCGGATTGGAGGCAATTTTAGAAAATTATTTGAACTGAATTGGTGTCAGTGATCTTCTACAAAGTTGTAGAGGAAGAAAGTATCTTGAAAATGATATATGGCATGTAATTTTTAGAGGTCATATTTGAGAGTTATGATTTTGCAAACATTGAACCTGCATTAGGTTATGAATTGCTGATCATGGCAGTAACTTGAATGACAGTTTTGAAATTGTTAAAAATTGAATTGGATTTTGAGTTCTTCATAAAAATTGAAGTTTGAGATCTTATCTTTTCAGGGATATAAGATAGTGAATTTTTTGACATTTGTGCTAAGAGTTATGCTGATTGGGAAATTACTGTCCAGATTGGTTGATTTCAGTATACAGATTCTTTGGTGAATTGTTTGACATTGTTAGCAAGTGAATTTGATTTTGGGTTGTGTAGGAAAGTTTTAGATAACATTGTGAACTGATTGATCATATTTATGTGGTAATTTCTGGCTGAGGAAATGAGTAGTTATTGAATTTACAATGTACTGCCCTGTGTTGACAGGTTTTGACTAGGCAGTAGCTTTAATGGGATATTTGATACCCTTAGGGTTGGAATTGATTTTTATGGTCTTCTTGAGAATTGTAGAGCTTTTCAAGATCTTTCCAACAAGCTATGGTTTGTATTTTCCGATTTGTGTGTTAAGAATTATGGTTGTTGGAAATTCAGATTGGCAATAAGAAAGAAAGGGGAAAGAAGAGAGGTAGAATTTTAATGGCATTAAGTGACCTACTTGCTTCTTTTGTCAATTTCTTTTCCGTCCGACGTCCGATTGACCTGATTCTTGAGGCATCGGATTTGTGACACAGTGAATTTCATTTTATGAGAAATTGGGAATTTTTAGACGGGAAATTGGCGTGGCCCCGGGTAATGGAACATTTAATCACTGTTTTATTTAATTGGGGACCTATAGAGGTCCAATTGCGCATCGTCGCCAGAGGGAATTTTTATGATGGGAAACTTTTGGATTAGGGCCGGGAATGCCATGAACATGCATTATACACGTATTAATTATTCCATGTGCATTGTTTGGTCATTCTAACTATACAGTTGGTAATGTTTACCTATTTTAATTGCTATAGAGGCTCAGTTGGACCGTAGATCCACGGACGTGGCGAGACTTCCGGCATTAGCTTGAAGTTATTAGGTGAGTAACCTAGTTGGTTCCTCAACCTTTATGTGTTTAAGATTTTGCAATTATGCCATGTGGAGATAATGGAGGGTTTATGTGTGTTTGATTTTGATTGATTTGGGACCATAGGTGTCGAAATATTTGGAATGAAATAACGGTGCTACTTGTGTGTAATGTGTGTGAATGTTTATATTGGAGATCTTGGACCAAAGGTCCGAGGAAATGGGAAATTGATATTGAAGTGTTAGTTATGCATTTCAATACATTGGATGTGACTTTTAAATGCGATATGGTATGATGCAATAAATTGAAAAAAATGATTGAAATCTGGGACCGAAGGTCCAAGAAATAGGAATGACATTGAATGTAAGTGATAGAAATAAATGTAAATGGAAATTGGAACATATGCATTCATGCATAAGGACATGATCGAGATAAAGGCGGTTGTGACCGGAAAATGCGACCGTATCGGGGCATATCACGCCCAACATATATGAGAGCTTTCAGCTCAACGCACAGGACCTCAGGTCCAACGTATTCAGAGCCTCAGGCTCAATGTATTAGGGCTTCAAGCCCAATGTTTCAGAGCCACTGGCTCAACGCAATGTGCCCGTTACTGGGACAGTTTCAGGCGCACGGTCACAACAACGTAATGAAAATGGAAAGGGTCTCATGTGCATTGCATATATGGTATGATTGAATTTGGATTGTAGGAAAGGCGATAAGCCTTACATTTGTGAAATGTAATGGTATGTATTATTTGAGATTACATTTGTGAATCGTGATCGTATGTGATATTTGGTAAGCTGATTGAACATGCATGAATTGAGTGAACCATCGATGATGGTTTCTCACTGAGTTCGCAAAACTCACCCAAAATTTGCATCTATTTTTCAGGACTTAGAAGAATACCCCGTTAGGCAACGGGTGTATGACATCTGTTGGTTGAGGAAGCAGAGAAGTGGTCGGGATCAGTTCGCGTCTGTCTTAGTATTTCTATTCTTGGACTTTTGTATTACTAAGTTGGACAAGTTGTAAAGTCAATTGACTGAAATAAATTGTAAATGTAAAAAGGGCCCCAAGGCCATTGAATTGTTTATATAAATTGTTTTCCGCATTAACGATAATATGTGTGAGTATGTGTTAAGAAAAAAAAAGTTATACTGAGTTTTCTACTAAGTGATGTAGCACGCCACCCTCGCGAGGCACGGACCTGGAAATCACCGTCGATGTCGGGTTCGGGTCTTGCGGAAGTGGGGTGTTACATTTAGGTGGTATCAGAGCCCAGTAGTACGTAATGTATCTGGGCACAGTCTGAAACATAGGGTGCATGTATTTAAGTCATGTCACGGCAGACAGTGACAACTGATCCCCAGTGTAGTATATGGGTCGTATGCATAAGTATGTCTCAGAAAAAGTGAGAAAAAGGATAATGTATTAGAATGTGAGAAAAGGAAGTAATGGATATTGCAAAATAGGAAAGAGTGTATGGTTTGATCAGATAGACGAATATTTAGTGTTTTGAGATTGAGGGTATATTGTGAAGTGCAAAATTGGAGTGATATTGGGTATATCCTTGAATATGAGTTAGAAATAAAGACTATAGTTGTAAATTAATAGAGGAAAAATAGAGATGTGATAATGGTAAGATTTACAGTGTATAAGGTAAATGACAATAAAGTGTATTTATGATATAGAAAAGTTACAATTGGGATTGATTACCGTGATGAGAGTTATAAATAAGGATTGGTGATTTGGAGTCAAATTATACATTAAGTGCAAAATCAAGAATGATTTCATATCTATGATATAGATATGAGTATGGAAATATATGGGTCTAATGCAAAAATGAAAAGATTGAAATGTAAGACAATGAAATTGGTAGATGAAAAGTTGTTCGGGTTTAATTGATCGCTAAGTAAATGCACACCTGATTATGGGAGCCCTATGTTAAGTGAAAATGTTACCCTGTAATTGATGAGTTAATGGCTACTTGCTAGCCAGAATTCTTGTCAAAAAAAAAATTCCCTTTATGAGTTAGAAGAAGAAATGAAAGTGCTTATAATGATCAGTTGTGAATGAATTGTGATTATATATGATCCTCACGAACGAGGACGGGGGTACACAGGAAGATTGTTAAGTTCAGATTATATGATCACTGTAAGTGTATATCTAATAGTGGGATTACCATCATGGGTGAAATGAGCTAGCATAAATGAATTATTTACATGAATATGATATAGGAAGTAATGCCGGTAGCTCAAGTTCAAAATGAGTGAGAGTAAGGCATGAGAATACTCAAAATGAGAAGTGAGATAGTTAAAGGTGTTCGCATTGGTAATGAGCTTGAGGGAATAAAAAGAGGGACATGAATATAGTAAGGTCTCCATGATCGAGAATTGGTACCAAAAAGAAAATGGTTATCGAGAATTAAATGTAATTAAGGTATTTTTAGCAGTATGATCTATTAACGGGCAAATTGATGGGACTATAAATATATATTGTCAGATAGGATGTGATGATTATGGTGATGAATGGTAAGATAGTAGAGGAAAAGAAATTGTTTAAGTGCTCTTCAGAGATTGATCTTCGTGAAGTATCAAGAGTAACTGATTTGTATTATATCTGGCAGAGACTCTAGCGTAAGAGCTAAACTATGCTACTGAAAGAGCGTATATTATGTTAATTGTTCTGATTATTGAAGAGAATTACTGAATATTAATTGCGAATTTGAGGGGATTAAAAGTTTATGTTCTGTTCTGACAGTATGAGATCGATATAACGATTGTTTATTCAAGTCAGTGGGTGATCTATCGTGTATAAATTGCGTTATGTGGAAAAATTTAGGTAAGGAACTTGTGGCAGAATATGATATGATGAGAAAAATTAAACGAAAATTTTTCCTCATTGGAGACGTTAGATAATGAAAGAGTTAGGAGTCAACTAAGTTTATTGTATTACGAAAAAGGAACATGTCTAAATTGTGTTTGGAGTGGATAATAGATATAAGCATAAGGAATAGATGAATTGGTATAGTTGAGGAAATTAGTTGACATGTAAGTCTCTTAAGAGTGAATCTTAATCTGATTAAATGAATAATGGATGGATTAGTATGCGAACGTGGGATATTGGAAGAATTAATGAAGATATAGGTATTGATACATTGTGACAGTTCAAAAGATATGTATATGCGGAATTCGGAATTAATTAGAACTAACGGAATGCTGGATGCGTTTAGAAAGTGTTAAAGATTTTCTGGTTTTAACAAATTGACAAAAATGATTGAGGAAAACATGTAAATGTTATGACTGATGATCATAAAGGAGACAATTGAGGAAATTACTGTCTATACCGAAGTGTTCCAGTAACGGTTATGATGTGATCTATTGACATTGTATACAGTGATTTTATGCACCTTAGGACAAATATGATTCTATAGACGGTATTATGATCGATGATTTGAAACTTGTTATACTGAGTGTTGCCTAAAAGCTTGGAGACATTAATCGTACAAAAATAGTTTGGAAATGTCTATGAATATGCAAATCGATAACATTTGAATGATTTGAAAAGGATTCAACGGCTGATTAATTTTAAACTAAGTCAATGGCGTAATTTAAGAGATTGAACAAAGAAAGAAATAAATTCAATTGCAGAAGATCAAAATTTGGGTAAGAAGGTTATCAAATCTAGTGTATTATTGAGTGTTATAGTCGAACTGACAAAATGGGGCAAAAGAAAGTATTATTAGCTATGGGACTTTCAGAGTTAGTGTGCATCAAAGTGAATTGGCAAAACCCGAAGTGAGGATGTAGAAATTGTAAACCGTATTGAAGAACTAAGGATAACTCCAATTGTTGAGGAAAATGATAGGTATAGTCCAAATTAAGAAATATGGGTGATACTCAGTACGGGAACTGTTAGTGAAAATGTAAAGAATGATCGAAGCTTTATGTTCTAGCATGAGCGTATTGAAAGAGTAATTGAAAGGTTAAAATGGGAAATCAAATGATCATAAGTGCATGGTTCGAGAAAACATAAGAAACAATCGAAGCATTATGCTCTAGTAAAAGTATTGTGGAAAAGAAATTAATGGTATAGTCTATCAAAGTGAACGATGACATGTGTGATTAACCAATAGGTATTTTGGAGTTCATGGGAATATGAGATTGATGTATAGTGTAGGTGATTGTGGCATGACAATCATTATATTGGTGACAATGAGTTAAATTGATTCACACTGAGGTTAGAAATCTCATGAGATTTGTGATTTGTGTTTTAATAATAACGAACTCTGATAAGCGATAAATGAAGTATTTTGAAGGGTATGGCCTCGGCCAAAATGTACTTGGATGGAAATACAGGTGTAGTTAAGGGAAATTGAATTCGTGATGAGGGGTCTCTATGTGATTGTGGTGTGAATAGAATTATGGATTGGTAAGTTAGGCTAAAACCTAAAAGATGATTCGGATTCACAAAGTGTTTCATAGACAGAATTGGAAATATTGTTAGGATCCGATATATATGTTATTGATAGTGATGATATTGAAAGTAACAAATTGCGCATAATCATGAGAAAACAGTAAAATAATGGAAAGTTTGAGAAAGGGAAATAAAGTAATTGATTGTTTTGGATCTCCGTTCATTGACCGAATTTCGTCGTGTAGTGAAAACAGTGGAAAACAGAGAATATTAATCAAAAGGCTCCCCTGCCTTCCTGATCAATCGTCTATGAAATTTCGAGGACGAAATTTTTATTAGGAGGGGAGAATTGTAACATCCCATCACCGATGGGAAAGGTATTTTAGTAAATTGGGACGGGTTAGAAGTAGTAAATTATATCTCGGCATGAACATACAGCATATAGCCTCTATGATTAATGATTGGTTGCACATTCACATGATATACATGCATTCATGACATTTCCGGCATAAGTGTCTAATTGTGCTCTTTTGTGAAATTTATGTGAAAGTTGTACTTGGAAAATTATTTGGAGTGCGCCATTGAGTGTTTTACATTTTTAGGGATTTATGGAATTTTCTGAAATTTTTGGAGTTCTTGCCCGGATAGGAAAATTCTAACCGATGATCGAGTAAGCTATTAGTCTTGAACAGGATTGCCTAATGGCAGGAGATTAGTGGATAAATGAAGTTGGAGAATTATTCTAGTGCTATGATTAGAGCTTAATTGGAATTAGCACTTAACTAAATAGGATTAGTGGATAAATTGCATTTTTCCAATTGGAAGACAAGTGTCCCACTTGATTTATTGCTTTGTCTTCTTATGTTTAACACCTACGACACTCTACTTATTTGAAGTCAATAAATTAGTTTTAAAAGAGCAATTATACTTGAGTTTCCTTGTTATTCACGACTCTCCTTGTTGAATAAAACAAAGTGAAAGTTGGCTTTTCCTTTGCATCACCCAAAACCTTGTTTTCCTCCTCCCTTGGTGTGCTTTCTTCCTTCCTTCGTTGGTGGCTCCTTTATATAAACTAATTTCTTGTTCTTTGGCCTTCTTCCTTCTCATGTAAAGCTAGCTTAAACCTTGGGAAGATGTTGAATTGTATGTATGCTCAAGTGATAGCCATGGGTGAAGTAAGTTAGGAAGTTTTGGAGAGTTGTAAAGTGTTGGAGAATTGAAGAGTTTACAACTTGATTGGTAAGTCTTGATGGTTGTTTTATGCTTTTGGTAGTTAGAAGTATTCATGGAGATCCTTTAAGCATTTATTTGACCATTATAAGGGTAGGTTTAAATGGGTTTAAATATATGCTTGTGTATGGATGAATGAGTTTCCATTGATTTGGTTTGGTTTTGGGTTGAGTTTGCAAGGTTAAATGCATGGAAAAGAAATGAAAGCTAATTGTGTATGTGCTGCCAAATTTTGTGTTAGTATACAAATAATTGTTGTGTTGAGTTTGTGGCTGAATTGGAGGTGTAAATGAATGTATATTAAGGTAGGTAAAGTGATAGAATGGAAGAGGATGAGGTATAGATGAAATCTGGAAAATTGGTGTTTAACCTATTGAAATGTTTTGATCATAACTTATTGTGTAGGTGAGAAAATGAGGTGAGGTTTGTGCCCACTGAAACTTTGGGATGTTGGCTTCAAATTTGTGTGAAATAGGTGATGTTAAATTGTAATGTTAGAAGGGTGAATCTTTGCATGGAAAGTTTCTGGTTGTAGGGTCTGTGAACAGTACCCGCATATATAACCTGATTACTTTGTTGATTTTTCTAAATTAATTGAGAAGGAATTTGGGAAAATGGTCTTCATGAGAGTTGAAGCCTACATTGTTAGCTTTCCATTTCCACTGATATTTCTATTTTTCGAGTTGTATATTGGGAGATATGAACTGATTACTATTGACTGGTTTTGAACATTTTGATGAAACCTAGCCTCAGTGTTGAGTTTGTGAGCTTGCGGATTGGAGGCAATTTTAGAAAATTATTTGAACTGAATTGGTGTCAGTGATCTTCTACAAAGTTGTAGAGGAAGAAAGTATCTTGAAAATGATATATGGCATGTAATTTTTAGAGGTCAGATTTGAGAGTTATGATTTTGCAAACATTGAACCTGCATTAGGTTATGAATTGCTGATCATGGCAGTAACTTGAATGACAGTTTTGAAATTTTTAAAAATTGAATTGGATTTTGAGTTCTTCATAAAAATTGAAGTTTGAGATCTTATCTTTTCAGGGATATAAGATAGTGAATTTTTTGACATTTGTGCTAAGATTTATGCTGATTGGGAAATTACTGTCCAGATTGGTTGATTTCAGTATACAGATTCTTTGGTGAATTGTTTGACATTGTTAGCAAGTGAATTTGATTTTGGGTTGTGTAGGAAAGTTTTAGATAACATTGTGAACTGATTGATCATATTTATGTGGTAATTTCTGGCTGAGGAAATGAGTAGTTATTGAATTTACAATGTACTGCCCTGTGTTGACAGGTTTTGACTAGGCAGTAGCTTTAATGGGATATTTGATACCCTTAGGGTTGGAATTGATTTTTATGGTCTTCTTGAGAATTGTAGAGCTTTTCAAGATCTTTCCAACAAGCTATGGTTTGTATTTTTCCGATTTGTGTGTTAAGAATTATGGTTGTTGGAAATTCAGATTGGCAATAAGAAAGAAAGGGGAAAGAAGAGAGGTAGAATTTTAATGGCATTAAGTGACCTACTTGCTTCTTTTGTCAATTTCTTTTCCGTCCGACGTCCGATTGACCTGATTCTTGAGGCATCGGATTTGTGACACAGTGAATTTCATTTTATGAGAAATTGGGAATTTTTAGACGGAAAATTGGCGTGGCCCCGGGTAATGGAACATTTAATCACTGTTTTATTTAATTGGGGACCTATAGAGGTCCGAATTGCGCACTGTCAGCGCCAGAGGGAATTTTTATGATGGGAAACTTTTGGATTAGGGCCGGGAATGCCATGAACATGCATTATACACGTATTAATTATTCCATGTGCATTGTTTGGTCATTCTAACTATACAGTTGGTAATGTTTACCTATTTTAATTGCTATAGAGGCTCAGTTGGACCGTAGATCCACGGACGTGGCAGAGACTTCCCGGCATTAGTTTGGAAGTTATTAGGTGAGTAACCTAGTTGGTTCCTCAACCTTTATGTGTTTAAGATTTTGCAATTATGCCATGTGGAGATAATGGAGGGTTTATGTGTGTTTGATTTTGATTGATTTCGGACCATAGGTGTCTGAAATATTTGGAATGAAATAACGAAGTGCTACTTGTGTGTAATTGTGTGTGAATGTTTATATTGGAGATCTTGGACCAAAGGTCCGAGGAAATGGGAAATTGATATTGAAGTGTTAGTTGTCTGTTTCAATACATTGGATGTGACTTTTAAATGCGATATGGTATGATGCAATAAATTGAAAAAAAATATGATTGAAATACCGGATCGAAGGTCCGAAGAAATAGGGAATGGCATTGAATGTAAGTGATAGAAATAAATGTAAATGGAAATTAGAACATATGCATTCATGCATAAGGACATGATCAGATAAAGGCAGTTGTGACCGGAGCAGCCACCGTATCGGGGCATATCACGCCTAACGATATGAGAGCTTTATTTCAACGCACAGACCTCGGGTCCAACGTATTGAGCCTCAGGCTCAATGTATTAGGCTTCAAGCCCAATGTTTCGAACCATCGCTCAACGCAATGTGCCCGTTCATTGGGACGATTTGGTATGCGGTCACAACAACGTAATGAAAATGGAAAGGGTCTCATGTGCATTGCATATATGGTATGATTGAATTTGGATTGTAGGAAAGGCGATACGCCTTACATTTGTGAAATGTAATGGTATGTATTATTTGAGATTACATTTGTGAATCGTGATCGTATGTGATATTTGGTGTCGATTGAACATGCATGAATTGAGTGAACCATCGATGATGGTTTCTCACCGAGTTCGCAAAACTCACCCAAAATTTGCATCTATTTTCAGGACTTAGAAGAATACCCGTTAGCAAGCAGGCGTATGACATCTGTTGGTTGAGGAAGCGAGAAGTGGTCGGGATCAGTTCGCGTCTGTCTTAGTATTTCTATTCTTGGACTTTTGTATTACTAAGTTGGACAAGTTGTAAAGTCAATTGACTGAAATAAATTGTAAATGTAAAAAGGGCCCCAAGGCCATTGAATTGTTTATATAAATTGTTTTCCGCATTAACGATAATATGTGTGAGTATGTGTTAAGAAAAAAAAAGTTATACTGAGTTTTCTACTGAGTGATGTAGCACGCCACCCTCGCGAGGCACGGACCTGGATATCACCGTCGATGTCAGGTTCGGGTCTTGCGGAAGTGGGGTGTTACACAATTCATTCTTTAAAAGTATCAAATTTTGGATGGAAATCAAACGCAGGAAAATGTTTTAGTATAAGAACAGTCCGGAAATGTTTGGTGTATAACTTTTGGACTGTTGAATCAAATTGAATGATGTTGGTGTCATTATAAAAATGAGACAATGAGAAACATTTCTTTAGAAGGAAGTGTGAGCAAATTCCTTCAATTTGATGATTAGAAAAATTTCTTAAGTTAAGCATGATTTTGAGGTTTTGTTATATTATATGATTTTGGGGAATTAATTAGCATGTTAATGTGAGTAATTAGCATGTTAATGTAAGTAAGATCATATGACATGGATTAAATTGAATTAAAGTATTAAGAAAGAATAAGGGGCAAAATTGGAAAGCCACTTAAGCTTTTAAGGTTATAAGGTTTATATGTAAGGGCAAAGTGATCTTTGCTCATTCATTAATGACATTTTTGTAATTAAAAGAGTGTTCTTGCTTCTTAAAGGAAGGAGAAGCACGAAATTGGGAAGAAAATTGAAACAAAAGAAAAGAAAAAAGAGAAGAGTGTGTTCGTTGGAGAAAGGAGAGAAAGAAGAAAGAAAAGAAAAGTTTTTGATTTTACTAAGTTTTTAAGAGAGATTTTTAGTTGTTTCAAGAAGGAAAAAAGTGAAAAAAAAATGAGAGCTTCCATATGAGCCAAAAAATTTCTCATTTGGTGAAAGATTAAAATAAGAATAGGTTTGTGATTTGTTGGATTTATAAAAAGATTTTGGTTTAGATAGCTTAAGAGAAGTATGTGTTTAAGTTTTCTAAGATTAATTTTGGTGATTATGTCTTATGTGTTGTTCAATTTGAATTCCTGTTAATTAGGGATTTTGTCTTGGATGAAGGAAATTAAGAGAGGTTATGGGAGCAAGAGTAGATTCTTTGGACAAGTTTCAAGCATGGAAATGAGGTGGATACCATGTTTATAATTTGAATTATGAGCCACTTAAATGTTTTCAAAAAAAATCAAGAAGATAAAATGATCTCAAATTCATTGTTTTCGAATGATTTGATAAATTGCTACAATGGTTAAATTCATTGTTTTTGAATGATTTAAGAAATTGTTACAATTGTTGCATTCCTTGTTTTTGAATGATTGAGAAATTGACATGTGAATTTAGTTGAAATTGTGGAATTGTGAATGGAAATGTGTTGTAATATGTCATGTTTATGAAAACTAAGTTTTTGAAAAGTGTCGTTGGGCAATCCGCTTTCAAATGTGAAATGTATATTATGTAGGTTTGGTTATGTTCCATAAGTTTGTCAAGTGCACTTGTCAATAGGCTTCTCCCGCCTGCCCATTAGTGACATGAAGCTCCTTCAAGGACTCCAATAAATTCACGGCTACACACAACCGCTATACAAAAATGTGTAGTACGTTCTATTTCTGGACCAACCCAAACCATTCTGATGTGCTTATGTGCTCATGTGTGTGTTTATAAGTTTGATGCATACATGATTTAAAAATTGCTCATAAATTATTTTGATAAATTGAGAATTTTTGAGAAATAAGTATATGATGATTTCTGCTGTGAAATTCTATGAAATGGCAATGAATTTTGAAAATAGTTTTTGCTTATTTTTCCTATTATAAGCATGTTACCCACGAGTTGTAAAGCTCATCCTCTCTTTCATTCCCGTTTCCAGGTAATGAAAAGAAGATCGAGTGAAAGAAAGCCAAGATATTACTTCGGATTTGTATGTTTTGGTTGTGTTTTGAGTAATTGTTGTAAAAGAAGGCTTCAGTTGTACTTCGAGTAATTTTGAGATTTGGCATCTTATGTTGTATTTTAAAGTTAGATTGTTGTAAGAATAAGAACTTAGACATATGTTGAGAATTTTTGAGATTTTGTATCTTGTGTATTTTGGATTTTGATATTAATGTTGTAATATGGCTTGAAATGCCATTAAAGTTTGTAATGCATTTATTTTAGGAAGTTAATGAGTTATGGATTTGTATATGGAATTGGAATGTAAATTTGTGTATGGATAAGTCATGTGAATTGTATATAGAGTAGATGAGTTGAGTTCGAATGTGATGTATCAGAAAAAGTTTCCGATTAAGTTAATGAAAATTGTATATGACTTGTTGATATATATATGAGTGGAAGATTTCTATGGAAAAGAAAGATAAGTTTTATTTAAAAATGAGATATGAGATGTGTTTGAATAGGAAGAAGCAAATGAATTGAGGTGGTGGGATTGATGAATACCAATTGGAAATTGAAGATGCTTTGAATGATGTTGTAATGAAAAAAAAAACTATACCATTTTGGATTGGCTTAGACCAAGTGTGTCTTCCTAGTTTTCCAACGTTTTTATAAATTATGCGCTTTCAGATGTCGGAATTAAGAGTTTTGACCTTAAGCTTTTTGTTTTCTTTGATTTTCGCCTACACTTTATGATTTCAAGATCTGTTTTTTGGAAAATTCTGTACGCACGCTTTTTGATTTCGAAAGGTTGGGTTCTGAAAATGGGACCCAACACTATTAACTCAATTACAACAGTCAATGGAGTATATAGCCCAACTCCGTAATGAGGTGGATGAGTTAAAGAGGAGGGGTAGCACCTCATTGCAACAATCAGATCATTCGCATTCACTAAATGCATAGCTTAATTGTAGCTACTCTCAAGTCATTTTGTATGAATTAGATACTTATTGTTGTAGATAATAATTTTTTATTATCAATTAAGATAATTTTTTACTTTATATTATCAATCAACTTGCTGTTTAGACAAATTAAATGCAGAAAAGATTCAAAATAATGTCAACAGATAATTGTAGAAATTAGTTATCAATCATAAGATTATCAATCAAAATTAAATGTAGGAAAAAAATTAAAAAACAATATCAATGCATTTACCAATAGAGTAACAATATTTGTCGATAAATTTAGTAAATTTACCGATGGAATAAGAATAGGTAAATTTATCGACGGAACATAACTTACTATCGCTAAATTTTTCGATAGACTTTCTAAACCTTATATGTCGCTAAATGTAGCAACGGGCATCCTAAATCTGTCGCCAAGTTTAGCGCTGAAATTAATTTGAAATTTTTTATTGCTAAATTAGTGATGAACATTTTCTATTTCGTTGCTAAAGATTACCTATGGCTGTTTCTCTAACTACTCATTCCGTCAGTGATTTCCAAACCCGGGAGCTCATAGGCAGGTAAAAGGCCATCTTGAGGCACATCACGAACTACAGGCAACACCGGTGAGACTGGAAAGGCAACCTGATTGGGAGTCAGAAGATCCATAGTACCTATAGCCCCACGGACTTCACTTCATATTCATCATTTTAGGCATTCATTTAATCTTGCTAGGTATAGGAACTTTTCTTCTAGTGTTCAAGGCTCTTAATTTTTTGGGTGTATATGATACCTGGTCTCTAAGGGGGAGGGATGGTTGAAAATTACCAACTTAACCCTTAGCCCAAGTGTTATTTTTAGTTATTTACTAAAATCCCCTTTTGGAGGGGAAGGATGGATTGTTACTGTTGATTATTTGGAAGATATAATTAGTGGGCATCTATAGTTAGGCTCCATTTGTATACTAGGCGGAATCTAGCATATCTTAACTAAACCCTTTGTATGGGCTCACCGTGCACTTATATGGTCTAGAGAGGCTTATTTATCTTATAGTTTAGGTGCTTTATCCGTTTTTAGTTTCATCGCTTATTGTTTAATTTGGTTCAATAACACTGCTTATCCTAATGAGTTTGACTAGCTCACGGGACCAGAAGCTTCACAAGCTCAAGCTTTGACATTTCTAGTTAGAGACCATCGCCGAATTCACTTGTTGACAGAAAACCTTCACATTCTGTCGGTAACTTTCATCGCTAAACCCGATTTTTCTTATAGTGTGATGAATCATGGTGCTTTCATATAAATTGAGCTTAATGCAAAACAATGAAGGACAAGTGTCAAATTATTGTAGTAGATGGGTTACTTGATGAATTGTATAGCTCCAAATACTTCACAAACTTAGCCTTTATTTCAAATACCATCAAATATGTATGAATCCTATGGACATTGAGAAGATTGTTTTTCACACCCACCATAGTCATTTTGATATGGTGATGCCCTTTGGTCTAAGTAATACTACTTCCACTTTTTAAGCTTTTATGAATGAGGTATTTTTAAGCATAGCTCCATAAGTTTGCCTTAGTATTTTTTATGAACTTCTTGTTTATAGTAAGATGTTGGTAAATTTGTTTCATCACATTTTAATTATTTTTGAAATTTTACGCTTTCACTAATTATTTTTAAAAAAGTTTAAATGCTCTTTCGATAAAACCAAGGTATTATACTTAGGACACATTGTCAATGGTGTAAGCGTGTTAATGAATCCCACTTAAATTGAAATAGTGATAAAGTGGCCTAAAACTTAAATAACAAAGGCCCTATATGGTTTCTGTGACTTGTCTAGCTATTATGAGAGGTTTATTAAAACTTATGACGAGATCACAACCACCTTCATCATCCTTTTCAAAATTAGTTGAAACCTTTGTTGCTTTACAAGCTCTGAATATAGTACTTATATACACATCTATCTTATAATTATCCAACTTTCCGTAGGGAGTTCGTGGTGGAATGTAATAACTTTGAGTGTAGGGAAAGGGTTATCTTGCAATAAAAAGGCCATCCCATCACTTTTCTTAGTAGGAAATTGATGCATTGGTACTCTAAACTTACTATTTATGAATGTGAGCTAATTGGTTTGGCTAAGGTGGTGCAACATTGGCTACCCTATTTATGAGGAAGACATTTTCTTATGAAAACTTATCATGATAACCTATAATTATTACCAAAACAAATTTAACCACCTCTTTACAACATCATTGAATCAATAGGTAATTAAGCTTTGATTTTTCATGTCGAGAAAAAGGTAGACATACCTAATAAAGCTATTAATGCACTATTAGAAAGGATGAGGAGATTATGTTGTTAGTGTCAAGTCTTGCCCTAGCAACTCAGGTTGCTAGTGCAATGTTATGCACTCAAATTTTGTTCAAGAACTAGAATAATTATCACCACCTTATATAAAAGACTACTATATTCCCTTAATGCTAAGAATGAGTCTTATGGTGGCAAGCCCATAATGTTATCCATTCTTTAAAAAAAAAAAGTAAATAGAGAAACAATTTAAAGACATTGTTAGTAAAGGCATTATTTGCTCTAGTCGATCCACTATTCCTCGCTAGTTTCATTAGTTAAGAAATAAGATTAGTCATGGTGTTTTTATATAGATTGAGCTTAATGCAAAAACAATGAAGGATAAGTTTCAAATTCTTATAGTGGACGAGTTATTAGATGAGATGTATGACTTTAAGTACTTCACCAAACTCAATCTCTATTCTGGGTACCGTTAAATATGTAAGAATCCTATAGATATTAAGAATATTGCTTTTTATACCTATTATGGCTACTTTGAAGTTATAGTGATGCCTTTTGGATTAAGTAATACTCTTACCTTTCAAGTTTTTATGAACATCATATTCTAAATATACCTTATTTGTCCTATTTTTTTTAGGATTTTTTTTGGTTTACAAGAAGACATGGGTAGGACACCTTCATCATACTTGAATTTTTTAATCTCTTATGCTTTCACCAACTATTTTTAAAAAGTCAAAATGCTCCTTTAATGAAACCAAGATATTATATTTGGGACACATTATTAGTAGTCTAGATGTGTCGATGAATCACACTAAAACTTAAGTAATGACAAAGTGACCTAAACCCCAAACAATAAAGGCCTTATGTGGTTTCCTTGGCTTGTCTAAATATTATAGGTAGTTTATGAAAAATTATGGCAAGATCACAACACCTTTTACTAACCTTTTCAAAAAGCGTGATTTTAATTGGAACCTAAAAGCAATTCATGCTTTATAGGCTCTAAAGATAGCACTTGTGTTAGCCCCAAAATTTTTTTTATGTAATTAAGCATGATTAGGCAAATTAAGTAAATTATGTTAGCATTAATTAAGGTGACATTAATTAATATATGATAGCATTAATAAGTTAGTTGAAGAATTAATGAAGTTAGATATGTTAGTTGGACTTAAATGAGTTAGGTGAGACTTATGTGTTAATTGGGCTTTGGGTCCAAATGAAATAAGTTAGTTAGGTGAATTAAATAAGATGGGCCTAAGTAAGAAATGAAGTAGAAGAAGAAATGAAGTGAAGATGGGCTTAGGCTTTGTGGGCTTGAGTGTAGGAAAATGAAGGAAGAAGAAGATGAAGGAAGGAGGAAGAAGAGGGAACCAATGGGCTTAAGTGAGTGAGCCCAAGTGAGAATAAGAGGAGGTATAAAGAGGTGAATTAAATGAGTTGGATGAGAGGAAGAGTGAAGAATCGTGAAATAGAGAGAAAGGAGAGGGAGAAGTCGTGCGTGGAGGAGAAGGGGGGAGAAAAAGAAGAAAAATGTTAGGGCTTGATTTTCTTTGAGATTAAGGAAGATTTTGAAGAAAAGTCAAGAAGGAAAAGTCAAGAGGAGAAGCCAAGCTTCACATTGAACCAAGAAACCCTTTGGTTTAATCAAGATTTAAGGTAAGTCTTTGGTTTAATATTAAGTTTTTAGATGGGTTTTTGGTTAGAAGAGTTAAGAACCAAGTGGGTTTAGTTATCCTCTTGCCAATTTCATGATTTAAGCATTTAGGTTTTTCAATTTCTAAATCCTATGTTGATTTGGGAATGTTGTTGGTTTTTAATGAAGAGAGAAGAGGAAGAGAAGAGGAACAAGAATTATAGCAAGCTATTCAAGGAATTATCAAGGATTTAAGGTGGGTTACACCTTTACTTTTTATATTTATGAGCATTTAATGTAAATTTAATTATGACATTAATAATGGTTGTTAATGCTTGTGTTAGTTATGGACGAATGATATTTATGATGTTTATTGCTCGTGTTGTTGATATTGACGATTGTGTTGAATGTTAGTATGGTTGTTGAAAACCATAACGGATGATATGAAGGATTGATGTTGTGGTTGTTGAATGATTGTAAATATTATGCTATGTGATCATAATGTTAGAAAATGTAAATTCTAGGATGATGGGTGAATTAGCCTAGAGAGCTAAATGAAATGAATATAATGAGAATTATGAATTTTGCATGAATGATGCATGAAAAGAATGATCTTAATGAAAACAGTAACTTGGACAAGAACAATCCAATTTTATTGTTATGAAATGAATTATGTGTTGCATGGGTAAGGTAATGTCCCAAGAACCGCCATCCGTGCGTCGACATGAAAAGCCTTCGCCTGCCGCCCGATTGAGGCATAGGATGATCCGATATCGGACTCCTCAAGAATTGCCCACATTAGGTCATTTGATGAACTTATGTGGTTGCCATGATTGGACTTACCGAGCCATTGTTGTGTTTGCCATGAATATGCATGAATTGTATAAGATACATGAATGATGGAATGATTGAAATTGTTATGAATGTATGAATGTTTGAGTTATGCATGTGATGTGATTTCCTTGGAAAATTGATAAATGCATGAATCAAGGATGTGCTTGTTATATAAGCGTAAATGTGTTACCTACGGAGCATTAGCTCACCCCACAAATTTCAGTGAAATGAGCAGAACCCGAGGAGCGAGCATAAGGCATTTTACTCCAAGCGGTTCTTTTGTTATTTTGGGATTTGAAATCATTTTGTAACATCAATGCTTTAGTTGCATTTTAAGGAAATGATGTATTTTGAAGCTTTTATGTAATTGGGCTTGAAATGCCCACTAAAGCATTATATGAACATGTTATGATTGAATGATGATGAATGAATGAATGAATTTGAAAGTAAAAGTATTAGATCATGAATGTATTTGAGAAATTTATACTTGTGTGTATGGAAATTGAATCATGGTGATGGTTTGGGTATGAATTGAGAATGTCTAGAAAACTAAGAGTGTGTTGCTGCCCTTGAATGTAGAATTTATGTGCAGGTTATGGTCTAGATTGAAGATTTTGGGTTAGGAATAAAATAGGGAGGTGCTGTCAAATTTTCTTAAAATTTGACGGACATCGCCTTGACATTTGACCCTCTTCGGGTTTGATTTAGATAAATGAGTCTTCATGAAGTTTGTAGTAGAGGATTAGAGCTTTCAAGGGTATATTGTTTGTCTCATTTGGATCTAGGGTTAAGAAGTTATGAGGATTAGAACACAACCAGTTATTGTTCATTTAGCCATAGCACTTTGTTACATAGGTATTAATGGAGCAGTGACCTTTGAGTGAATTTTACCTTATTAAATGATGGAGTTAGTTTTAGCATCCTTCATAAGATTTGTAGTTCATCTTCTTACCTTTCCATAGAGGTATAGTATGCACCAATTGGAGCTAGGGATAAAAGTTATGAGTCTTGAAAGATGATGATTCCAAGTGGTCTTGAAAGAGAGGTTCAATGATTGGAAGGTGTTCCAGTCGACTAGGAGGTTCCAGTCGACTGGAAAGTGTTCCAGTCGACTACTCGGAGGGCGGAGAATATTTCTCGTAAGTTCGATCGACTGAAATGTTTCGATCGACTACAACCAACAAAATACCGTCCCGATCGACTAGCATCTATTCCAGTCGACTAGGATCCTTAGTCAAGTGTTTTGGGCTTGTTAGAGGCCGAATTTGGTTTTGTGGTCTTCTTGAGAGTTGTAGACCTAGATGTCTAGTTTAAAATGGTCTAAGAACGAAGTCATTCCGACACCTATAGTGAAAGTTATGACATTTGCGCCAAAACATGTTTGATAGGAGTCAAAACATGAACACGTTGAGTTTGTCAGGTCATAACTCCTTCGTCCGACCTCCAAATGGGGTGGGGTTTGGACCATTAGATTCCTAAGACATATGTCTTGTTATCAATTAAAATATGTAACAATTGGAGTTAAAATGAAAATGTTTGAATAAAAGTAAGTGAATGGTTGGTTAAGAATCCTGCAAGTCTATAAGTACAAGTTTGGGACTATGAAAGTCTGCTCCGGGGCGGGATCCCGACAAATTGTGGTATCAAAGTAAGAGGGTAAATGGTAAGTTATATGCGGTTGGGTCTTGGATCCAACAGTTGGGATCCGTCTCACGGGTCGGGTCGCGACATCTGTGGTATCGAGCGAAGCCGGGTTTACGGTTTCTAGGAACCTAGTGGAATGTTTAAAGGTCAAGTCATCATGCATTTTCTACATGAATTACATGACTTATGTGCATTGTTTTAATTGCATGCAATGCAATGTTGTTTTCAAATGAATGCATTGAATTGTTTTGAATTGATTTACATGAATTGAATTTGTTTCATGTAAACTAAAGATTTTCTTGAATTTTTAAACTTGAAGGAGTAATGCGCCTCGAAGGAGAACTCGAGGAGCTCCAGCTCGACCTAGCTCACAGCTGAATGCGGATGAATCGTCGTTCCACAGGATGCGTGGACTATCCCATGATCGACTCGATGCACCCAGTGTGCAACATGAGGCGCCTCGCCGCCTCCTCCTCAAGTAAATCCGATGGACCCCAGTTCTTCCAAGCTTTTGCCCGGCGTTTACCTATGCCATGGGCAAGGAAGGCAGCTCAATGCCAGCTCAGTGGAGAGGCGGTCGATATGATAAGCTCGGAAGTATGGGCGGTCGACTTCAGCGGGACCACTAATCCCGAGGAAGCCAAGCATGGTGAAGAGGACCGAGAGGGTCTGAAGCGGATGAGATGCTCAAGAAGAGAAAGTTGATTATCTGACAAGCTTCTGCGGGGATGCACCTGACCGGTGGGAATCGGTGCATGCGATCAGGAAGAACCCTCGATCTTGACATGGAGGGAGTTCTTAGAAGCTTTCGTGGGAAGTACTTTTCCATGGTGTATGTTAGGAGAAAGTAAGAGAATTCTGAATTTGACCCGAGAGAGCCGAGTGTAGCAGAGTATGAGTGAAGTTCACTCGGTTGTCACGATATGCACCAACATCGTGGTGGCCCAAGTGGACAAGTGCAGAAGTTTGAGGTGGACTACACCTAGGATTCGGGAGAAAGTAGTCATCCACAATTTGAGGAATTATCGGTGGTGGTGGATCTTGCATTCAGTCGAGAAGTTGGAAAATATAAAATGAGGTAACCAAGAAGAGGAAGAACAGAGAGTTTTCAAAGAAAAGCATGAGTTCCCTGTATTTGCAAAGAGCACTAAGGCAGGTCATACACGAGTGAAGTGGGCGCAGATGGCCCCACAAAGAATAAACAGTTTTAGGTACGTGTCGGTCTGCAAGCTTCTAGTGTGGCAAGCCAGGATGGTCGTGCAGAGGCAATCCTCGGTGTGATCCTTGTGGTAGATTTCACAAGGGGAGTGTCGATGAAGATAGGCGCATGTTTTGGCTGTGGTGGGAAGGGCACGTAATCAAGGATTGTCCATGGCAAGCGAGGAAGGGTTGATCTCGAGGCCCCAAGAAGAGCGAGAGACAGTGGCATCTAGGCCGACCCGAAGTGGGTAGTTCAGAGCCGCAAGGAAGACGTGTCGAGGCAGAAGGCTAGAGGCCGTGGTCAGCACCGGCGAGAGTCTTTGCCGTGACCGGGGAGGAAGCTGCGGCCGCCTGTAAGAAGTAATGTGGTATGGCTATGCTATTTGATGCACTGTTTATGTATTGATTGATACCGGGTCTACACACTCATTTATATCTGCAAGCATGAATTTGTGCTTTTGTGTGTCCGAGATTTTGGATAATATTTGGTTGTTAGTACTCCTTTAGGGAGTAAGGTAGTGATAAGCTGATCTATAAAATTGTGAGCTTAGTATCGAGGGTGCTAGGCGGTAGTGGACCTACTACCGCTAGACCTTCAAGGTTGGATGTCATCTTGGGATGGATGTCATGGAGAGGTGGCAATTTGGATTGCGATCTAAAGGAAGTTGAATTTGATCGGGAGATGATCGAAGGTAGTCTTCAAGGGGACAGAAAAGCTGCAGTCTCGAGGATTATTTGGCTATGATGGTCGACGATATGATGAGCCAAGGTGTGAGGCCTTCTTGGCGCATATAGTGGATCCAGAGGTCAATGTAGGAAGATTGGAGGATTACATTGTGGTGAGGAGTTCCGGATGTATTCCGAGGCGATTGCGGGATTCTGCCGGTGAGGACATTGAGTTGAAATTGACTTGATTCCGGGAATCGGCCGATCTCGATACCTCCTTACAGGATGGCTCCGATTGAGTTGAGAGAACTTAAGGAGCAATTGCAGGAGTTATTGGAGAAGCAGTTCATCGGCCGAGTTCTTCACCACGGGAGCTCGGTCTGTTTGTTAAGAAGAAAGATGGCACATGGAGGATGTGCATAGATTACGTGAAGTTGAATAAGATGACGATTGAACAAGTATCCTCTGCCGAGGATAGATGATTTATTTGATCGATTCGAGGAGCAAGGGTCTTTTCGAAGATTGACCTAAGATCGAGGATATCATCAACTCCGGATCGGAGTCGATGTTAGGAAGGCGACTTCGGGACCCGTCTGGGCATTATGAATTGAGTCATGCCTTCGGATTGACCAATGCTCCATTTGCCTTCATGGATCGATGAATAGGGTGTTAAATGATTTCTTGGATCGGTTTGTCATTGTGTTCATTGATGACATTCGGTCTATTCAAAGGATGGAGGAGAGCATGAACAACATCTCGGGATAGTCTTGCAGGGAGAGAGAAGAAATTGTATGCCAAATTCATAAGTCGAGTTTTGGCTTCATGAAGTAGTATTCCTTGGACATGTGATTTCCGATAAGGGAATTCATGTCGATCCCGAAAAAGTGGAAGTCAGAGTCAATTGGTCGGAGCCAAAAGCATGAAGGAAGTGAGAAGTTTCTTAGGCTGGCGGTATTCTGAAGATTTGTAGAGGGTTTTCTATCGCATTTGCTCCGATGACCGATTGTTGAGAAAGAATCGAAGTTTATGCGGAATGATGATTGTCGAGGAGTTTCGAGGAACTCAAGGACAAATTGACAAGTGCTCCAAATATTAGTTTTACCCGGTGGAGATCGAGGCTATCTGAGTTCTGATGATGCTTGAGGAAGGGTCTAGGATGTGTCTTGATGCGAGGATGATAGGGTAATTGCTTATGCTTCAAGAGCAGTTGAAGCGGTATGAGTTGAATTATCCGACTCATGACTTGGAGTTAGCTGCGCAGTGATCTTTGCTCTGAAGATTTGGAGACACTATTTGTATGGGGTTCAGACCAGAGTTTTTACTGATCATAAGAGTCTGAAGTACATCATGAGTCAGAAAGAGCTGAATCTGAGGCAGAGAAGATGGTTGGAGCTGCTGAAGGACTATGATTTAATGATTGAGTACCACCCAGGAAAAGCAAATGTAGTGGCAGATGCTTTGAGCAGAAAGTCGTCGATGGCTCATGTTCAGGCAGTCTACTTGCCTCTGTTGGAACAGATGGCTAAGTTGAAGATTAGTTTGCAGCAGGATGAATCCGAGGGTGTTATTGCACAATTTAGAGTGAGACCTATCCTTAGGGAAAAGGTTAAGGAGTTGCAGGAGCAAGATGTTGAATTGAGTAAGTTGAGAGATGAAATACAGAATGGTAAGCAGTCAGTGGTGCAAGTAAGGGATGATGGATTAATGATGGTGGAAGCAGTTATGCATTCGAATGATAAAGCGATTAAGGATGAGATCATGGATGAGGCACACAATCGCCTTATTCCATGCACCAGCGAGCACCGAGAATGTACAGAGATTTGAAGGAACATTTACGGTGGAAAGGCATGAAGAGAGATGTAGCATTATGTGAGTAGATGTCTAGTGTGTCGCCAAGTCAAGGTGAACACCGTGCACCTTCGAGCATGTTGCAGCCATTGTCCATTCTGAATGGAAATGGCGAGAGGATTCAATGGATTTTCGATGGGTTTGCCTAAGACCAAAGAAGAAGCATGATGCCATTTGGGTAATAGTGGATCGGTTGACGAAGTCATCCCACTTCTCGCAATCAGTAGAGCATGATTCGCCGCAAATTTTAGCGAAAGTATATTGATGAAGTGGTAAGATTGCATGGAGTTCGGATTCCATAGTATCAAACGGGGATCCTAGGTTCACATCCGATTTTGGGGAAGTCTCGAGGAAGCATTAGGAACTAAGTTGAATTTCGATCGGCGTTTCATCCTCAGACGGATGGCGATACCGAGAGGACAATTCAGACTCTAGAAGGATGCTTAGAGCATGTGTAATGGACTTCAAAGGAGCATGGGATGATCACTTGCCGTTGGTCGAATTTGCTTACAACAATTGTACCATTCGAGCATCTGAGATGGCTCCTTATGAAGCCTTGTATGGCAGAAGATGCAGGACTCCCATATGCTTCAGACCTCAGAAGTTCAGCTGAGTGATGATCTCAGTTATGAAGAAATGCCTGTGGCAATTCTGGATAGCAAGGATAAGATCCTCAAGAACAAGACAATCAAGCTAGTCAAAGTCTGTGGAGGAATCATGCAGTTGAAGAGGCGTGGGAACCTTTGGATGCAATGCGGGAGCGATACCACACCTCTTCAATCAACTGTAAGAATTTCGAGGACGAAATTTCTTAAGGAGGAGAAATGTTAGCCCAAAATTTTTTTATGTAATTAAGCATGATTAGGCAAATTAAGTAAATTATGTTAGCATTAATTAAGGTGACATTAATTAATATATGATAGCATTAATAAGTTAGTTGAAGAATTAATGAAGTTAGATATGTTAGTTGGACTTAAATGAGTTAGGTGAGACTTATGTGTTAATTGGGCTTTGGGTCCAAATGAAATAAGTTAGTTAGGTGAATTAAATAAGATGGGCCTAAGTAAGAAATGAAGTAGAAGAAGAAATGAAGTGAAGATGGGCTTAGGCTTTGTGGGCTCGAGTGTAGGAAAATGAAGGAAGAAGAAGATGAAGGAAGGAGGAAGAAGAGGAACCAATGGGCTTAAGTGAGTGAGCCCAGTGAGAATAAGAGGAGGTATAAAGAGGTGAATTAAATGAGTTGGATGAGAGGAAGAGTGAAGAATCGTGAAATAGAGAGAAAGGAGAGGGAGAAGTCGTGCGTGGAGGAGAAGGGGGGAGAAAAAGAAGAAAAATGTTAGGGCTTGATTTTCTTTGAGATTAAGGAAGATTTTGAAGAAAAGTCAAGAAGGAAAAGTCAAGAGGAGAAGCCAAGCTTCACATTGAACCAAGAAACCCTTTGGTTTAATCAAGATTTAAGGTAAGTCTTTGGTTTAATATTAAGTTTTAGATGGGTTTTGGTTAGAAGAGTTAAGAACCAAGTGGGTTTAGTTATCCTCTTGCCAATTTCATGATTTAAGCATTTAGGTTTTTCAATTTCTAAATCCTATGTTGATTTGGGAATGTTGTTGGTTTTTAATGAAGAGAGAAGAGGAAGAGAAGAGGAACAAGAATTATAGCAAGCTATTCAAGGAATTATCAAGGATTTAAGGTGGGTTACACCTTTACTTTTATATTTATGAGCATTTAATGTAAATTTAATTATGACATTAATAATGGTTGTTAATGCTTGTGTTAGTTATGGACGAATGATATTTATGATGTTTATTGCTCGTGTTGTTGATATTGACGATTGTGTTGAATGTTAGTATGGTTGTTGAAAACCATAACGGATGATATGAAGGATTGATGTTGTGGTTGTTGAATGATTGTAAATATTATGCTATGTGATCATAATGTTAGAAAATGTAAATTCTAGGATGATGGGTGAATTAGCCTAGAGAGCTAAATGAAATGAATATAATGAGAATTATGAATTTTGCATGAATGATGCATGAAAAGAATGATCTTAATGAAAACAGTAACTTGGACAAGAACAATCCAATTTTATTGTTATGAAATGAATTATGTGTTGCATGGGTAAGGTAATGTCCCAAGAACCGTCACGTGCACGTCGACATGAAAAGCCTTCGCCATTGCGCCCGATTGAGGCATAGGATGATCCGATATCGGACTCCTCAAGAATTGCCCACATTAGGTCATTTGATGAACTTATGTGGTTGCCATGATTTGGACTTACCGAGCCATTGTTGTGTTTGCCATGAATATGCATGAATTGTATAAGATACATGAATGATGGAATGATTGAAATTGTTATGAATGTATGAATGTTTGAGTTATGCATGTGATGTGATTTCCTTGGAAAATTGATAAATGCATGAATCAAGGATGTGCTTGTTATATAAGCGTAAATGTGTTACCTACAGACATTAGCTCACCCCACAAATTTCGTGAAATGGCGAGGAACCCGAGGAGCGAGCATAAGGCATTTTACTCCAGCGGTTCTTTTGTTATTTTGGGATTTGAAATCATTTTGTAACATCAATGCTTTAGTTGCATTTTAAGGAAATGATGTATTTTGAAGCTTTTATGTAATTGGGCTTGAAATGCCCACTAAAGCATTAATATGAACATGTTATGATTGAATGATGATGAATGAATGAATGAATTTGAAAGTAAAAGTATTAGATCATGAATGTATTTGAGAAATTTATACTTGTGTGTATGGAAATTGAATCATGGTGATGGTTTGGGTATGAATTGAGAATGTCTAGAAAACTAAGAGTGTGTTGCTGCCCTTGAATGTAGAATTTATGTGCAGGTTATGGTCTAGATTGAAGATTTTGGGTTAGGAATAAAATAGGGGAGGTGCTGTCAAATTTTCTTAAAATTTGACCGGACATCGCCCCGACATTTGACCCTCTTCGGGTTTGATTTAGATAAATGAGTCTTCATGAAGTTTGTAGTAGAGGATTAGAGCTTTCAAGGGTATATTGTTTGTCTCATTTGGATCTAGGGTTAAGAAGTTATGAGGATTAGAACACAACCAGTTATTGTTCATTTAGCCATAGCACTGTTACATAGGTATTAATGGAGCAGTGACCTTTGAGTGAATTTTTACCTTATTAAATGATGGAGTTAGTTTTAGCATCCTTCATAAGATTTGTAGTTCATCTTCTTACCTTTCCATAGAGGTATAGTATGCACCAATTGGAGCTAGGGATAAAAAGTTATGAGTCTTGAAAGATGATGATTCCAAGTGGTCTTGAAAAGAGAGGGTTCCAGTCGACTGGAAGGTGTTCCAGTCGACTAGGAGGGGTTCCAGTCGACTGGAAAGTGTTCCAGTCGACTACTCGGAGGGCGGAGAATATTTCTCGTAAGTTCCAGTCGACTGGAAATGTTTCCAGTCGACTACAACCAGCAAAATACCCGTCCCAGTCGACTAGCATCTATTCCAGTCGACTAGGATCCTTAGTCAAGTGTTTTGGGCTTGTTAGAGGCCGAATTTGGTTTTGTGGTCTTCTTGAGAGTTGTAGACCTAGATGTCTAGTTTAAAATGGTCTAAGAACGAAGTCATTCCGACACCTATAGTGAAAGTTATGACATTTGCGCCAAAACATGTTTGATAGGAGTCAAAACATGAACACGTTGAGTTTGTCAGGTCATAACTCCTTCGTCCGACCTCCAAATGGGGTGGGGTTTGGACCATTAGATTCCTAAGACATATGTCTTGTTATCAATTAAAATATGTAACAATTGGAGTTAAAATGAAAATGTTTGAATAAAAGTAAGTGAATGGTTGGTTAAGAATCCTGCAAGTCTATAAGTACAAGTTTCAGGACTATGAAAGTCGGGCTCCGGGAGCGGGATCCCGACAAATTGTGGTATCAAAGTAAGAGGGTAAATGGTAAGTTATATGCGGTTGGGTCTTGGATCCAACAGTTGGGATCCGGTCTACGGGTCGGGTCGCGACAACTTGTAGATATACTTGTCTTACAACTATTCAAATTTCATTTAGATTTTATGATGGAATGCGATGCCTATAAATCTATGATAGGGGTTGTCTTGCAACAAGAAGGCCATTCCATTACCTTTTCTAGTAGGAAATTAGTGGATCAGTACTCTAAACTTCATATGTATGAATATGAACTAATTGGTTTAGCTAAGGTGGTGCAACACTAGATGCCCTATTTATAGGGGAGATATTTTCTTATAAAAAAACTTATCACTATAGCCCATAATTCTTGTCAAAATTTAACCACTTTTTCATAATAACATTAAATCAGTAAGCTATTAGGCTTTGATTTTCATGTCAAGTACTTGTCAGATAAAACCAATAAAGTTATTGATGTACTATTAAGAAAGGAGGAAGAACCTAGGTTACTAATGGCAATTTCTTGCCTTTATATTTCACTTTTTTATCAAATCCAAAAAAAGGTGTAAAAATATGCAAAATTGTAATAATTATACACATTGCTCTCAAATGTTGATCCTATTTTTATATCAGTGCTTATGAAAGGTCTTAAAATGTTCAGTAGGATGTCTAGTCTTACTATTAATTGCTAAAGAGTAGTTATTTTTATCACCACCATTTTTGAAATTTCTAAACAACAACTACCTTTTATGTATCTTGATATACCCATGACAGATGCTAGGATGGGTGTCAGGAATTACGCTTGTATAACTAATAAAATCAATTTCATAATTACTTCTTAGAGCTCTAGATACCTTTTTTGGGTTGGTAGAGCTCAACTTATCATATCCTTCATGAGTTCCATCAATGTGTCATGTCTTATAATAAAAAGGATTAAAATCCCAAGTATTATGTACTATCTAAAATAGCAACTTAACTTTTTTATTTAAAAAGATGAATGAAATGAAAGAAGACAATTAAGAAAGTATATTAAATTAAAATAGTTAGCTCTCTTTTTCTTTAAGCCCTATGGCAGGTAACACTTTTGATGTGTTCCAATCTTCTATCACTAGTTTATTAAATTAAAATAGTCAGCTCTCTTTTTCTTTAAGCCTTGTGGCAGGTAAACACTTTTGATGAGTTCCACCCTTCTATCACTCTTTTCATCATAAATTCCCTTTAAAAATTCAAATAAAATTGTCTCATGAATGGATCCTGATATGAGGCTTAAACAAGGTTTTTATCCATTTTACATATTTTCATGTTACACTGGATCAAAATTTGGGAAATTCAAACTTATTTTAAAGATTTTAATATCAGTAGTAATTTTACTATTTAGGTGATATAGGCTAAAAATTAATTTTCGGATAAGTCTTTAAGCTCCAAACTTAGACAATTACTTTAATATTGGTTTGGTTTGAGAGCATAGTCTAATGCTCCTTTAGATCCGTAACAACAGCAAGGTTATCCTGAATAATTAGTCATTTCTGTAAGTCTAGCATTCTATTAATTATTTCTAAAGTGAACTTTTAGATTCTCATGTAAATATGTGGAACAATTGTTGTTAATGATGGGTGAAATTGAGTTTTTGTTAAAATGGAAGCATATGGATTGTATTTTAGCTTTCACATGCTTGTGACAAATATCCTGACATGCAATAGTATTGAATAGGCCTACGATTCCCAGCTGGTTACGATATATCATACTTCAGATTCCCAATTGAAGTTATATGTGGACTAGCTCTAACTTCTTCATAAAAAGTAAGTTGGCATTTCATCTTCTTCATGTATTTGTGTTAAAGCCTTAATAAGTTGCCTCTCTATTAGCCTCTCATAATGTACACGGCTTTCCAGTGACCTTAAGGCCTTATGGTTACAAAGAACCTGTGACTTTATAGTTATAAAGGAGCAACTTTACTTGTTTCCAAAACTCACTCTTTTCTTGCAATATCATGCTATAACATGCATTGATTGCTTTTGTGTCTATTACTTTGTCTGAAAAAAAAACTTTCACTTGTGTTAGTACATGTCTATTAAGAACTACGCCTTCCTATCTAAAATAAAAGTTGTTTTAGAGATATGTATATTTATTAAAAAAGCTAATGAAATGTTCACTACAAGAAAAATTAAGTTTAGTGACGGAATTTACCGACAGAATTTGTACATATTCCGTCGGTAAGCTTACTTAGCGACGAAATTTAGCGACGAACAAAGATATCGGAGATATGGCCGTTGCTAAATTTAACGACGAACATTTTTCGTTGGTAAATTTTCCGACGGAATTACCGACGGCTATATTGTTCCGTCGCTAATGTCCGTCGATAATTTTGCCGCCACAAATTCCCTCTAAATTTAGCGACGAATATTAGTACCGTTGCTAAATCACTCAATTTTAGCGACGAAAAGTATATTTCTATCGCTAATTGCCTACGAAAATGTTTCCGTTGCTAATTTTTCATCGCTAATTTACATTTTTCTTGTAGTGGTTTGATATACCCTTATTAAAGGTGCTACTCATGTAAGAGAAATTGCATATTGAACTGTCTTAAAAATGTAATATGTGTAATCAAATGTGAGAAAAATTAAAGGATAATTTTGGAAGTAAAATTATAAACATGCATGGAAAGTCACAAATTATTCTTATTTTGAATAATTAAAATCTCTCTAAAACGACTTTCATTTTGGATAGAAGGAAGTAGCATTAGTTTATATGGAGTTGGTTTCATGGATCTCGATTTTTAAAAAATAAATTATTAGCTGTATGCTTGGCCCTAACTTTGTAAGATCTGTTTCTTTATACCTTAAGCATCTAGGGTACTAATGTATCGAATGCTAATTTTATGTCTACTGTAATTGCATCTTTGGTTCTGCGGATTTTACCGAAGCATGCGTTCTTGATACGCTCCATAAGTTTTTGCTTTTGTGATGAATCCGACGTGAAGATACCTGCAAAACAAGGAAGGCACGTCGGGGGTTGTGTCCCGATTAGCCCCTTCGACGCTCAAGTCAGTCTTTTGGTGAAGGTAAGGTTGATCAATCCAGAAAAAAACAACTAGGTTATGATTTCGTACCTCTGTTATAGGAGAATTATACCTTATATATGGTTTTACAGCTAGGTTTATGTCTTTACGTGTTTGCATGGGAGACTTCCTTCTGGGGATGGGCTAAGGAGGGCGTGGGCCTAGGCATAAAACTGATCTATGAAGAATGGACCGATCGGCCCACGGGTCATTTTGACTAGATCCGGGCTCAACACGGCTGACTCGACTATAAGGTCCCCTACTCCTCGAGTCTGAGCGAAGAGAAGGGTCGGAGGAGTATATAGAGGTTTTATAGCTCGTACATAGAACGACTCGTGACTGGGGCGATCGATTGAGCATTGAGATGCAGCTTGTCTGTAGGTCAGCTAAATGGAGTGGTCAATTGGTTGGGCATTGTTGTTGCAGCCCGGTCATGGGACTGCCCGGGTAGTTCCGATTGGTCGAGTGCCGACTAGTTGAGGGTTGCTCGTCTTTGGAGTCGATCGTTTGAGTGCTTATTGGTCGACCTCGACACTTATTGCGCGACAGCTCGTCCCAAAGCAGGTCGGGTGGTCATCATTAGCGAGTGCGTGGAGGTACTTGAATTTATTATTTGACGGCGCATGCTATCTGACAGCTTTTCAGAATCTGAAACGTATCGTCTTTGTAATCGTTGCGCAGCTGTCCCGTACGTCCTTTCAACTGTTCACGCCTTTCCGGGTTTCGATTAACCCTAATTTGTCTCCGCTCAGATCGTGCCGCCTGTCCAGGAGTAGCTCGGATTTTCTCCACGCGTCGAGTTTTGGCTGGATCGCAATTCGAACGTTTTCCCTATAAATGTTCAGGGTCGACAGACGGTTTGCTTTTCTTCACGCTCATTTCATTCTTGCTGTCCTCTTGTTTTCCTCTTCTCTTTCTTATTCTCAGTTCCCAGAAGTTTTCTTCGGCGTTGCTCAAATTTCCAATCTCTTACCACTAAATAGATACGTCCCTTTCCCTCATTTTCCTCTTCTAAATTTCCTCTTAGTGAGCATGTCGTCTACCGGTTCTCGGAATGGAGTTTCTCCAAGGGATTGTGTTGACGAGAGGTCGTCGGAAGTTATGGCTGAGGTGACGGCGATGTCAAGGTTGGGGGATATTGAAGAGATTACGACAAGGGAGCGGAGAGATGGGCTGGTAGTAAAGGAATTGCCCAAAGGCAAATCGAAGATGTCTGCGGCGGAGTTGAGTAGGTCGATTGTTAGGAACGGTATCCATCGGTCCTGGGAGCCTAAGCTGGCCTCGGGGGATGAAAGGATCGACAGCAGCACAAGTGGGTGGATTGTCGTCTCTGAGTATTTCTTCTCGGTCGGGGGCTTGAGACTACCGTACGTGCTGATCGTGGATGAAGTGTGCGTTGACTATCAATTAAGGCCGAGCTAGATTTCTCCGAATAGGTGGAGGTTCATTAATGGACTTGTGCTGTTGTGCCACCAATTCGGTTGTCCGCCCTCGATTAATATCTTGCGCCACTTCTTAAGAATGAGCCAGAGTCCGAGCTCTGGGGGTGGGATCCCTTCCCTGATGTATAAGGATGCCCGGTATCGCCCCAACCGAGACGTCTGCAAAATTACCATTTGCGAGCGAAATATTTCTTAATGAAGCCTCAAGGGTCTTCCTCCGAGTCCCAGCCATGGAGGTATCCCCTAGCCGAGCGATGGAATGACTCGTCAAGTCTATTCCTTTCTAGGGAGGAGCGGGAGGTGGTCAGCCGTATAAAGGAGCTCGGCGATATAACCGTTCGACTTATTTGGGATCTGACGGGGGCCTCGGCCACTCTCTTGATTGACCCCATGCAAGTTGGCGGGCTAGGAGAGGAAGCGCCTGCTGGTTGACCCTTATGGTTGATTTATTTTCCTTACTTGTAGGTTTTGGTTCGATTTCTAACCTGCTTTCTTTGTTTGTGCAGCCATGATCAAGGTTAATGCTTTCCCCGGCCCTCCCAAGTTCGCCAAGGGTAAGCGCCAGGTCGTAGGGCCTTCGGGAGTCAGAGGTCAGGGAGATAGGGGGAGGCCAGTTCGATTGTTGTTGACCAATTGCTTAGGCGTGGTGTGTTCCTCCAGTCTCAGAGCCGCCTGTGACACTTCTTTGTGGTCGTCACTTTGGTGAGTACCTGGTTGTGATTGAGGAGGAGGAGGAGGAGGTTGAACGATCTTTGAAGAGGAGAAGGGGGGCTCAGGTAGTCGATCGACCTCCTCAAGTAGTCGACTGACCTCCTTGCCCCTTGGACAGAAGCAAGGGGAAAGAGAAAGTGGGAGATCGTGCTGCCCCGTCTACCTAGGGTAAAGGGAAGAAGCCGGCGGGGAGTGCTGACAAGTGGGAGCTGACGATTAGCCTTGAGAAGACTGCCTCGATCGCCGATGCCGAAGTGGCTCTTCATCTCGCTGAGAAGGTTATTCCTCCTTCAGACGAGGAGCGCTTTGACGCGTTAAGTCTTGAGGAGCTGATGAGCCGCGCCATCCACAATTCCATGAGGGATGTGACTCTCACTTTGTTCACGCATCAGCGAATCGAGTTGTTGAATCGGGAGGTCAATTCCCTCCTGGAGCAGGTGGACGGTTTGAAGACTGAGCTCTCGGAGGTCAAAGAGGAAGGAGACTTCTCCCGGGCTCAACTCTCTTCCTTGGAGGAGGACAAGAAACTCTGGGAGGAGGAGGAGGGCAATGTCCTGAGAGCCCAGCTCGCTTCGGGAGAGGAGGAGAGGAGCTCCTTGAAGGCTCGGTTCACCGGTGAGGAGGTCGAAAGGGTAAGGGCAATGGCAGCTAGGAACAAGCTGTCTGAGAAATTTGCGGCGTTGCGAGGGCAGCTTGAGTCGGAGAGAGTACTTAAGGAGAAATCCCTCCGGGACCAGGCCCAAACCGAGGATACGTTGAGGAGGGTGCGAGCCTCCGTGAAGGAACAAAGGATCGAGGCGATCATGAGATGGCAGAGGTGGTTCTTGCAGGAGGAGTGCTTGGAATTCTCCTGTGACCTGGCCCTCATGATCTTGAAGAATTGCTATAACGCCTGCGTTCCTGAGGGGTCGGACGGTCCTTCGTTTGAGAGGTTTGCCGAGCCGTTGCTTCCTATCGCCCTTGGCCTTTCTCTGGAGGAAGTAACGGAGACAGCCATGGAGGACCGGGGGCCAGTCCCGATTGAGGAGCTGGACCTTAGCTCTGTTGAGGAGGACGAGCTTCCTCGTGAGGATACTTCTCCGGCCGCTCCTTTGGACCCTGCTCCCGCTTCGGCTTTTCCGCCCGCTTCCAAGGGTTCTCCTGGGCATCCGCCCACTTCCCCTTCTGTAGATTTTTGAGGCTCACCTGGTCGGGCTTGTGACCAGGGCAAATTTATATTAATGAAACTTTACTTTTGCTTCGTTTTTTCTGATGTCTTTTTTCGTATTTATGCTCTTTACTTTCGATGTATGTTGAGTTTTGATGAAGTTGCTCATAGTCGACCGGCTTCGAGGTCGACTTATAGTAGAGTCCGAACCGAGGTCCCAAGGATCTCATCTTGGCGACCGATCGACCATGATCGATTTTGTGTCGATCTTGCGAGTCTTGTCTTGGCGACCTGACCGAGCAATTGGCGAGGGTGATCAATGGTGCCGAGTATCTCGTCTCGACGACCTGGTTGATCGATAGTCGAGGTCAAGCGGTCCCAAGGATCTAGTCTTGGCGACCCGACCGACCGTAGTCAGTTTATGGAGATGCCGAGCGATGGCGAGCGAGGTCCCAAGGATCTTGTCTTGGCGACCCGACCGACCGTAGTCGGTCTATTGAGATGCTGAGCGATGGCGAACGAGGTCCCAAGGATTTTGTCTTGGCGACCCGACCGACCGTAGTCTGTCTATGGAGATGCCGAGCGAGGTCCCAAGGATTTTGTCTTGGTGACCCGACCGACCGTAGTCGGTCTATGGAGATGCCGAACGATGGCGAGCGAGGTCCCAAGGATCTCATCTTGGCGACCCGACCGACCGTAGTCGGTCTATGGAGATGGGGGCGATGGTTGATTTGATTTTTTACTCTTTGCCACACATAATGGAACTTTTTACTGCCAAGAAATCTGAAAACCTCTTTATTGATGATAATGAGGGCGTGGGCCGTTAAAAAACCTGTCTGGCAGGGACAGAAAAAAAATTCCTACACGTTGTATACAAAAACTATAATAAGTAAAGATTAACTAAAATAGAAATTATCTATTGGTAGAAAGCCTTCAAATTCTGAGAGTTCCAAGGCCTTGGTATAACCTTCCCTTTCGCATCGCGTAGGATGTAAGAACCATGCCCGACTTGTTTAATCACCCGATAAGGTCCTTCCCACGTCTGTCCGAGCTTTCCAGGATGCTTCTTGGCAGCCTCGGCCTTTCGCAGGATGTACCCGCCTATCTTTACATCGCTCGGCTTTACCCTTCTGTTGTAGAATTTGGTCACTTTTGCTCGATCGCCCGATCGGCGGTACTCTTTCCCTGTCCTCACTGAGGAGAACGAGTTCCGCTCTGCGGGCTTCATCATTCTGTTCTTCTTCATAGCCCGACACCCTTTGATTATGCAATGCCACTTCTACTTTGGAACCGGGGCTTACGCTGAAGGTCATTCGAGCGGTGTTTCCTGTGGCTCCGATTCGGTGTGATTCTCAGATGCCCACAACACTTCGTCTAGTTCTTCCACCCAGGTCTTTCGGCCATCTAGGCACTTCTTGAGAGCATTCATTATCTTTTTATTGGTGTTCTCCGCGAGACCGTTACTTTGAGGATGGTCTACCGAAGTCAGCTGTAGTTTGATCTTTAGTTGGTCGCAGAAATCTCTGAACTTGTCGTTGTCGAACTACCGATCGTTATTCGTAACCAACACCATGGGCATCTCGAAGCGGGTAAGTATATTCTTCGTCACAAAGTTCTCTACCTTCTGCTCAGAAATTGTAGCGACCGCTTCCGTTTCTACTCATTTGGTGAAGTATTCCACCGCCACTATCAAGAACTTCTTCTGCCTGGAACCGAGAGGGAAGGGCCCCAGTATATCCATTCCCCATTGAGCGAACGGGATAGGATGACTCACAATTTTCATCCTCTCGGTCGGCTGGTGAGACAGGCTGCTGTTTCTCAGGCAGGCCTCACATCGTTCGACTTTCTCCTGGCAGTCTCTTCTTATTGTCGACCAGTAGTACCCCTGTTTGATCAGTCTGTGAGCCAACATTCTGCCTCTTACATGGTTTCCGCACATCCCTTCATGGACTTCGGCCATTGCCTGCTCGGCTTCTTCTTCATTCAAGCATTGAAGCAGTGGCCAGTCGTAAGACCGCTTGTATAGAGTGTCGTTAACGACCGTGTACTCGGCTGCCTTTATTCTTAGTTTCTTGGCCTCCGACGCGTCTTCCGGTTGTTTTCCCTCCAAAAGGTATTGTGTGATCGGTTCCATCCAACTCGATCGACTGGTACTTACATCGAGAGCTTCCTTGGCTTTTTGAATGCTAGGCCGGTCTAGTCGTTCGACCAGAACATTGTTTATGGCATCGCGGTCGGAAGCTATTTTGGAGAGCGCATCCGCTTTAGCATTTTGAGCTCGTTTATTTCGCTGATCGAAACCATTGCTCGAAATTGCTCAACTCTCGCTTTACCGACTCGTGTACTTGATCATGTTGTTCCCCTTGGCCTCATACTGCCCGGTTACTTGGCCGACCACCACTTGGCTATCACTATATATCTTTAGATGCCTTATCTCCATTTCCTTAGCCAGTTGGAGACCGATTATCAGGGCCTCGTATTCTGCTTCGTTATTGGAGGCTTTGAACTCAAACCGAAGGGCATATTCCACTTTTTCTTCATTGTGCGGGTTGATCAGCACTACTCCCACTCCACATCCCTCGACATTGGACGAACCGTCAACAAACAAGCTCGAGCGAGGCGCGCCGTCCTTGAGTTAGGTTGGCTCATCTCGCGATGAAGTGCGCCAACACCTGCGCTTTAATGGTCGTGCGAGATCTGTACTGTATGTCGAACTCTCCCAGCTCTACCGCCCACTTTATTAGCTGACCTGAAGTTTCGGGCTTTTGAAGGCACTGCCTGAGGGGTTGGTCGGTCCATACCTCAATTGTATGACTTTGGAAGTATGGCCTTAGCTTCCGAGCCGCCATTATCAGGGAGAGGGCTAGTTTCTCTATAGGCGTGTATCGTGTTTCCGGTCTGGTCAATACTTTACTGACGTAATAGATAGGGTGTTGTTCGTTTCCCTCCGATCGAATAAGTACCGCACTGATCGACCCCTCCGTAACCGCCAAGTATAAGATCAGGTTCTCTCCTCACCGGCTTTGCGGGATAAAAATTTGGATAAGTATTGCTTTAAGTGTTGAAAAGCTTTCTCGCATTCGTCCGGCCATTGGAATTGGGTTACGTTCGCCTTCCTCAAGATTTTGAAAAATGGGAGGCACTTTTCTCCCAATCTGGAGATGAACCTGCTTAGAGAGGCTTTCCGATCGGTCAATACCTGCACTTCTTTTAAGCATTGAGACGAGGGCATTTGGATGATGGCTTCGATCTTCTCTGGATTAGCCTCAATCCCCCGTTGAGTGATCATAAACCCTAGGAATTTTCCAGATGCCACCCCAAAAACGCATTTTTTCGGGTTTAGCTTCATCTGAAATTTATTCAGGGTCTGGAAGACTTCCTTGAGATCTTCCACATGCTCCGTGACCGTCTTACTTTTGACCACCATATCATCCACATAAGCTTCCACCGACCGACCGATCTGTTTCTTAATGTTGGACCCCGATCTTTGAGTGAAAATTTGAATTATGAAAATGAAATTTAAGGAGTGCTTTGTGTATGTCTTGTATAAGAGATGTCTTAAAATTTAAAGAATATTGAGAAGAAAAGAAATGATCTGATTTTGATATCTTTGGGGTTTTGAGTGAATTGGTATGGTTTATGAAATCAAGTGGATGAGTTGATTGAAATTAAGTTGAAAATCAAGAAATAAAAAGAGAAAGTGTGAAAATATGAAAAATTGTTAAATAGTTGACTTTTTGGCCTTTGAAAGTTGACTTTTGATTTAGGCATAATTTGAGAAAATGGTCTTCTGGAAACTTGTAGAGTACGTTAAGAGCTTTCTGTAGCCATAAAGTTTGCAATTTTTCATATTTATATTTTGATCTGTAAGCTCAATATGAATTTTCGAAAATTAAAGAAAGCAAAAATGTGAATTTTTGATAAATTATTGTTTTTGTAAATGTTTGAAATTATGATCTCATAATGCTTTCTGAAAAGTTATTATAAGCTTAAATTCATTGTTTTAAATGATTTGATAAATTGATAGAAATTTCTGAAAATGCATTTGTTGTGTATGCATTGACAAGCTATGCAAATTGTTGCATTGATTGATTGAATAAATTGAATTGTATGAAGTATTTGAATTGTGAGTTTGTTTGTGTTCGATGAAAAGCAAGATTTTTGAAAAGTGCCTTTGGGCAATCTGAATGTTTCAGTATTGAATTATGTGTTATGTGGATTTGGTCAGGTCCCTTTGGTGAGTCAGTGCACTGTCTCTATTCGTATAGCCTTCTCTCGGCTGCCCGCTAGTGACACGGAGCTCGATTTCGACTCCTTCACGGCTATAATTGGACCGCTTTGCGGGGAAAGTGTAATGCGTTCTGCTCACTTGGTACCTGGGACCATTATCTTGCGGAATGTGCAAGACGTTCTGCTTGGACCGAACTGCACCATTACGATATGTTATGTGTTTTGATTTGTTACGTGTCTGCATTCATGTTTAAACAAAATTGAGCAAGAAAAAAAAAGTGACTTTTGTTATGAAAAGCTCGAAAGAAAATTAAAAGGTTTGAGAAAACCGTTTTGAAAAGTTACAAAGTTGAAAAATTAGCCCGTTTGGCAAAAAGTTTAAGAAAGAAATGATTTCTACTTATTTGTCATTTTATAAATGTGTTATCCACGAGCTTTCGAGCTCGCCCCCCTTTCATCCCCATCCCCAGGTTTTGAGCAGGAGATCGGATGAAAGAATGTGAAGACATTTGGTTCGTTTTTGCATCGTTTGCATTGTATTATAAATTGAGAGTTGGTAAATGGCTTGAATTGCGTTAAATGATTATGATGTATTTCGAATGTATGAAGATTATGAATGAGTGTATGAGTATGCAATTGTATATGGAATTGTGTATAAGTTTGGGAATGAGATTGATCTATGAGACTAGTAGATTGAATTACAATTATGAGAATGCTTTAGACTTAAGATTGCGATTGTTTCTGCTGAGATCCCGGACGGAGGGTCCGGTCGATTTTGATGTTTGTGTGATTGATTGGAAATTTAGAAGTGTGTTTTCAAACACTTTGCGAGTTTGTTAGGTCAAAGGGTAGTTATCTTTGTCAATTTTTGATAAAATTTGGGATAAAATGTCATTTGGGATTTGTACGGATATATAAGAATATGAGCAAGTTTTGAGATTTGCATGAGAATGAATTTCCAAGAGTGGAAATTGTTTGTTTGATTTGAATGAGATTGCCTAAAGATGTAATAAATGTATATGAGAAAAAAAATATATATATATACCGGATTTCGGGATAGTCTGAGTCTAAGGAATTCCAACGCGACGCTTCCTTTAGATAATTTATGCACGGATGTCGGACATTTGTTAAGTATCGATTCCGTTTCGCTTCGTTTTGCTTCGGTACTTTGTATTTTGTTTTGTTTCGAAATCTGTTCGTTTGGTTCGATTTGTTATGCTTTTCGATTTGCTTAGTTTCGATTCGTCAGATTGGTTCAGATTTGCATTTGCTTTTCGCTTGCTTTGTGATTCGAGTTTGTTTTGCTATTGGCTTCCGCATGTTGTTTCCGATTCGAAATTTCGATGCGAAATTTTCGTTGCCATTCGCTTTCGTTTCCTTCGTTTTTTCCACTTTTCCGGTTGGGATCCGATTTTCGGATCGGGTCTCAACATTTATATTTGGGGGTTTTCGAAATTTGTGGTTCAGATATCTTGATATGAGTGTGAATTGATGAATTATGACATTAATTTTGAAAATTAAGTTATTTATGAGATTGAATTTGAGTGTATTGGTTTAGGTCAAATTTTGAAATTGGGGATTTTAGAAATTCTGGTTTTAGAAAACCTGGAAATATGATGATTATGAATTTTCCGCTAGTTAATTTTGAGAATTATGCAAATTATGATGTGGAATTTGAATGATTGTGGCTTAGGTCAATTTTAATTGAAAGAAGGAAAGAGGCAAGGATCAAATTGATGATCGGGACGAGTTCCTAGCATCATTTCGAGATGAGTAGCATATTTATATTTTGATCTGTAAGCTCAATATGAATTTTCGAAAATTAAAGAAAGCAAAAATGTGAATTTTTGATAAATTATTGTTTTTGTAAATGTTTGAAATTATGATCTCATAATGCTTTCTGAAAAATTATTATAAGCTTAAATTCATTGTTTTAAATGATTTGATAAATTGATAGAAATTTCTAAAAATGCATTTGTTGTGTATGCATTGACAAGCTATGCAAATTGTTGCATTGATTGATTGAATAAATTGAATTGTATGAAGTATTTGAATTGTGAGTTTGTTTGTGTTCGATGAAAAGCAAGATTTTGAAAAGTGCCTTGAGCGTCTGAAAATTCGATATTGAATTATGTGTTATGTGGGTTTGGTCAGTCCTTTGGTGAGTCGATTACCTTGTCTCTATTCAGATAGCCTTCTCCGGCTGTTCGCTAGTGGCACGAAGTCTCGATTTGGACTCCTTTCACGACTACCTTTGGACGCTTTATGGAAAGTGTAGTACGTTCTCGCTCACTACCGCAGGGACCGTTATGCGGGAATGTGCGAGACGCTATTTGGACCGAACAGACCATTACGATATGTTATGTGTTTTGATTTGTTCATTTCTTTGCATTCATGTTTAAACAAAATTGAGCAAGAAAAAGTGACTTTTGTTATGAAAAGCTCGAAAGAAAATTAAAAGGTTTGAGAAAACCGTTTTGAAAAGTTACAAAGTTGAAAAATTAGCCCGTTTGGCAAAAAGTTTAAGAAAGAAATGATTTCTACTTATTTGTCATTTTATAAATGTGTTATCCACGAGCTTTCGAGCTCGCCCCCCTTTCATCCCCATCCCCAGGTTTTGAGCAGGAGATCGGATGAAAGAATGTGAAGACATTTGGTTCGTTTTTGCATCGTTTGCATTGTATTATAAATTGAGAGTTGGTAAATGGCTTGAATTGCCGTTAAATGATTATGATGTATTTCAGAATGTATGAAGATTATGAATGAGTGTATGAGAGTATGCAATTGTATATGGAATTGTGTATAAGTTTGGGAATGAGATTGATCTATGAGACTAGTAGATTGAATTACAATTATGAGAATGCTTTAGACTTAAGATTGCGATTGTTTCTGCTGAGATCCCGGACGGAGGGTCCGGTCGATTTTGATGTTTGTGTGATTGATTGGAAATTTAGAAGTGTGTTTTGAAACACTTTGCAGGTTTGGGTTAGGTCAAAGGCAGCCGTTATGCTGCCGAATTTTTGATAAAATTTGGGATAAAATGTCATTTGGGATTTGTACGGATATATAAGAATATGAGCAAGTTTTGAGATTTGCATGAGAATGAATTTCCAAGAGTGGAAATTGTTTGTTTGATTTGAATGAGATTGCCTAAAGATGTAATAAATGTATATGAGAAAAAAAATATATACCGGATTTCGGGATAGTCTGAGTCTAAGGAATTCCAACGCGACACTTCCTTTAGATAATTTATGCACGGATGTCGGACATTTGTTAAGTATCGATTCCGCTTCGCTTCGTTTTGCTTCAGTACTTTGTATTTCGTTTCGTTTCGAAATCCATTCGTTTGGTTCGATTTGTTATGCTTTCCGATTTGCTTCCGTTTCGATTCTGTATTCGATTCGCATTTGCTTTGCTTCTGCTTGCTTTGTGATTCGAGTTTGTTTTGCTATTGGCTTCCGCATGTTGTTTCCGATTCGAAATTTCGATGCGAAATTTCCGTTGCCATTAGCTTTCGTTTCTTTCGTTCTTTCCGCTTTTCCGGTTGGGATCTGGTTTCCGGATCGGGTCCCATCACTTAAAGACTTCCATGATGAGTCGCTAATAGGTCGCCCCCGCGTTCTTCAAGCCAAAAGGCATTACTTGATAGTAATATGTGCCTTGATCTGTTATGAAGGCGGTCTTTTCTTCGTTTTCCAGACTCATTTGAATCTGGTGATAGCCCAAGAAAGCGTCCAGGAAGCTGAGGAGTTCATGCCCTGAGGTAGAGTCTACTAGCTGGTCGATCTTGGGCAAGGGAAATCTGTCCTTTGGACATGCTTTGTTCAAATCGGTGAAATCTATGCACATTCTCCACTTCCCGTTCTTCTTTTTCACTAAAACCACATTGGCGAGCCATTCAGGTACTTGACTTCTGATGAACCGGCCCGAGTAATTTTTCTACTTCTTTCTCGATCGCCTCGTGGCGCCTTCTTTGTGGCATCGCTTCTTCGTCTCGATCGACATCAGAGTCATGCGAATACCGAGGGAGTGCGACGCAACTGATCGGGAAATTCCAGGCATGTCGCTCGGCACCCAAACGAAGACCGATCTATTTTTCACCAAACAGTCTGTGATCTCTTTAACCAGGTCGCCCTGCAGCTCGGAGCCTAGGTTTGTGAATTTAGAAGGGTCAGCTTCGTCTAGTCCGACCCGCTGTGTTTCTTCCACTAGGTTCATCCTATCCATCTCCTCGTTGGCTCTCACATCAAGAGAGCTCGTCAGGACTACTGCCCCATCTAATGTCTTCGTTTCCGCTAAGTAACATTCCCTGACAATTCTCTACTGACCCCTGACAACACCAACTCCGTGGGGTGTCGAGAACTTCATAACTTGGTAGTAGGTGGAGACGACCGATCTGAGGGCATTTTGAGTAGCCCGCCCGATTATTGCATTGTACGCCCCTTGAAACTTTACGACTAGAAACTCAACGTCCCTTTCTATCTGACACGGCTTCTGCCCGAACTTCACTTTCATGTTCACCCGGGCGAACGGGTAGGCTGACGCCCCAGTTACTCCTTTAATTGGGCCCGTCTGTAGGTAGTAGTCGGTCTTCGGGTACCTTCATCTGCTTGAAGGCCTCGTAATACAACAAGTCGACCGAGCTGCCCGTATCAATCATCACCCGCTTTACCTCGTAACCATCCATGTTCAGATTTACCACGAGTGCGTCATCATGAGAGCAACTTACTCC
The DNA here is from genome assembly GCA_029891385.1 of Erythroxylum novogranatense. Classification (NCBI taxonomy): domain Eukaryota; kingdom Viridiplantae; phylum Streptophyta; class Magnoliopsida; order Malpighiales; family Erythroxylaceae; genus Erythroxylum; species Erythroxylum novogranatense. Next base: position 27,119,968 of record CM057224.1, on the reverse strand, counting down.
ATCGAGGTCGGACTCATCGAATGATATCATCCCGTCGTTCTCCCTCGGCTTTTTGGTGGATGAGTCTCTGCCGACCTGTTTGGCATATCTTTTTCTCCCTTTAGTGGTGGATCCCCCTCCTGCATTTCCACTGAATATCATGTTAATGATTCCAGTCGGTCGGTCGTCTTGTTGCCCGACGTTTCCATCATTTCTTTCCCTCGATTGCCCTCTCTCTTCTCGTCGATTATCTATATTCGCATTCGGCCTCCCTCCATCATTCTTGTCATTTCGTCTCCAGGGCGGTCGCTTATTGTCTGGCCGACTTGTCCTACGCTGATTGTCCCGATCGGCATTTCGTTCGTGTTTCACGAATCGGCCTAACCTTCCCCTTTGTATGAGGGATTCAATTTCTTTCTTTAACTGCCAACAATCTTCCGTATCATGACCGACCTCTTTGTGGAAACGGCAATATAGATCCGGGTTCCTATCCTTGTAAGGAGTCTTCATTTTATTGGGCTCTCGGATAGTTTCCCCATCCGCTCTCATGGTGTTGGGACCCGATCCGGGAACCGGATCTCAACCGAAAAACGAAGCACAGAAAACGAAATGCGGAAACAAAGTACAAAGCGGAGGCGAAAATAGCGGAGTGAATCGAATAAGTACGAATAATACAAATCGGATTGATCAATCGAAATCCTATTATCAAATGGCCGAAATACGAAACAAATACGGATCGAATACGAATTAAAAAGGAAGCAAATGAAAGCGAAAGCAATAACTAATCGAACCAAACGAACAAATTTCGAAACAAAAAGATATACAGAATACCGAAGCAAAACGAAACGAAGCGGAATCGATACTTAACAAATGTCCGACATCCGAGATCAATAAGGAACACAATCGCGTTGGAAATCTAAACTAAGACATATCCGAAATCTGGTATGAATTTTTTTTCTTTTTTTATTCTCCTTTCTTACCTCATTAGACAATCTCATTCAAATCACACAACCAAATTCCACTTTTGGAAAAAAAGCATTCTCATGCAAATCTCTAAATCTAATCATATTCTTATTTATCCATACAAATCTTAAATTACACTTTATTCTCATTTTATCGAAATTTCTAAAAGATAACTAATGCATTTATCCTATCCCAAAAATTTCGCAAAGGCAAAATACACTTCTAACACCACAAAATCCAAAATCATCGGACTCTCCCGTCCGGAATCCAAACACTAGCAGAACACAAACCTATATCTAATACTTCCATAATTCTCAATGCAATACCAAACTCATAATTCAATCAAATTCCCAAATCAATCATACATATATATACCCAAATTATCCATAATTTCACATACAAATTTCACAATCATCCACAATTCTCAACTTTATACACAAATACATTTTTCCCAAACTTATCTAAAGTTATAAACATATTCATACTCAAGATCCAAATTACTCAAAAGCTAACGATTCAAATGTCGAACCGACGTTTTCACATTCTTTCATCCGATCTCCGCTCAAAACCCGGAGATGGGGATGAAAGAGGGTGAGCCTAAGCTCGTGGATAACACATTTATAAATTGACAAATAAGCCGAAATCATTTTTTTCATAATCTTTTCGCCAAAAGGGCCAATTTTTTTCAAACTTTATAAATTTTCAAACAATTTCCTCAAACCTTTTTTTTTTTCATATTTTTCAAACTTTTCATAGTCGTCTCACTTTTTATTATTTTTCAAAAATTCTCGAATTTTCATAAATATGAATGCAACATACAGAAACAAAATTGAAAACACATAACATATCAGAATGGTCTGGCTAGGTCCAAACAGAACATACTGCACAATCCCGCAGAGCGGTCCTGTGCAATCGTGAACAGAACGTACTACACTTTCCCGCATAGCGGTCCAGTGTAGCCATGAAGGGAGTCCGAAATCGGAGCTCCGTGCCACTAACGGGCAGCTGGGAGAAGGCTATACACATAGAGACAGCGCTGACTCACCAAAGGACCTACCAAACCCACATAACATATATCGAAAACGGAAATTCAAATTGCCCGAAGGCACTTTTCAAAATTTTACTTTTCTAACATTATTTCATCAATTTAAAACAATCTCACAAATTCACACATATCATATAATTCAATTAATTCAATCAATCAATAATTGCAACAATATGCATAATTATCAATGCGTACATAACAAATACAGTTTCAGAAATTTCTAACGATTTAGCAAATCATTTAAAACAATGAATTTAAGCTTGTAATAATTTTTCAGAAATCACTTAGGAATCATAATTTCAAACCTTAAATCAATTCTTATTTTCAAACATTTCCAAAAACAATAAGTGATCAAAATTCCAAACTTTTACTTTCTTTTAATTTTTCAAAATTCGTATTAAGCTTACAAATCAAAATATAAATATGCTACCCACCTTGAATTAAATGCAGAAACTTGATTTCAAGCTCCAATTTGATCCTTGCTTCTTTCCTTCTTTCAACTAAAAATGACCTAAGCCATAATCACCCAAATTCACATCATAAATTTGCATAATTCCCAAAATTAACTTTCGGAAATTCATAATTATCATATTTCCAAGCTATTTCAATTTCCAATTTTGAAAATCCCCAATTTTCAAAATTGGCCTAAGCCAATACACCCAAATTAATTTCTTCAAAATTAATTCCACATTTCATCAATTCATGCTATTTTTGATGATTCTACACCTTTAATTCACAAAATTTGGGAAAACCCCCAAATCTCTAATTTGGCCTAAACCCCCAATTTATAATTTTTCAAATTAAACGTCACCTAAAGCATAAACATCAAAATTAATTTAGGATATCTCAAATTCATCACTAATTCAAGCCATCTAAATCATCAATTTCAAAAACCCCCAAATTTTACTATTCATCATCTTCCTCACTAAGCTTTCTTTCTCTAAAATCTTCCATAACCAAAATTAACTCATCAATCACAAAATAAAACTCATAGTACATAAACCCACATCATTTCTAATTAATCTAAACCAAAAACTTAACCAAAACTCAAAATCCAAATTTTTCTCTTACCTCTTTTCTTCTTCATTTTCGAAAATTCTTGGTTCCCAAAGCAAGCTTTCTTCTTCTTCTCTCCTTTTTCCTTGAAAACAACTCAAAACTCAAGCTAAAAGTCTCATAAATTTCGAAAATTTACTTTCTCTCTCTTCCTCTCCATTTACGAAACTTCCACTCTCTTCTTCTTCTTAATTTCTTCTTATTCTTTCTTTTTCTCTAGAACAATCGTGGTTCTTCCATATAAAACGACAATCATTTGTTGTTTTATGCCACATCATTTAAAAATGATGGCTTAAAAGACCAAAATACCCTTGACTTTACTTTATGCCATTCACACTTGCGGGTCTAATTCGCACTATCAATCTGAAGGAATTTGTCAAAACTTCCTTCTCAAGAAATGTTCCTCTCAATCATACGAATCCAATGCCACCGACCACGCTCAATTCGGAGTACTACATCAAAAGTTATACGCAAAACAGTTCGGGAATATCCATATTCTAACACATTTTCCATGTACGATTATTTCCGTCCAAAAATTTACATTCTTAATCCCAGAATTGAAACTCGATGTCTTCATAACAATTGTACCCTTATGTCTCTAGTTTAATTCAAATCAAGAATCGCCTCATTTCGATTCCCAGATCAAAAGTTATGCTCAATTTACGCACATGTGTTCCCAATCCAAAAATTACACTCTAATCCGAACTTCCATTCATAATTCGAAGGTCTTAGGGGCAAATTTGACATTTCATTTCTTCATAAGATTTGTAGTCCCTCGTCTTATCTTTATTTTGCCTCCAGAATCGCTTCAATTGGATCTCTACAGATCCCGAATTTCACAAAACACTGAACTATGCTCGGAAAATTTCCTGACTCACTTTGATTAAATTAATCACCATTAATTTAATCTCAAAAAGTCACAAATTTCTATGAGGATGTAGATAATTGTCTTAGGAATCCAACGCCGTAAGAATCGACTCAATCGGATGTCGGACGGAAAAGATATAAGCAAAATAGTGAACACAGGTCGGATTGGAGGAAATAACAAGCAAGAAAAATCAAAACGACGTCGTATTGGAGAAACAAAAACGGCGCCGTATCGAACGAAACGCGAGCGCACTGGGCGCGACGAGGGCTGGGTCGCCCTGGCGACGTGTCGCCCTAGCGACGCTCGCCGGACGCTCGCCATCGCTACGGCGATGCGTCGCCTTAGTGATGCAAGCTAAACGCTCGCCGTCACCAGGGCGATGCGTCGCCCTAGCGACGGGGGTACTTCATTTTCCTCTTTTTTATTTCCACATAATAACCCAAATCTTCCGAAATTCATAACTCTTAATTCCGAACTCCAATTTTGACAAACTTAGTCTCTATAGAAAGCTTAAAGGAAGCTCTAAATCTTCTATGAAGGACATAAACATCAATTCGACTCGTACGGGAGTCCATTTTCCGGTCAAAGATACTATCCTCTAATATTCTTGCTAAAACCACAATATAGACTTGTAAGAATCATAACTTATTATTCCGAGATCAAAAAATTACATACTTTATATCGAAATAAAGATCAAATCAAATCCTTCAACTTTCATGAAGAACATCAAAGCTCAATTAACCTCTAACTAGGTTAATTTCTCAGTCAAAGATTCAGTCATCATAATTAAAGTCAAAAGTCAACCTTATCAAACATAAACTTTGACTGATCATAACTTTTACTCCCGATATCGAAAAATTGCAAACTTTATGTCCACAGAAAGCTCTTAACATAACCTACAAGTTTCCAGAAGACCATTTTATCAAATTTTGCCTCAATCAAAAGTCAACCTTCTAAGGCTAAAAAGTCAACTATTACACAATTTTTCATAGTTTCACTCTTTCTCTTTTTAGTCATGATTTTCAACTCAATTTCAATCAACTCATCCACTTTATCACTCATATTACTAAGTCAAATTGTCACTCAAGGTTCGGGGTCCAATATTTCTCCCCCTCTTAAAAGAATTTTGTCCTTGAAATTCATACTTACTTAAACTCCAAGTAACTCATTCTTGCATAAATTTCTTTCTAAACAATGATCATCAAGCACTTTCTTACTAATTTCTTTCCAAAACTCATAATCAATTACTTTTTCATCAAATTTACTCATCATACATATTCGCAATCTTTTCACAATTTTCACTTCCTTAAATCATATACCACTCATATCATATCAAAACACTATATCTATAACTCATTATTTCTTTATATATGGACACAAATTAATGGTCCATTTCTTAAGGAACTCTAATATGGTTCAATTAGTATATAATCTTTATCATTATGTCATCTTTCTTTCATCTATATCAATTTATCACAATAAATCAAGAAATTCTAATCTTAAGTTCCTCAACACACTCCGAAAATCAATCATATTCTTGACATCCAAATCGAACCAATCACTTGAATTCGTCAAATAGTCATGCACATCAATTTCAAATTCCTAAAGACAATCATATTTCTTTCATCAAAATCAAATGATCACGTAGCACATTCTCACAAATTCACTCTTATCTTTACAAACTCTTATCAATTCCTTATTCATACTCATATGCCCAAGTAAGATCATATTACTGGGCTCTGATACCATAAATGTTGGGACCCGATCCGAGAACCGGATCCCAACCGGAAAACGAAGCACAGAAAACTAAATGCGGAAACAAAGTACAAAGCGAAGGCGAAAATAGCGGAGTGAATCGAATAAGTACGAATCATACAAATCGGATTGATCAATCGAAATCGTATTATCAAATGACCGAAATACGAAACAAATACGGATCGAATACGAATTAAAATGGAAGCAAATGAAAGCGAAAGCAATAACTAATCGAACCAAACGAACAGATTTCGAAACGAAAAGATATACAGAATACTGAAGCAAAACGAAACGAAGCGGAATCGATACTTAACAAATGTCCGACATCCGAGATCAATAAGGAGCACAATCGCGTTGGAAATCTAAACTAAGACATATCCCAAATCCGGTATTAATTTTTTTTCTTTTCTTATTCTCCTTTCTTACCTCATTAGTCAATCTCATTCAAATCACACAACCAAATTCCACTTTTGGAAAAAAAACATTCTCATGCAAATCTCTAAATCTAATCATATTCTTATTTATCCATACAAATCTTAAGTTACACTTTATTCTCATTTTATCGAAATTTCGGCAGCATAACGGCTGCATTTATCCTATCCAAAAAATTCCTGCAAAGACAAAATACACTTCTAACACCACAACATCCAAAATCATCGGACTCTCCCGTCCGGAATCCAAACACCAGCAGAACACAAACCTATATCTAATACTTCCATAATTCTCAATGCAATACCAAACTCATAATTCAATCAAATTCCCAAATCAATCATACGTATATATACCCAAATTATCCATAATTTCACATACAAATTTCACAATCATCCACAATTCTCAACTTTATACACAAATACATTTTTCCCAAACTTATCTAAAGTTATAAACATATTCATACTCAAGATCCAAATTACTCAAAAGCTAACGTATTCAAATGTCGAAACTGACGTCTTCACATTCTTTCATCCGATCTCCGTCAAACCGGAGATGGGGATGAAAAGGGGAGTGAGCTAAGCTCGTGGATAACACATTTATAAATTGACAAATAAGTCAAATCATTTTTTCATAATCTTTTCGCTAAAAGGGCTAATTTTTTCAAACTTTATAATTTTTCAAACAATTTCCTCAAACCTTTTTTTTTTCATATTTTCAAACTTTTCATAGTCGCCTCACTTTTATTATTTTTCAAAATTTCGAATTTTCATAAATATGAATGCAACATACGTAAACAAAATTGAAAACACATAACATATCGTAATGGTCTGCTAGTCCAACAGCGACGCATAGCCCCGCAGAGCGGTCCTGCAGATCGTGAATGAACGCATCTACACTTTCCGCATAGCGGTCCATTAGTAGCCGTGAAGGAGTCCGAATCGAGTCCGTGCCACTAACGGCAAAATGGAGAAGGCTATACACATAGAGACAATGACGACTCACCAAAGGACCTACCAAACCCACATAACACATATCGAAAACGGAAATTCAAATTGCCCAAGGCACTTTCCAAAATTTTACTTTTTCTAACATTATTTCATCAACTTAAAACAATCTCACAAATTCACACATATCATATAATTCAATTAATTCAATCAATCAATAATTACAACAATATGCATAATTATCAATGCGTACATAACAAATCTGCTTCAGAAATTTCTAACGATTTAGCAAATCATTTAAAACAATGAATTTAAGCTTGTAATAATTTTTCGTAAATCTCTTTAGAATCATAATTTCAAACCTTAAATCAATTCTTATTTTCAAACATTTCCAAAAACAATAAGTGATCAAAATTCCAAACTTTTACTTTCTTTTAATTTTTCAAAATTAAGTATTAAGCTTACAAATCAAAATATAAATATGCTACCCACCTCGAATTAAATGCCGAAACTTGATTTCAAGCTCCAATTTGATCCTTGCTTCTTTCCTTCTTTCAACTAAAAATGACCTAAGCCATAATCACCCAAATTCACATCATAAATTTGCATAATTTTCAAAATTAACTATCGGAAATTCATAATTATCATATTTCCAAGCTATTTCAATTTCCAATTTTGAAAATCCCCAATTTTCAAAATTGGCTTAAACCAATACACCCAAATTAATTTCTTCAAAATTAATTCCGCATTTCATTAATTCATGCTATTTTTGATGATTCTACACCTTTAATTCACAAAATTTGGGAAAAACCCCCAAATCTCTAATTTGGCCTAAACCCCCAATTTACAATTTTTTAAATTAAACTTTACCTAAAGCATAAACATCAAAATTAATTTAGGATATCTCAAATTCATCACTAATTCAAGCCATCTAAATCATCAATTTTAAAAACCCCCAAATTTTACTATTCATCATCTTCCTCACTAAGCTTTCTTTCTCTAAAATCTTCCATAACCAAAATTAACTCATCAATCACAAAATAAAACTCATAGTACATAAACCCACATCATTTCTAATTAATCTAAACCAAAAACTTAACCAAAACTCAAAATGTAAATTTTTCTCTTACCTCTTTTCTTCTTCATTTTCGAAAATTCTTGGTTCCCAAAGCAAGCTTTCTTCTTCTTCTCTCCTTTTTCCTTGAAAACAACTCAAAACTCAAGCTAAAAGTCCCATAATTTTCGAAAATTTACTTTCTCTCTCTTCCTCTCCATATACGAAACTTCCACTCTCTTCTTCTTCTTAATTTCTTCTTATTCTTTCTTTTTCTCTAGAACAATCGTGGTTTTTCCATATAAAACGACAATCATTTGTTGTTTTATGCCACATCATTTAAAAATGATGGCTTAAAAGACCAAAATACCCTTGACTTTACTTTATGCCATTCACACTTGCGGGTCTAATTTGCACTATCAATCTGAAGGAATTTGTCAAAACTTCCTTCTCAAGAAATGTTCCTCTCAATCATACAAATCCAACGCCACCAACCGCGCTCAATTCGGAGCACTACATCAAAAGTTATGCGCAAAACAGTTCAGGAATATCCATATTCTAACACATTTTCCATGTACGATTATTTCCGTCCAAAAATTCACATTCTTAATCCCAGAATTGAAACTCGATGTCTTCATAACAATTGTACCCTTATGTCTCTAGTTTAATTCAAATCAAGAATCGCCTCATTTCGATTCCCAGATCAAAAGTTCTGCTCATTTTACACACAGGTGTTCCCAATCCAAAAATTACACTCTAATCCGAACTTCCATTCATAATTCGAAGGTCTTAGGGGCAAATTTGACATTTCATTTCTTCATAAGATTTGTAGTCCCTCGTCTTATCTTTATTTCGCCTTAAGAATTGCTTCAATTGGATCTCTACAGATCCCGAATTTCACAAAACACTGAACTATGCTCGGAAAATTTCCTGACTCGCTTTGATTAAATTAATCACCATTAATTTAATCTCAAAAAGTCACAAATTTCTATGAGGATGTAGATAACTGTCTTAGGAATCCAACACCGCAAGAATTGACTCAATCGGATAACGGACGGAAAAGATATAAGCAAAATAGTGAACAAAGGTCGGATTGGAGGAAATAACAAGCAAGAAAAATCAAAACGGCGTCGTATTGGAGAAACAAAAACGGCGCCGTATTGAGCGAAACGTGCGCGCACTGGGCGCAGCGAGGGCTGGGTCGCCCTGGTGACGGGTCGCTCTAGCGACGCGAGCCGGATGCTCTCCATCGCTACGGCGATGCGTCGCCCTAGCGACGGGGGTACTTCATTTTCCTCTTTTTTTTTTCCACATAAAAACCCAAATCTTCCGAAATTCATAACTCTTAATCCCGAACTCCAATTTTGACAAACTTAGTCTCTATAGAAAGCTTAAAGGAATCTCTAAATCTTCTATGAAGGACATAAACATCAATTCGACTCCTACGGGAGTCCATTTTCCGGTCAAAGATACTATCCTCTAATATTCTTTCTAAAACCACAATATAGACTTGTAAGATTCATAACTTATTATTTCGAGATCAAAAAATTACATACTTTATATAAAAATAAAGATCAAATCAAATCCTTCAACTTTCATGAAGAACATCAAAGCTCAATTAACCTCTAACTAGGTTAATTTCTCAGTCAAAGATTCAGTCATCATAATTAAAGTCAAAAGTCAACCTTATCAAACATAAACTTTGACTGATCATAACTTTCACTCCCGATATCGAAAAATTGCAAACATTATGTCCACAGAAAGCTCTTAACATAACCTACAAGTTTCCAGAAGACCATTTTATCAAATTTTGCCTCAATCAAAAGTCAACCTTCCAAGGCCAAAAAGTCGACTATTACACAATTTTTCATATTTTCACTCTTTCTCTTTTTAGTCATGATTTTCAACTCAATTTCAATTAACTCATCCACTTTATCACTCATATTACTAAGTCAAATTGTCACTCAAGGTTCGGGGTCCAACACATGGCCGCCAGTACTTCCGCATATCGTTTGTTAAGTGGGGTGAAGTCTTGTTGATGCCACTGTCGACCGATCGGCTTTCTCCAGGTCGACTGATCCCTCTGTCTTTTGTGAGACTCATCTGCCCTACCACTCGGCCCGCGATCATCTGCCTGGTATTTTGTATTCTTTAATACTTCTTCGAGCTGAATGTACTTGTCTACCCGATGTCTGATCTCCTGAATAGATCGGGGCTGATCGAGGGCTAACGACTTCTTAAACTCCTCGTCCCTCGTATTGCTCATAAGCGCGACCAGCATAGACGAGCAGGTGAGGTCGGAGACTTCGACCACTTCGTTATTGAACCGAGTCATGAACTCTCGCAGACTTTCATTCCTTCCTTGGGTAAGTTGCATCACCTCAAAAGCTGTCTTCTGTGGTCGTTTATTGGTGGCGAACTGGTTGAGGAAAAGTAGCCTGGAATCCTCAAAGCAGATGATACAGCCCGGAGGTAGACTATTGAACCATCGTCGAGCTCCCTCTTGAAAGGCCGTGCAGAAAGCCTTACATTGGATGACATCTGGCACACAGTGCAGATTCATCATCGACTGGAAGTGTTGTAAGTAATCCAGGGGGTCGGTCTTGTCAGTGTATTTTTCAGGCGTTGGTATTTTGGTTCCGGGTGCCGGGAGGCTATCCAAAATTTCCGGAGTGAAGGGAGAGTTGTACTGTGATGTCGGGCGATCTGGGCGGAAGCTCATAGCTGCGTTAATCCGATCTTCTACGATTTTTTCTAGGTTTTGATGCAGTGGCGATCGGTCGTCATCTTTGATGCTTGCCGCGCAGATGACTGTCGTTGTGCTGGCTGAGATTGCAAAATCTGGCGGATCAATAGATCAGCCGCTTCCTCAATCTGTTTTCGTGTCATGGTGGTGTGCACAGGCGGAAGAGGATCTGCGTCCGATCGGTGTCGGAGATTCGGGTGCATATTGAGTGCAGCGTTATCCTCTAAAGCGACAGTCTGTTCTTCTTGTTCCAAGTTATGAGGTTGTGGTTGGTCGTTAGGATCTGAGGATTCCGTGCGGGAAACATGTGGTGCAGGCGACAGAGTTGCAGGTAGCTGCAAATCCATGCGTTGCATCGCCAGAGCCGCAATAGCTGCTATATCAGGGTTCGTCGCCGCCGCCTGACTGATTTGTGTGTTTCTAGACGTGGTGCCCGGAAGTCGGGCCCCACGGTGGGCGCCAATTGGTTCTGCCAAATTTTGCATTTGAATCAGACGCTTAGCTCGCTCCATAAGTTTGCGCTTCGTGATGAATCCGACGTGAAGGTACCTGCAAAACAAGGAAGGCACGTCGGGGGTTGTGTCCCAATTAGCCCCTCCGACGCTCAAGTCAGTCTTTTGGTGAAGGTGAGGTTGATCAATCCAGAGAAAAACAACTAGGTTATGATTTCGTACCTCTGTTATGGGAGAATTATACCTTCTATATATGGTTTTACAGCTAGGTTTATGTCTTTACGTGTTTGCATGGGAGACTTCCTTCTGCGGATGAGCCAAGGAGGGCGTGGGCCTAGGCATAAAACTGATTTATGAAGAATGGACCGATCGATCCACGGGTCGTTTTGACTGGATCCGGGCCCAACACGGCCGACCCAACCACATGCCTTAATGTCATAGAACGTGAAGAGCATCTTTGCATCCTCATTGTAGTACCAGTGATACAATAGCAAGAGCACAGATCACCTGTCCAATTTACTCTGTCTACTCTGTCCAAGTAACTGGACGACGTCGTTTACATACCACGCCACGACTTGAAGACGCTTTGACGAATTAATGTCCACTGATCGAGTAATAAATGCAAGATGGCTTGTATAGAAATGGCTTGCCTTGATGGCTCGAGAGAGAAATATGGGGTGATGTATAAAATATTAGTATTTTATTTCTTGTTTTCGAATAATGCTTATACTACTTACGTATGTATAATAATATTTAGGATTATTGTAAACAACATTTTAATAAAATGTTAAATATTATTATATTTATATTCGATCGATTATTAATTTAATAAAATAGAGTAACTTCTATTATTATGATTATTACCCTAAGTATTATATAAATTGTTTATATAATATAGAATTTATAAATAAATTCATATGTATTAATTTTAATCCTAATCTAAATCTTATTATTAGTATTATTATCTTGTTATAATTAACATAACATTAATTAGATGTTTTAATGTTACATAATAATGATAACATTAGTTAGAATTTTTAATTAGAGCTCATTATTAAATTAGTCAATTAATAATTGATTTTATTATTACCATAATTATTATAAAATTGTTAATTATAATCTAGAAATTTCCAAAATTAATATAATTAATTTTGTGATTTTCTAAATCTTATGGTTATTGTATTAAAATATTTATTGTTGTTATTATTATGGTTATTATTATTATTATAATTATTAGTATAATTATGTTGTTATAATTAATTAAAAATAATAAAATTATTTAATTGATAATAATAACAATTATTATTATTATTATTATTATTATTATCTTCGATAAGATATTTTAATGACTTGATATTATTATTATTTCTACGATTATGTAAATCTTAAATATTATTAATATTATTGTAATACATTAGATTAACTTCTATTATTATTATTTTTACCATTATTATTATATAAATTGTTTATTCATAACTATTTATATATTCTTATAATATTAATTATTTTTTCTATACGTATTCTTATAAATGTTATATATAATTTAATTGTAAAATTTGTTAATTCCGATAATTTATTATTATTGATTATGAATAATTTATTATTATAAAATTATAATATTAATTTATTATTATTTATTATTTTGATGTAATAATAAAAATAATAATAAATTTATAATATATAATTTCTAGTAATTGATCATTGGTAAGGCTCATGAGGCGATCCGGGCTCGCCATGCGAGCCAAAGATAATCAGATCGCGAGGCGAGCTGGCCTCGCCTCATGAGCCAAGATTAGGCTAGCTCCGCATGAGCTCGATAATGCCTGGCTCGGCGGAGGCGTGATCGCCTCGCGATCTGAATTTTTAAAATTTATTAATTGATATTAATAATATTTTTAAATGTATAAATGTTAATTATTTTTTTACATGTTAATTATTGTATTTACGTTATGATTATTATTTTAATATTAAACTTATAATTATCATTAATTTTTTATTATTTGATTAACGCTTTTTAGTATTATAATTAATATGGTTATTATTATTATTATTATTATTATTTAACGCTTGAATTGTTATGATTATTTATTGTTTTTGGGTGAATTTTTTCTATTAATCGATTAAATTTGTGGTCACTATTCTAATTATATAATATTATCCTTATTATTATATAATATTATCCTTATTATTATTGTTGTTATGATTATTATTACCATAATAATACTAACTGATATTTTATTATTTATTAGAATTGATTCTATTGTTATTATTATTAGTGTTTTGGTTACTATTAGTATTATTTTTATTATTGTGATTAATATTATTACTACTACTACTACTATTATTATTATTATAACTATTATTATTATTAATTTTATTTTATTATTATTATGTTTATGTAATTATTATTATTATTATTGTCATTATTGTAATTATTGTAATTATTAATGAATGATTATTAGTATATTTATCTAAATGTAATTATTATTGAAATTATATTTATTATAATCTTAGTTTTATTAATAATAATAATATTATTATTATTATCATTATTATCTTATTATTATTATTATTATTATATAAATCTTATTATTAATATCAATATTATTATTATTATTATGATGGTTATTAGAATTATTATCTATTAATATTATGATTATTATTATTCCTCTTCCATCAACAGCCGACCTCTTCTCCTCTTCTCCCACCAACGGCCGACCCTCTTCTCCGACCACCAGAAGACGATCGCTTTCTCCGACACGCCGACCCTCTTCTCCGACCACCAGAAGACGATCGCCTTCTCCGACGCACCAGCAGAGTCACGGACCAGCAGCCTCCCTTTCGTCCACACAACACCTCCTCCGCCTCATTTTCCAATCGGTCACTTCTAGTTAGTCATCTGCTGAGGTTAGTCATCCATGTTTTGCTCTTGGGTTTATTTTTTGTCTTCGTTTTTATTGTTAAATGCTTATATAGTGGTCAGTTTTGTTAATGTAAGGTGAGTATTCTTCAATTTTTGAGACTATAGTTGGTTCATTTTTTGTTTGAATGTGTGTTTATGTTGGTGAATAATGAATAATACAATGGTTTTGTTAATAGTTAGGGATGAATTTGGTCTGCATATGAAGTGTTAGATGAAATGCCTCTTAAGGATATCTTGTTAAAGTGGTTTGAGTTTTTTGCTGGTTGGAAGTTACTGATCTGGTATCAGCAAAATTAAGTTGATACATTTGCCAAATGAATGAGTTAATTGTTGTGAAGCTCCAGAAAGATTGGGATGCCAAATGTGAATTTGAAATCTTTTGATGTTTCCTTCATCGATATGTTTGTAACTTGCAAACTGTGGAGCACATTTCAACCAATTTCATATTAGCTTAACCGATATATTTTGAACCGTAATAGTTTGCTTTATCCCTTATATGTTACCAAGCATAGTTTTGATTAGCATCCATGATACCCTCTTTCATGCGTAATTATTTGGATTATTTATGTGAAATATGTAGCGTCGATCGTCACAATGCCCCCCCAAGAGGTAGACAATCATCGGAAAGCATCGAAGTCGGTGAGAGGGCACAATGCCATGGACATTGCAAGTGTGTATGATGCCCTTTTCCCATTTATTCCGAGGAAGAAGAGAGGTATAGGACCTCCGAGTAAGAGCATTGAAGTGCCAACGATTTTAATTTTGAGGTGCTAGATCAAATAGGGTTGGTGATCTATTTCGACATTATGTCAAGAGGTACATGGGACAATTTTGTGCGAATAAAATACCCTGCTTACCGTGAGTCGACACTCGAGTTTTTCACCTCGTTGAGGTTTGTCATAAGCAAACCAAGAAATTGTGGTTTAGTTACGAGGCGGTGTGTTATGTGGATGACACGATGTTACAGTTGATATTTGGGTTTGCGAAGGGATATTGATGAGGGCATCATCGTTCACGGTTTGTACTTATTGGAAATATTTAATGACTTCGATTTAGTATGATCCACACATTGCATCCAATGCACAAATTATTAACGCGAATTGAAGATGCTGCATAAATTCATGTGTGGTCTTGTGTTCGAAACGCCAAAGTACAAAATGCTCGAGAAAGGAGCTTTTCCTATTATGGTGCATCGAGCATGGACATAAGTCGGACATGTTTGCTTATTTGTCTAAAACGTTGATCGATATAGCTGGGAGAACGGATACAGTTGGGAGAATGGGGAATAGCTTAGGAATGGGTTATGTGGCGACTGCAGTGGCGGAATGGTTGAGGATTGATCTTAGTGAGTTAAACATGCTGAGTAATCATTTTTTCGATGTACCGTACTTGACAAGGTGCGAGATTATTGTGGACCAAAGCATGCAGCTACGAGATCCTTCAACTCGTACTGGTTTGAAACGCAGGTTGGTAGCTGCAGAGTCCATTCGTAGATGCCAGGCTACGGAACCACATTCCCAGAATGAGGAGCAACAACAGCAACCACCACAACGGTTGCCAATGCAACAGGAACATGAACAACGTCCGCTACCTGATTGGGGCATGCTCTCTCAAAAGCTGCTAGATAACCAAAAAATCATGCTTGATAACCAACAACAAATGCTTGAGAACCACGTATACAGAAAGCGGTTGGATGACATTAATTTTGCGATGACAGGCCTGAATCAGCGATGGGAAACTCTTAATACTCGAATTAATGATATGAACAACCATCTGCACTACGTTGATCTACGTCTGCAGAAGGCGTGGGAGCCCAGAGACGTCGACTGGACATCGCCATCTTCATCTGGTTTACCAACGGATGAAGGTTTCGCTCCATGAATTGTGGAAGTAAGACACTTGTGCTCTTGCTAAGATACTGATGTTTCGATCCTCATAATTTGTTCAAGAATGCGTTAAATTTGTTAGAAAACTGTTTCACAACTTGATGCATGCATGGCCATATATCAAGATTCCATATTGTAGTAATGCTTTCGCTTATTGCAATTGCTCGCTTGTCGCCTAAACAATTATTCATGTTACTTTCAGCTACTCTTTTCCAAATGCATTCTCATCTGTGTAATGTTGACTATCATTAATTTGCTAACATCAATGTCACTAAAAGTAATACGGTTATTATTATTCCCATCGAATCCTAATTGCAGGGTAAGAATTCCAGACATCTGTGATTGTACAAAGGTTGCAGCTTCGCGCAGACTTCAACTGCGCGCAGACTTGTGGGATTGCAAGTCTGACCATGTTGGACTGAATTTAGTAGTGTACAAAGCTGTAATCATCAGGAATGCGTATTTTTTGGCGTTCGTTTGCACGTTTGACCATTGTGGACTGAATTTAGTTGTGTAGGAAGCGTTGATCATCAGGTTTGGATTGCAAGTTTGACCATTTTGTACTGAATTTAGTAGTGTAGGAAGATTTAATCACCAGGTCATGCTTATGGTTGTTGTATAGCGATCGTTTTCACGATGTATGTGTTTATTAGCAGTTTTTATTATGTCCATTAAGTCTTATTATGTCCATTAAGGTGATATTGCAGTCTTTATTTGAACAATACTGAGCGGCGTAACAACCACCCAATATAGTCAGCAGAGATGAGAATTACAAGACAGCAAAACAGTAACTCAGACTCTAACATGGTTTATCCAATGCAGAACATTGAATGTTCTTCAATCTGATTAATGGTCTACAGCTACAGATATAGAAACATGAGTAACTTTTGCTATAGGATATGAAATAAGCTTCAAAGAAGAGAGGAGAACTTAAACAATTATTAATCTACATAATCATCAACTTGCTTGGCATTTGAAACAGAATAGAAAATCCAGGCATGTACTGTCAAATAACAAACTTGCAGGTCAGAAATTAGAACTTGATTATAGCAGCTCCACTTGATGGCGTCGAAGCAAAGACATAAAGGCCAAGATCGTTCTTGTTTATCACACCCTTTTCAAGCCTTGATTGACAAAACTTTTCCTGATCAAATGTAGAGATAACTGTTAATACACATCATGTGAAATAACTTTGTTTTGTTTGTTAATTTCAATCTTCGTGCTTTGAAAATTATCACTTGCTTTTAAGTGGTATTTGTTTAGTGAGCATACAACTGCCTCAAGCTCAGATGAGAAAAGATGCCTAGGTCAATAAGAATGCCATCCTCAACAAGCGAGCCGGAGAAGCGTATACTAGGGAGGCATCAAGAACTCTGACAATGATGAAAATCAACCACAAATTGTTGTTGAGTGAGAAACAGGTTGAAAACAAATAAAGCCTTACTGATACAAAATCTCAGAACGATTTTCAAGTGAAGATATTCTCTTCCATGCAGAAACCCAAAAAAAAAAGTTTGTGGTTCAAAATGGTGAAATGGTTAGAAAAGGAAACCAGTATCATTATCAAATATTGCATCATCCTGCAGTAACAGATTAAAAGAACATGAGTGAATCTCAGGTATTCAGAAATCGACCTCAACCATTTCTGACCAGCCAGTTAACATATGAAGTTGTGCAGCTTGTTCTTCTAAGTTCTAGTTATACGTCCAACCCCATCTCAGGACCACTTGAATTGCCTCTCTTACTTGTTTGAGCTCAGCTTCAGTTCCAAAGTTATTTAACTGGGTGTAAACTGAATTGAATTTCTGAGGAATAAATAAAAGCAACCATAATCGATGCCGCCATGTCCTGAAGTCTGTGGGTCTCCAAGTATCTCCTCACAACAAACGATAATGAACATGTATTATATGAACAATTACAAGTGCCACTTAAGGCGTAAGCTTACCAAAGAAGTTAAATGTTTCACCGCAAGCAGTTTGAGGAAGCTTCACACTGACATCTGGAGGTCTAAATTGCACACCTTCAAGAAGCTCCAACACCTTAATGACACAAGAGGCATTACTTGTAAAAAAACGGAGAGGAGGCATTACTTCAATACACCACCTTGACAGTTACATATTTGTGAGACATCTATGTTAAATGTGTAGTCTGTGTGTTAATAGTTAACATACATTAAGTTACGACCTGACACACATGACACAGTTAAATTTGTTACAGACATTATGCAAGACAGGTATATGGAGGTTAATACTTACTATTCTATTAAAATCTCCTGTATGCATAACAAAACGTTTTCACACGCAAGCAACTATGACATGGCTCATTGGACATTCCAAGTACTATATTGCTGATATCTTCCAAATTCCCAATTTGAAATGTCTGTTGCACCTGTCCGTCAATATGCATGGTTAACAATTCCAACAGTAGAGAAGTGGTTCCTTCCTAAACGTACATTCAATTGTACAACATAATTCAAATGACCCAACAACGTGCTTCAAATTACCATAAGTAAATTAGTCATGCTGATTGCAGGTGCGATATCAATACCCCCTTTCTCTTGACTTTTGCCTACATCAGCCACCTAACATGATCAATGATTCACAAATTAACCACACATTACAGTATACAATATGATCAACTTAGTCGATCATAAATAGTTAAACAAACTATACCTTCCCTCTTGATTCGCATGATGTCGATCAGATAAGCTTGTTGACTTAGCCATTTCCACACCTAGACGCAGAGTTCCCGGTTCATGTAATATGGGCGCCTCAACCGCCGTTAATCTCAGGTTGTTGGGACGTAGCTGCAGATTCCTGAATGCAGTAACAATAACGTAAGGACAATGTTAGATAATTGTAACATCCCGTTACCGAGGTGACGGGTATATCTGTAAATTTGGATCAGGTTAAGATTGTGTACAGGCTAATGTAAATTGTGCATGCATTATAACTTCTATAGTTACTAGTAAATGAACTATTGTTGCATAAGCATATGTATATACGTACATGTATGACAATTTCCCGATTGAATTGTGGAAAATTGGAAATTGTGTGATAAGCGTATATGAGTTTTGAATATGGAATTGGAATGAGAAAATTGAATTTAGAGGATTGAATTATGAGATTGGAGTGTAGGAGTATGTAATTCCTAATTTTGTGAATTTATGGAACTTTTTCTGGAAATTTTTAGAGAACCGAGTCCGGACCGGGAAAAGGGTATATTGACTGATAAACTGGATTTCGGGTCCGAGATTGATTGACAATTGATATGAGATTATTTGAGATATGATTTTCGGATTTGTTATTAATTGTTATTGCGAAATTGGGAGAAAAATAGAATAAGAATTGGACTGAAAGACCCTAAGATTTGGACTTGTGGCAACTAAATTGCCAAACAAGCCTTTAAAGCTCACATATATATATATGTTAAACGTTTATTTCATCATCGATGATCGTGGGTGAGCATTTGGCGATTTGGAGTTTCTTGGAGGATTCTCAATGGATTGAAGCTTGAATCAAGTAAGTTTATACTTGTTTATGAGTTAAATCGTTTCATTTGATCATTGATTTGAGTAAGAAATTGGTTAGAAAGTTTGAAAGTTTGGATGATTAGGGTTTTGTGATTTTCGTTGGTTTTGATTTGGGTTTTTGATAAATAATGGTTTAAATGAGGGATTGAGGCTAGAAATGAGTTTAGTGTAGTATACTAAGTTGATTGGGAGGCATTTGAGTGATTTGGATGAATAGATATCATAAAATCGAGAATTTCTAGGTTTACGCATGATTCTGCGATCGCGCGCGACGACGTGATGAACACGCCTTGCGAAGCCAACCGATGTGCACGTCATGATTTAATTAAAAATATTTTAATTTATGCTTGTGGCGAGGAAGACAAAGCATACGTCATGATTTAACGCGTAAATGACGTCATGACGACGGATGATCTTGTCACGCGGCATGCTTTCCAAAATGAATTTGAGGTTTTGAGGAAATTAATGATTCAATTGAATATGTATTGATTTCAAATTAGAGATTATGAAATTGGGAATTCAATTTCAATTTGAGAGATTTGAGTTTCAAAATTTATGAATAGAAAGGAATAGTGAATTAAATTCGATTTGTCGATAATCCCTATGAATTGAATTTCTAGAAAATTGCAATTCAGAAGAAATGATTAAAGGATTATAAGATGATTGTTACAAGTAATGAGCTTGAGGATTGATTTTCAAATGAATTGGTTTCTAAATGACTAATTGGAATTTGGAGACTAAGAATATTGAATTGATAAGAATGGAAATTCGGAATGTAATTATATGATTATTGGAATTGAGTGGTAAACGATTAGTGATTGTGATTCTAATTGAAAGTGTTATGGATTAGTAAGAGAGTGATCAAATTGAGGAATTTGGGAATTTGATTGGGAATGTCATAACATGTATAGTATTTATCTTAATTGCTATTGATTATTAAATTTGGCACAATTGGTAATGTGATTTATTTGATTTGTTATGAAGGTTCCGATGGATCGACATTCCACGGACGGTATTCGGACTTCCAGGCTATAGCTCGGAAGTGCAAGTGAGTAACCTAGTTGGTTTCTCAGCCTTATGTGTTTATTAATTATATGCACTGATGCCATGAGGAGTTACGGATGGATATATGTGTGATTGATTTGATTGATTTCGAACCATGGGTGTTCGAAATATTTGATTGTGATATCGAAGTGCAAAGATGAGTAAATGTGTATGAATGCATGAGTGAATTAAATTGTAACATGCATTAGTGAAAAATGAATGGAAATGTATTTGAATGAAATACCGGACCAAAGGTCCGAAGAAATGAAAAGTGATATTGAAATGAGAAACGGAAAATAAATGCAAGTGACAAACGATTGAAATTGGAAATTGGATAGTGACATATGCATTCATGCATAATTGAGTAATCAGATAATGGTAGTTGTGACCGGTGGTACCAACGTATGCAGAGCCACAGGCTCAACGCATTGTGCCCGTCACTGGGCTTATCAGAGCTTTAAGCTCAACGCACAGGACCTCAGGTCCAACGACTGATAGAGCCTCAGGCTCACTGCAGGGCATCTCACGCCCAACGATTTCAGAGCCACTGGCTCAACGTAAATGATTCAGGCGCACGGTCACAACAACGAAAAGAAAATGAAAGTGTCACATGAGCATTTCATATGTATATGACTGACTGAAAAATGTGAATTGACTGTGAATGACTGAAATATGTGAATAAGGAAATTGCATGTGATGTTACTGTAAATGCTACTGTGTGCTATGTGTATATGATTTGTGAATGCATGAGTTGGGTGAACCATCGATGATGGTTTCTCACTGAGTTCGCAAACTCACCCAACATTGCATCTATTTTTCAGGAAGTGAAGAGTACCCCGTTAGACACACGGGAGTATGTCTACCGCTAGCAAGGCGTAGTATCGGTCGGGATCGGTGTCGTCACATCTCGCATTAGTATAGTGATTTGTTCAAATGGGCCCTAACTAGATAAATGTAAAATTGTATTGTGTTTTAGTGATTCTTGAAATGTGTTGAAATGGCATTGGAACCCGGTTGGGTCATGCCTTTCTACTTATCTGTGATTGAGCACTATTGAGTGCCTTTTGTGACTGAAATCGTATTTGATTGAAAAGATTTTCGTAGCAAATTGGGCCTAAAGTGTTTATTGATTTTCGCTTGTTTAACTGTTTTGAAAAAAAAAGTGTTACAATGAGTTTTAAGAAGGTAGTGATTGTTCTAGTACGTCACCCTCGCGGGTCACGGGCTCGTATATCACTGTTGATGTCGGGTTCGGGTCTCGTCGGGAGTGGGGTGCTACATTTGTGGTATCAGAGCCCAGAAGTACAATCTTACATGGGCATTCTGAGACAAATGTGTCAAAGTGCATGCATATAAGTTATGTCTCGGCAGATAGTGACGACTGATCCCCGGTCTAGCATATGAGTCTCATACATGAGCCTGTACTAGTGATTTAAGTGGTTAGAAATAGTGAGGAAAAGATGATATGGGAAAATGTGATAAATGAAAATTGTAGAAATCAAAGAAAAAGAACAAGTATACGGTACGATATGATGATTGGAGGTTTAGTGTATTGGTATTGATAGGCGTATTATGAAATACGACATTAGAGTGATATTGGAAAAAAATATGTGAATGTGAAATAGATGTGACTAAGTATATACGTAGTTGTGAAGTGATAGAAGAAATATAGAGATATGTGAAAGATGGCAAATAAAATGTTTTATGATCAGAGTTGCGCAGCGGAAGCGTGATGGGAGTTATGATTGGAGGTCTATGACCTAGAATTTGAATATGTTAAGAGAAAGCAACAATGAATGTATATTTTGAGTGTGGTTGCAGAAACAAAATGATGAAAGGATCGAAATGAGAGAAAATAGTATTGAGAGAAGAAAAAGTAAAAAGTTGTTAAGGTCAGCGGATTTGCCTATGCGAATGCACACCTGATAAATTGAAATGATGTTGGAAATCAATTGGTGCATTAGTGGATAACCGCCAAGTCAAATAGTTAAAAGTTCATGTGAGATAGAGTAAGAACCAAAAGTGTTTATAGTGATATTTGGAAATGAATTGAGATTGTAATTAGGATGTTGGTAAGGAAAAAGCCTCATGATCGAGGATAGGTGCGAAAAGGAAAAAGGTGGTCAAAGATCAAATGAGATTGAAGTGTCTTTAGCGTAAGTGACTAAGTGGTAAATTAATGTAATACTATAAATGGTATGTACCTCAATGCACGGTATCAAAAAGAGATGCTTTGGTTATGTGGATTATGGTATAGATTGATCGTCACAGGACATTGTGAATAATTGAAATCGATAAGAAATGTGACGACGGTTGATGATTAGGAATTGAAAGAAGAATTTCCCTGAATTGAATTAAGTTGATTAGATGATTAAAATTGAAAATTTTAGTAATGAAAGGACAAATTGGAGATAAATGTGAAATGAATGAAAAGTTGTTATTGGGAGTCCTGATCTTAGCGGATACTCATGTGTAAAAGATAGAATAAAAGGTATGAGTTATGATAATGTAAAGAGTTTGATTGTGTAATAGGAGTATTGAACAGTAAAAGGATATCAGTTGTGATTTGAGGAGAATATCGGGTCAGATATATTTTGTGTGAATATCGGAAAGTATAAAGTGGTTTTGAAAATTTTGTTTGAAATGATAATGAATAAATTGAAATATGTGGAGAATCCAGTGTAAAAGAATGTGTGTCAAAATATATCTGATGAAATGGAGAAAGATCGTGAGAAAATTTGTTCCTCATTGGAGACAACCGATAATTAGGAAATGATATAAATTGATTATTGATATGAAGAGACATTATGCTACGGAAGAGTAACATATCTTACTTGTGTTTAGAGTGAAATGTTTAAATTGTGTTCAAAGTGGATGATGATCGATTGAATACATTTGAAAAGTGAATAAGAGAAATTGGCACAGTTGAGGAAATTGTTTGACATGTAAGTTTTATAAGAGTGAATTTGATCTTGGTAGAATAATTAGTGGATGAATAATTATTATTCGAACATGGTATTGGGAGATTAAATGCAAATAGAGGCAGTGATAAATGTGAAATTGTAAAGGATAAGTATATAAAGAATTTGGAGTTATAATAGGATTGATTGTATACTGGATACATCCAAAAATTGGTAAAGGTCTTCTGACTGTAAATGATAAGGAAAGTGTTAAAAGGAAAATATGTGAAGTGTATGACAAATGATTGTAAGAAGAGATACTTAGAGAAATGTTCAATTCGAGTATTGATCGTATCAATTGAATTGGTGTTATAATATGAAATGAATTGTAAAGATGATAATGTGATCTATTGGAAAAATGTAAAGAGATTCTATGTGTATGGAGATCAGTATAAGCTTATGGGCTGCATTGGTATTTGATGACTGAAAAATCTATTGTATTGAATAGTGTATTGGAAAGTGTTGTGAAAAGTTTGGAGATTCTATTTGTACAGAAAATGTTTTGGATGAATATGCGTTTGTAAAGTAATAATGATTAAGTTATATGAGTAAATTGGGAAAAAGGATTATGTGTTCGAATGTTTCCGAATTTTGATAAGGAAGCAAATAATTAGATGATAAGATTATTGAAACTGGATGAAAGATTATATGTAAACTGTCGAGTTGGTAAAGTGTAAAAAGGAACGTATTAGCAATTGGGGATTCCACATCAAGTGTGCAGAGGTGTATTGAAAGCATGGCAAAATCCGAATCGAGAATTTTGAATAGTGGATAGTATCGAGAGAAATGTGTGGATAGATTAGCTGTAAAGAAAATGAGTAATGTGACTGGATTAGGAAATATGAGTAAAACTCATGAAAGGAATTGTAAGTGTATTAAAAGTGTAATGAAAGTAAAATGTGACGTTGAAAGATTATGAGTATGTTTGACCTATATAGTTGATCGTGTTATCGATTGTGAAACTAATATAGGTTTGGAGTTCATAAGATTATGAGATTGATGCATAGATAAGATTGATTGTGTTTCATTGGAGATATCATTTGAAAAGTGTATGAAAGGTTTTATATCAAAAAAGGAGTTGTTCATTCGGATAGTAAAATGATCAGGACCTAATATAATTAGAGGCCCTGGATGATTTAAGTTAAGATTGACAGGTGTGTGAATCAGTAATATGGTTTAAGAAATTCAAGTTGATGAGAATGAATTGAAGTAATGATTACCGAAACTGTTGAAACCTGATGAGATTAGAAATTGGCATTGGAGAGATGCAATATGTTAAACGATACAGAGAATGTTTCTAAATGTGTCACCTTGGCCAATCTATGTATTGATTGAGATAACAGGTAAATGGGAAATGAAATTTGTTATTAGGGGCCTCGATGTGACCGTGTTGTGAATCGATTTATGGATTGGCAAGTCAGTGGTAACCTAAAAGATAAATAGAAAGGAAAAAGAGGTAAGTAAGCAGTTGAAGTGTGATTAAAATAGCAAGTCCGTCTAAAATCCTAAAAGATGATTCGGATCCCAAAATGTTACAAAGACTAAATTGGAAAATATTGTTAGGATCCGATATATGTGTTATCGATTTTGGAAGTGATAAATGTGTGTAAAAGGGCAATATAGGTTAAGAAAGATTTGATGAAATTATTCAGATAGCTAAATAAGTGGAAATCGAGAATCAATGATCGAAAAGACTCCCTAACTTGGTGATAATCGATATGAAATTTCGAGGACGAAATTTTTATTAGGAGGAGAATTGTAACATCCCGTTACCGAGGTGACGAGTATATCTGTAAATTTGGATCAGGTTAAGATTGTGTACAAAGCTAATGTAAATTGTGCATGCATTATAACTTCTATAGTTACTAGTAAATGAACTATTGTTGCATAAGCATATGTATATATCAGACATGTATGACAATTTCCGATTGAATTGTGGAAAATTGGAAATTGTGTGATAAGCGTATATGAGTTTTGAATATGGAATTGGAATGAGAAAATTGAATTTAGAGGATTGAATTATGAGATTGGAGTGTAGGAGTATGTAATTCCTAATTTTGTGAATTTATGGAACTTTTTCTGGAAATTTTTAGAGAACCGAGTCCGGACCGGGAAAAGGGTATATTGACTGATAAACTGGATTTGGTCCAGATTGATTGACAATTGATATGAGATTATTTGAGATATGATTTTTGATTTGTTATTAATTGTTATTGCGAAATTGGGAGAAAATAGAATAAGAATTGACCGAAGACCCTAAGATTTGGACTTGTGGCAACTAAATTGCCAAACAAGCCTTTAAAGCTCACATATATATATATGTTAAACGCTTATTTCATCATCGATGATCGTGGGTGAGCATTTGGCGATTTGGAGTTTCTTGGAGGATTCTCATTGATTGAAGCTTGAATCAAGTAAGTTTATACTTGTTTATGAGTTAAATCGTTTCATTTGATCATTGATTTGAGTAAGAAATTGGTTAGAAAGTTTGAAAGTTTGGATGATTAGGGTTTTGTGATTTTCGTTGGTTTTGATTTGGGTTTTGATAAATAATGGTTTAAATGAGGATTGAGTCTAGAAATGAGTTTAGTGTAGTATACTAAGTTGATTGGGAGGCATTTGGAGTGATTTGGATGAATAGATATCAGAAAATCTGAGAATTTCTAGGTTTCTGCCGCGATTCTGCGATCGCACGCCGCGACGATGTGATGAACACGCCACAAGCGAAGCCAACCCAAGTGTGCACGCCGCGATTTAATTAAAAATATTTTAATTTATGCTTGTGGCAGGAAGAGAAAGCATACGCCCGATTTAACGAGCAGCGTGCGTCGTCATGACGTGGATGCCCGTTAAGCGGCATGCTTTCCGAAAATGAATTTGAGGTTTTGAGGAAATTAATGATTCAATTGAATATGTATTGATTTCAAATTAGAGATTATGAAATTGGGAATTCGAATTTCAATTTGAGATATTTGAGTTTCAAAATTTATGAATAGAAAGGAATAGTGAATTAAATTCGATTTGTCGATAATCCCTATGAATTGAATTTCTAGAAAATTGCAATTCGAAGAAATGATTAAAGGATTATAAGATGATTGTTACAAGTAATGAGCTTGAGGATTGATTTTCAAATGAATTGGTTTCTAAATGACTAATTGGAATTTGGAGACTAAGAATATTGAATTGATAAGAATGGAAATTCGGAATGTAATTATATGATTATTGGAATTGAGTGGTAAACGATTAGTGATTGTGATTCTAATTGAAAGTGTTATGGATTAGTAAGAGAGTGATCAAATTGAGGAATTCGGGAATTTGATTGGGAATGTCATAACATGTATAGTATTTATCGTAATTGCTATTGATTATTAAATTTGGCACAATTGGTAATGTGATTTATTTGATTTGTTATGAAGGTTCCGATGGATCGACATTCCACGGACGGTATTCGGACTTCCAGGCTATAGCTCGGAAGTGCAAGTGAGTAACCTAGTTGGTTTCTCAGCCTTATGTGTTTATTAATTGTATGCACTGATGCCATGAGGAGTTACGGATGGATATATGTGTGATTGATTTGATTGATTTCGAACCATGGGTGTTCGAAATATTTGATTGTGATATCGAAGTGCAAAGATGAGTAAATGTGTATGAATGCATGATTGAATTAAATTGTAACATGCATTAGTGAAAAATGAATGGAAATGTATTTGAATGAAATACCGGACCAAAGGTCCGAAGAAATGAAAAGTGATATTGAAATGAGAAACGGAAAATAAATGCAAGTGACAAACGATTGAAATTGGAAATTGGATAGTGACATATGCATTCATGCATAATTGAGTAATCAGATAATGGTAGTTGTGACCGGTGGTACCAACGTATGCAGAGCCACAGGCTCAACGCATTATGCCGCCATCGGGCTTATCGAGCTTTAAGCTCAACGCACAGACCTCGTGTCCAACGACTGATAGAGCCTCGTGCTCATCGCAGGCATCTCACGCCCAACGATTTCAGAGCCACTGGCTCAACGTAAATGATTCAGGCGCACGGTCACAACAACGAAAAGAAAATGAAAGTGTCACATGAGCATTTCATATGTATATGACTGACTGAAAAATGTGAATTGACTGTGAATGACTGAAATATGTGAATAAGGAAATTGCATGTGATGTTACTGTAAATGCTACTGTGTGCTATGTGTATATGATTTGTGAACACCCAACATTGCATCTATTTTTCAGGAAGTGAAGAGTACCCCGTTAGACACACGAGAGTATGTCTACCGCTAGCAAGGCAGAGTATCGGGTCGGGATCAGTGTCGTCACATCTGCATTAGTATAGTGATTTGTTCAGTGGGCCCTAACTAGATAAATGTAAAATTGTATTGTGTTTTAGTGATTACTGAAATGTGTTCAGAAATGGCATTGGAACCCAGTTGGGTCATGCCTTTCTACTTATGCACTGATTGAGCACTATTGAGTGCCTTTTGTGACTGAAATCGTATTTGATTGAAAAGATTTTCGTAGCAAATTGGGCTAAAGTGTTTATTGATTTCATTGTTTAACTGTTTTGAAAAAAAAGTGTTACAATGAGTTTTAAAAGGTAGTGATTGTTCTAGTACGTCACCCTCGCGGGTCACGGGCTCGTATATCACTGTTGATGTCGGGTTCGGGTCTCGTCGGGAGTGGGGTGCTACAATAATAACTCATAAATTAATATACATCATGTTAATTTAATATTTCCAGAAGCTATACCTGAGTGGCGCCAGACGGATAGCGCTCAATCACCCGCATTTGATGCGATCTTGCACTTTTCGCATTCTTCCGTTTCTTTGCAATTTTTCAAGTCCTCCTCGCCTCTTACTTGATGCTGGCTTTTCTTCATTTTCATACCTCTTATGTCCTTCATGTTCGCAAATTGGACATCGTGTTCACTCATCTCATTAATTTCAGATTTATGCTGCGTGAACGTCATTTGAACTCATGCTCTTGTGGTCGCTGGGTCTCTTCAAAGAACTATTTCCTCACTATGCAATGACTCATCCACCATCTTCAACATGTTCAGAGATTATCTTTCACTACTATATACGTATCTCTCCGCTCTGCTGCCCTTGTGACCAATCGCATGCTGAATGTACACAAATCTTTATACCTGATCGTTGGCAGCTCGCACGGATCTATGTTTATATCATTCACAGTGGACTCCGTATGTGCTATCGTCCAGCTTTTTGCTTTCCTTGTCCATCTTTTCATAACATAATTGATTGGGATTGCTGAAACATTCTTCACGCTGTACACCTTCAACACATGCTGGCATAAAATACCAGCAAACTCGAACTTGCCACAACTGCAATGAACGTCGTCATTACACAAATCAACGCTGACCGATTGGGAGTAGCTCTTCCCGGGAACAGTTATCTTATATTTCTCTACTGTTCCATCCTTACAGCTCAGTGTGCAGCTATAATCATGGCAATGATTCCATTCATCTTGGAACCATTTGAAGACTTCTGGCGTGTACACAGTTGATGCATGGGTTAAGATTTTCACGGGTGCTGACAATGTAGGCTTGCTCGCATGACTTCTGAAATCAGCTTTTAACTCCTCATATCGACGATCATCAATCAGCCGCTGGAAGTGCTTAAAAAATTGTAATATGTTGTGCTGGTAACTTACATACCTTTTTAGCAAACTGTTCATGCTCTCACTGCGCTGCGTCGTCATCATGTCTGCGCAGAAAATTTTCCGCCCATACACCAAAGCCCATTTTTCCTTTATGCCATACAAACGCTTCAACCAGTCATTATCTTGCAGTTCATATTTTTCCAACATTTTCGCCCAGGCAACACCAAATTCGTCTTCGTCTTCATACTCATAGATGCAGGCGCTCAAATCCCGTGCGAACTCCTTAAACTTAGCAAATATATCACTCAAATGTATGGCAGCATTTTGATAAATGTGTCAAATACAAAGTCGATGATGAGTTTCTGGTCATGTTGACGCTAATGCCTTCGCCATTGCCGCATCTTGATCAGTCAGAATCGTTGTAGGCGGTCTGTCAGACATTGCTCTCTGAAATGTCTCAAACGACCACTCAAATGTTTCAAGCGGTTTCATCATAAAGGAGTGCACCACCAAATATTATTGTTTGCTTATGATGATTGATGCCGACAAACAAAGCAAGTGGACGACCGTCACCATTCTTCTTGTATGTCGTATCGAAACAAACAACATCACCAAAATGTAGGTACTCGCTTCTCATTTTCCCATCACACCAAAAGATGTTAGTCATCAAATCATCTTCGCCCACTTGAATGGCATAAAAAATTCGGATCTTCCACCGCATCTTATACAAACATGCAAAAGCTCACGTGTATCTCCCTTTTCATGCCTCCACTTCGCTAGACCTCAAATAATTCCTGTAATCATCGTGAATAAACCCAACATTATCTCTACCTCCCGCTTGTCTCACCATAAGATCATGCGATTGTTTGGTCTAATACCCACATCATTAGCCATTTCAATGTTCATTTCGCTGATCGCAGATATCTTCCGTGACTTCTATGTAAATGTGTTTTATTCGTGAAGAAAGCACGTGGTTGTGATCCTCAACAAACTCGGTGACTTCAAATTTCCTGTTTTCAAACCACGCACTTTCATTCTTGCTTCACAACCGAATCTTGTCTCTGCACGTGGGGTTCTTACATATAAATCCCTTTTGTCGGCCATCCGCTTACCTTCAAAGCACTACAAACAAACAGCCTAGAAATCAACTTACCGCTTTTGTCGTTGTAACTTTTGCTTCTTCTAATTCCAAATCCCACTTGCTTCGCATAAGTTAAATAAGAATGATAAGCATCCGCATACGGTCGAACCGCATGGTAATTTTTGAACTAACTCTCGTCCAACCAACTGCCTTAGGTCATATCAAAACTCGGTTCGGACCAAGAATGTCATTGTTACATTGCTCGTTATCACTTTCGTAATTTAAGCGGCGGCATGGCGTCGATGTACCTTCCATGTTGACTCTGCGAATTCAACAAACGGCACCATTATATTTCACGTAATAAGACCGCAGTTGATAGCAAATTCTTACAATACAATTAATAATCATATTCACGAATAAGAAATTCAATTGATAACCTATTCTTTCAATACAATAAATATAATAGTCTCAAATATAATAATAATAATAACTACGATTTACATAAGAAGGATTTAATAATAAGAATTATACTTATATAAATAAAACTTCAAATAAATTTATACATAAAAGTTATAATAATTACTTTATAAACTCAACTCAGAAATTATAATCATAATAATTATAATTTCTTGAAAAATTCTTTTATAAGAATCTTGTATTTCATAATAATAACGCATGTATTAATAATAATAAAATTGTTAATAACAAGATAATAATAATAAGATGTACAAAATAATAATAACAATAACATATTAATGACAAGAATAAAATTATTATTATTAACAATAATAAGATGACGATAATAATAATACAATTAATACGTTCGCAAAGATTATTATCCACAACAACTTATGATTGCCACCGACTAAACAACACACTCAACTTCAACCATCCCATATTTATTACCGTAAACACAAACATTCGAAGTTATTATTAAAGACAACAAACAAGTATTTAATGAATCCAGATTTATATACGAGACAGCATTATTTAACACAACGATTCAAGTACTTGAAAACCAAGATTTACTAACACTCACATTCCGGCTATATGACTGATGCACGAAAACGTAAAATTTAAAGATACAACCGATAAGGAGGTGAAAGAACAAACACAACATCTCTAAATTTGAAATATGACAACAAAGATAATTTTCAAGTTTATGCGCAACACACGAGAACACCCCAAAACTATATCGACTTTTGAAGAAAAGCGAAGCTTGGTGGAGACTTCTCTCGCCTTGTTACATGAACAAGAATATCGTTTCATCAAATTATATTAGCAAATTACCTCATTCAAGGAATAGCCGCAGAAAATTTATTGAAATGACAATTGTTTCCGATTATCATTACATTAATAA
This sequence comes from Erythroxylum novogranatense, assembly GCA_029891385.1. Classification (NCBI taxonomy): domain Eukaryota; kingdom Viridiplantae; phylum Streptophyta; class Magnoliopsida; order Malpighiales; family Erythroxylaceae; genus Erythroxylum; species Erythroxylum novogranatense. The sequence continues at coordinate 27,088,264 of CM057224.1, read as the reverse complement.
ATGCGCTTGATTTTATTAAGATTCTACATGTTTCTTTAATAGTCTTTAGTTATTTAATTGTTTTCAAACATGATAAAAGTCATTTCGTTCATATTTATTATTCTTGATATTATTCATTTAATTATTAAAACTTATAGTAATTTATATTACAATAATAATGATAATAATAACAAGCAAAATAATAATATTTATTATAATTAGATATTAATAATAATTATAATAATTATATACTACTAATAATAATAATATTATTAAGTATAATAATAATAATAATAAGATAATAATAATAACAATAATACTTAAAATAATAATAATCATAATATTAATAGATAATAATTCTAATAACCATCATAATAATAATAATAATATTGATATTAATAATAAGATTTATATAATAATAATAATAATAATAAGATAATAATGATAATAATAATAATATTATTATTATTATAAAACTAAGATTATAATAAATATAATTTCAATAATAATTACATTTAGATAAATATACTAATAATCATTCATTAATAATTACAATAATTACAATAATGACAATAATAATAATAATAATTACATAAACATAATAATAATAAAATAAAATTAATAATAATAATAGTTATAATAATAATAATAATAATAATAGTAGTAGTAGTAATAATATTAATCACAATAATAAAAATAATACTAATAGTAACCAAAACACTAATAATAATAACAATAGAATCAATTCTAATAAATAATAAAATATCAGTTAGTATTATTATGGTAATAATAATCATAACAACAATAATAATAAGGATAATATTATATAATAATAAGGATAATATTATATAATTAGAATAGTGACCACAAATTTAATCGATTAATAGAAAAAATTCACCCAAAAACAATAAATAATCATAACAATTCAAACGTTAAATAATAATAATAATAATAATAATAATAATAATAATAATAATAATAATAATAATAATAATAACAACCATATTAATTATAATACTAAAAACGTTAATCTGAAATAATAAAAAATTAATGATAATTATAAGTTTAATATTAAAATAATAATCATAACGTAAATACAATAATTAACATGTAAAAAATAATTAACATTTATACATTTAAAAATATTATTAATATCAATTAATAAATTTTAAAATTCGTGATCATGAGGCGAGACAGGCCTCGCCCTCATGAGCTCGATAATCTTGGCTCGGGAGGCGATCCTCACGCCCGCCTGAGCCAGCGTTATCGAGGCTCATGAGGCGAGGCCGGCTCGCCTCGCGATCTCGATTATCTTTGGCTCGCGTATGCAGCCCGGATCGCCTCATGAGCCTTACCAATGATCAATTACTAGAAATTATATATTATAAATTTATTATTATTTTTATTATTACATCAAAATAATAAATAATAATAAATTAATATTATAATTTTATAATAATAAATTATTCATAATCAATAATAATAAATTATGCGAATTAACAAATTTTACAATTAAATTATATATAACATTTATAAGAATACGTACATAGAAAAAATAATTAATATTATAAGAATATATAAATAGTTATGAATAAACAATTTATATAATAATAATGGTAAAATAATAATAATAGAAGTTAATCTAATGTATTACAATAATATTAATAATATTTAAGATTTACATAATCGTAGAAATAATAATAATATCAAGTCATTAAAATATCTTATCGAAGATAATAATAATAATAATAATAATAATAATAATAATAATAATAATAATTGTTATTATTATCAATTAAATAATTTTATTATTTTTAATTAATTATAACAACATAATTATACTAATAATTATAATAATAATAATAACCATAATAATAACAACAATAAATATTTTAATACAATAACCATAAGATTTAGAAAATCACAAAATTAATTATATTAATTTTTGGAAAATTCTAGATTATAATTAACAATTTTATAATAATTATGGTAATAATAAAATCAATTTTAATTGACTAATTTAATAATGAGCTCAATTAAAAATTCTAACTAATGTTATCATTATTATGTAACATTAAAACATCTAATTAATGTTATGTTAATTATAACAAGATAATAATACTAATAATAAGATTTAGATTAGGATTAAAATTAATACATATGAATTTATTTATAAATTCTATATTATATAAACAATTTATATAATACTTAGGGTAATAATCATAATAATAGAAGTTACTCTATTTTATTAAATTAATAATCAGATCGAATATAAATATAATAATATTTAACATTTTATTAAAATGTTGTTTACAATAATCCTAAATATTATTATACATACGTAAGTAGTATAAGCATTATTCGAAAACAAGAAATAAAATACTAATATTTTATACATCACCCTATATTTCTCTCTTGAGCCATCCAAAGTCAAGCCATTTCCTATCAAGCCATCTTGCATTTATTACTTTGATCAGTGGATGTGTCGTCATCGTGGCGTCTTAGTCGTGAGCGTGGTATGCAGAAACGACGTCGTCAGATTCTTTGAGCGAGTGAGCGAGTAAATTGGACAGGTGATCTGCGCTCCAATTTGTCTTCCTTAGATGCCCATACCTGGCTACTTTATCCTTATCCATCGAATTGCAGCTGTTATTTGCTAAATGCCTAGGTATAAAGTACGAATGGGCATCATATATGGAATCCAGCAGTTCAAAGTAGTAGCTGGCAACAATCCTGGTTTTGGTAATTAATTTCAACATTGCACCTGGTTATGCCATTAATGTTTTCGTTCTAGTTGGAAATGCAACTTGTCTTGAATATTCATCTTGGATCAAATACAAGGATGGCAACCTATACGTTTCTAGTCCATGGGTAAGGGAAGAAAATGTTGGTCCATAACAGGGCTAGCAAATGAACGGAGCTTTGTTGGCGTACGCTTTAATAACGATTACATTTTTTAAAATAAGATGCAAAATGTGGATCCTTCTTTCTCAGAACTTGCTGTGTTTCTCTTTTCAAAGTCATGTTGGAAGCAACAACCTTCTTTTATGTTCTGAAACTCAAATGTCTGAAGCCCTTTACAGTGAATTACCTAAACTTTATTCATCAGACTCCCTTAAGGGTGTCCAGAAGAGTTTGCGGCAGAAAAGAAAGTAAATAAAGGGAAGGCATCCAACCCTTATCCCACCACCCTGTCTGCATCTGTCTTTTTCTCAGGTGGAATGGAAGGCTGCAATTAAAATCAACCTCCGGCTAACTTTGCAAGTCATTTATACCATGAAACCTTCAGTTTTAGTTATACATTTGCAATCCAACTCTTAGATGTCAGGACTAATATTCTAATACCCACTACTACGTTGAGAAAATGTGTTTAAAAACTAATTTCATACCATTGCAATTGGTGGAGGATACGCTATGAAATTCTAGAACTTTGTATGGAATCAAATAATCATTTTTCTTTGTGGCTCAATCAAAAGCTACGAAATAGTGAATACGAAAACTTGATGAGTTAGATTTAAAATAATATGATGTGCAAAATCAACTCTAAATTTAATAATGTGCATTCAATTAGCCAATGTTAAGATAGTAAATATTTATTTATAAAATTAAAATTAGTTTACAAATATAAAATATTTAATTATTGGTAAAATTTAATTATTTTGAAGTACTTGCACATTAAGTATTTACAATATTAAAGTTATAAATCTATTTCATATATATCAAAATATTTTAATTTACAATGTACTTTAGCCATTTAATATTAGTATACATTAATTATCAAATGACAAACTTTTATTTAAAAATTAATTCATTCTATATAAGGTAGTTATTATTAATAAATTGTAATTATTTTTGAAACATGTACATATTAAGTATTTATAATATTAAAATTATATATTTTGTTATTTAAAATATTGAATAAATTACTATGCAAATACACACTCTCTCTTCTCTCTCTTTCTCTCTCTCTCTCTCTCACACACACACACAATTTTACATATTTGGAAAACATTCGTAATTTTTAATATACTATCGTTTAAAGCATGCATGTATGTAATATTATGATGAAAGCAAATATTATATATTTCGGCTAAGTCGGTAAGATGGAGTCACTGAACCCTAATGTTAGATCCATTATCTCACAGAGTGAACAATATTCTAATCAATCATAAAAAATCAAAATAGGACAGAACTATTAGTTGCAAACAAGTTTGATTTCAGAAGCAGTTCTCTCATCTGCTATTGTTAGCTCTCGAGGGAGGAAGTGATTAAGGTATGATTGTGATGGTATTCCGCAAGTTCACGGATCTCAAGTAGTATAATATAATTTCGTCCCACAGGGAGTAATTGTGTAAGTACTAGGCTTGGATCACTCAATTAATTGGACTAATCACTCGTGTAGGATTGGGAAATTAAATTAAAAGAAAAATTAACTATCAAAATAAGTAAATAGATAAAACCGATGGCGATTGTGTAAAAATGAGGAAATAAAATAAGAAAATTAACTAGCAAAAATAACAAAATCAAGCTAACGAAAATTTGTGAATATTTCTAGGCGTTAATTCGAATGGAATGTGATAAGCTTCAAGGATGGTTCCACTTTTAGCGCTTTTTATGGACTTTATGTAATATCCCGTTACCGATGCGATGAGTATATTGGTACGGGTAGTGTTGTGATTGCATATTTAGTGATCGAGTGTTTTGTGGCCTTTGAGATAGATCATTTTGCACATGCATATACATAGTGACATGCATTCATGATTGTTCCAGCATTTAAATTGTGATTATGAGTTGAATTGTGAATTTTGAGATAATTGAGTTAGATTTGATTTTAAAGAGAAATTAGGGATAATTCGAGTGGAATAGTAGAATTAGAGTGAGAATTGAATTTTAGAAAATTGGAAATTAAAAATTGGGTATGAGATCGAGTATTTTATATTTTTGAGGAATTATGAGAATTTTTCTGGAATTTTTAGATTTATGTGCTCGGACCGGGAAACTGACTTAGAGACTGATGATTGTGATTCCGGTTTCGAAAGTGAGAGGTAAATGGCTTAAAAAATTTAGATTTGTGAGTTTAAGAATTATTGTGAAGAGCCATTGAAATTTAGAGACCGAGATTGAATGAATTTGAGGACTGTGATCTATAGGTTTAAATCAACTATATATATATATAGACCTTATGTTTGATAGAGGAAGACATTTTTCTCCTAGGGCACAAAACTTCTTCTTCTTCTCGTGGGTATCGTTGATCTTGCTTTCCTTGGAGAGTTTGCTTGCTTTCTTTCTCCTTGTGGTTGGAGAGTTGTTAGAAGCTTGGAGTTGTGTTGGTTGACTTGGATTGAGGAGTTTATCGTGAGTGAGAGAGCTTGAGAAGTTTTCGGAGATTCTAGGGTTACCGTACGATTCGTGATTTGGTAAGTTTATTGTGTTTTAATGTTGTATTTATGGTTATTTATGGCAATTATGGTATTTAATGTGTTAGCTAGGGTAGTTGAATGTGTTTTATGGAGGTTTTAAGAGTATTAATAGCGGAAATGATGATCGGAGAAGATGATTGGGTCGCACGTCGCAACGTCTGTAATGAGGCCACGTCGCGGTGAGAAAAGGCGTGTTCGCCGCGGCGAGCCGCTTGAGACGTCGCGGCGAGCAAACAATTTAGACGCCGCGACGAGTGATTGCTAAGCGCATGGGCGAGGTATAGAAGAGTTGTTCATGGTGAACGCTCCCACGCCGCAATGAGCGCCCTTTCAGGCGTCATGGCGAGGGGTCATGAGATCGCGGCGAGGGACAGAAATTTTAGAAAAATTGAATTGATTTTTAGGGTATATCTTTTAGTGTAGACCTCCAATTGGGGTAATTCTAGAGTTGTTATGATCTAAAGAAAGAGGTCTTTGAGTGAGGTAAATTATAAGAGTTCGAAATTAAATTAGCGAGTTCTCAATCATAGAAAAAGAGTTGATTCTGGTTCCTTAAGTGACCTAAGAGTTATGTATTATCAATTGGAGTATAATTAGAGTTTAAATGAGAGATTTGTGAAATTTATGGATGTTATTGACCTAGTGAGTAGTGAATTTTGGTTGTGAATCGAGAGATAGCGGAATGGGACTAAAGCGCTGGGAAATCATGATCATGCATCATATAATTTTAAATGTGAGACATGTGCATTAGTGAATCTTATTGATTGAGCATATAGTGATGAGAATGCGTTTGTATTGTTATAGAGGCGTCGTTGGATCGTCAGTCCACGGATATTGCTGGTACTTCCAGGAAGTAGCTCGGAAGTTACAGGTGAGTAATCTAGTTGGTTCCTCGATCTTTGTGTGATAATCTGTGCTGTGAATGTGTGAATCAATTGTCAATGTGAGTGATACAAATGTGAGATAAATGTGCTGCAAATATGAATAAGTGTTCTGATTGTGAGTGATTGTACTGAATGTGTTGCTAATGTGAATACTTGTGATTATGAATCAGTGTATAGTATTACGAGTAAGTGTTCTGATCGTGACAAGTGAGTGAAGTGATAATATATGTAGCTATCGTGCAAGTGTTAGTGCATGCTAGGCATGATTATAAGAGGTAATTAAACAAGTTGGATGAAGCATTCAAGGTGTCAAAGAGCTTTAAGATCGAATATCGGTGAATAGGCCTAAGGACAAAAGGGGGAATAGTGCATACCCAGAGGGCTCTCCTATCCCTAAAGTGAGTGGGCAGTAGTGCATACCCAGAGGGCTCTCCTACTTGCCAAAATTGTGATCATTGTGAAAAGTACCCGAATCAGAAAGTGTAACGCCAACACAACAATGACATAAATGAGAAATTGCATACATTATGCATCTGACTGCGTAGTGAAATTGAGAATGCGTGTGATGTATGACAATTGTGAAGTGATATGTTTGAGTTATGTTATCGTATAAATATGTAAATTGTGTACAGTGTTCTAAATTGCGTTAAAGTGTACTATACGATATATTATGTGTATATGCATGAGTTGGGTGAACCATCGATGATGGTTTCTCACTGAGTTCATAAACTCACCCAACATTGCTAATATTTTTCGAGGCGTTAGAGGTTTCTAACTCCCGAGATAGACGTTTTCTGCTGTGCGAAGTTCTTGGACAAGTGAAGCGATGGCACATGTGTCACCGGTGGGCGACTTTTGAGGATGACCTAGTATAGACGCTTTTATCGGTTTCCTTTTGGGTTATTGATTGAGACTTTAGGGACCGATAGACTTGTCTATATTTTGGATTGATATTTTGCAATGAAAGAGTATTATTGGGGTTTTAAATTTTAGTGATTTGCTTATTGCGGTTTAATTATATTGATGCCATGCGAGTATTTAGTGATAGTTTCGAGCGGTAGCACTTCCTTGCTGTGGGATATGCGTCGGTACGACCCACGGGCGTCCCGGTGTGTACCCTATGGTAAGGGGGCGCCACATTAGGTGGTATCAGAGCTTGGTTTGGCATCTTTTGGGCATAGTATATTTTAGGCTTGAATTTCAATGAGAAAAGCAGAAATTGATCAGATTCTTGTTGATTGTAGGTCATCCGTTCTTGGAGAGCAAGTGGATCAACCAGCTGACCTAGGATCCGTGGGAGCTAGTAGAGAGTCTCCTGTGCCTCATTTTGATGAGTTGCCTCCCAGAGTTCCCGTGAGACGGGAGAGGAGGTATGATAGACTGCGTAAGCAGGGAGCGATTGACTTCTATGGCAGCACCGACCCTGCAGAGGCTAAGGGATGGTTAGAGAGGACAGAGAGAGTCCTCGATCAGATGGACTGCGACTCTGAGGAGCGCTTTGACTATGCAGTGTCTTTGCTTCAGGGTTCGGCTTTTCAGTGGTGGAAGACTGTTCCGGGCAGTTCTTCCAGGCCCTGCATGTTGACTTGGGATGATTTTCTGAGGGTATTCAAGGATAATTTCATGCCCAAGGTGTATTTAGAGATGAAGATGCAGGAGTTTCTTAAGCTGAGACAGGGGTTGATGTCAGTGGAAGACTATGAGGTCAGGTTCAATGAGCTGTCGGCTTATGCGTCTGCTTTGATTGCTTCAGAGTCTGACAGGTGTCGGAGGTTTGAGGGCGGACTCAATATGGAGATCCGTACTAGATTGGCCCGATCGGATATGGGTACATTTATTGAGCTGAGGGCCGCAGCTGTGAGGATTGAGCAGTTGTTGAGGCGAGTTAACCGAGGTGGATCGGGACCAGGGCAAGAGGCCTAGTGATAGTCGTGGCGAGGCTAGTAGAGGTTCAAAGAAGCGCCGAGCAGACCTTCAGTCGTCTGGAGGAGGTAGACGATCCAGATTTGGGCAGAGGGTAGATTTGCTCACCCAGTGGTGGTCAAGCGGGCCAGAGGTTCAGTCGATGATCCCGCTATGTGAGTATTGTGAGAGGAGACATAGTGGAGAGTGCTGGAGGTTTACCGGAGCGTGTCTCAAGTGTGGCTCCATGGACCATCAGCTCCAAGAGTGTCCTTTCACTGTGGAGGCCCAGTCTGTTGCGACCGGTAGATCAGGTAGTGTTACCTCGGTGCAGCAGAGCCGTGGAGGTGGATCTGGATGGAGAGGCCGAGGTCGAGGCCGAGGCCGAGCTGAGGGATCTGTAGTGAGGTATGAGGGACAGAGTAGCAGGTAGCAGTCCCAGGCTAGAGTCTATGCTATGACTCGGCAGGAGGCTCAGGAGTCTCCAGATGTTGTTGCGGGTATGCTTCTGATTTCTGGTTTTGAAGCATATGCATTGATGGATCCTGGATCCACTCATTCTTTTATTGCACCGCATGTAGCATGTAGACTGCATAGTGATAGGGAGAGACTGCAGTGTGGGTTGCAGGTGAGTACGCCTTTGGGTAGTACTACTGCCTTGGGTGAGGTCTGCAAGGGGTGCCCGATAGTGATTGATCAGGTAGAGTTGAGTGCAGACCTGATAGTTTTGCCCCTGAGAGAGATTGATATGATTCTAGGGATGGACTGATTTACTGCGCATAGGGCTGTGATGGATTGTTATACCAAGGAGGTCGTGTTAGATTCTCCTGGTCAGGCTAGAGTTGTTTTTCGAGGCGTTAGTCAGGCAGTGCCAGCTAGGATGATTTCCTTTCTGAGTGCTTTGAGATTGATGCGTGGTGGTTGTGAGGCGTATTTGGTTCATGTGGTGGACACCAGGATTGAGCAGAGGTTGCAGGATATTCCCGTGATTAGGGAATTTCTGGATGTGTTCCCTGATGAGTTACCGGGTTTGCCACCGAATCGGGAGATGGAGTTTGGGATTGACCTCGTTCCAGGTACCGCTCCTATATCTATACCTCCATATAGGATGGCACCGGTGGAACTGAGGGAACTTAAGGCTCAGTTGCAGGAGTTGTTGGATAAGGGGTTTATTAGATCCAGTGTTTCGCCGTGCGGAACTCCAGTGTTATTCGTGAAGAAGAAGGATGAGACTTTGAGGCTGTGCATCGATTATAGGCAACTCAATCGGGTTACTGTCAAGAATAAGTACCCACTGCCTATGATCGATGATCTATTTGACTAGTTGTAGGGAACTCAGGTGTTTACTAAATTGGATCTGCGATCAGGGTATTATCAGTTGAGGATTGCAGAGGCCGATGTGCCTAAGAGTGCTTTCAGGAGTAGGTATGAGCATTTCGAGTTCTTAGTGATACCGTTCGGGTTGACCAATGCCCCGGTAGCCTTCATGGCCTTGATGAATAGGGTATTTCAGCCCTACCTGGATCAGTTTGTGATTGTGTTCATTGACGATATTTTAGTGTATTCGAGGAGTAGACAGGAGCATGCGGAGCATCTGAGGATTATGTTGCAGATCATGAGAGAGAGGCAGTTGTATGCCAAATTCACGAAATGTGAATTTTGGCTGGATGAGGTCGTTTTTCTAGGCCATATTGTGTCTGGTGAGGGTATCTGGGTGGATCCTCACAAGATTGAGGCAGTGCGGAGTTGGGAGGTTCCGAGGAACGTGTCAGAGTTGAGGAGTTTCCTCGATTTAGTAGGATATTACCAGAGGTTTGTCGAGAGGTTTTCAGTGATCTCAGCCCCTTTGACAAAATTTCTGAGGAAGAATGTGGCTTTTAGATGGACTGATGAGTGTCAGAGGAGCTTTGAGGAGCTTAGGCATCGATTGACTACGACACCAGTGTTAGCCTTGCCGTCAGGGTCCGGAGGTTTCGAGGTATTTAGTGATGCGTCGCAGCAGGGATTAGGCAGTGTTCTAATGCAGCATGGGAGAGTTATAGCGTATGCCTCGAGACAGTTAAGGTCTCATGAGAGGAATTATCCAGTGCATGATTTAGAGTTGGCTGCAGTGGTGTTTGCTCTGAAGATCTGGAGACATTATTTGTATAGAGAGACGTTCCAGATCTTCACTGATCATAAGAGTCTGAGATATCTGTTGAGTCAGAGAGAGTTGAATTTGAGACAGAGGAGATGGATTGGGCTGTTGAAGGACTATGACTGCACGATTGAGTATCATCCAGGGAAGGCCAATGTGGTGGCTGATGCGTTGAGTAGGAGATCTCATGTCAGTGCAGCTCAGATTCAGATTGAGAGATTGCCTAGCCTGATTCAGTTGAGAGGGCTTGATGTGCAGATGGATTTAGCTCAGGATAGAGCTTTGATTGCTACTCTGAGGCTGAGGCCGATGTTGCATGATCGGATCAGGAGAGTCCAGGATCAGGACCCAGTGATAGTGAGATTGATGGATAGAGTTAGAACTGGTCAGGGTTCAGATTTTGAGTGGAGAGATGGGACTCTTTGGATGGGTCAGAGGTTGTGTGTGCCAAATGTTGATGATCTGAGACGAGAGATCCTAGAGGAGGCACATGTGGCCGCTTATGCCATGCATTCTGGCGTTACCAAGATGTATAATACCCTTAAATTGCATTTCTGGTGGCTAGGCATGAAGAGGCAAGTGACAGAGTTCGTTTCTGTCCGACGTGCAAAAGAGTTAAGGTGAACACCAGCCCCAGTTGGGAGATTGCATTCGTTACCTATTTCGGAGTGGAAATGGGAGCGGATCACTATAGATTTTATTATGGGGTTGCCTAGGACGTCGAGGCAGCATGATGCGATCTGGGTCATAGTGGACCGGTTGACCAAATCGGTTCACTTCTTGCCAGTGCGAGAGAATAATGCTCTCGACCAGTTGGCCTAGAAGAATGTGGCAGAGATTGTGCGATTGCATGGGGTCCTAGTATCGATAGTGTCAGATAGGGATCCTAGATTTACTTCGAGGTTCTAGAGGAGCCTGCAGTCAGCTTTGGGTTTGAGGTTGAACTTTAGTACAACATTTCATCCTCAGACAGATGGGCAGAGTGAGAGGACGATCAAGACTGTTGAGGATATGCTGAGAGCTTGTGTATTAGAGTTCAGAGGTGCTTGGGACCAGTACTTGGCTCTGATTGAGTTTGCGTACAATAATCAGTACCAGAGCAGTATTGGGATGGCACCGTATGAGGCCTTATATGGGAGACCGTGTAGATCACCTCTTTACTGGGATGAAGAGGGTGTGAGGATGCTTGAGGGCCCCGAGTGATCCAGATCTGATGGGTAAAGCGAGATCGATTGGAGTCGCATCAAGGCGGCTCGGGATAGATGTAAGAGTTATGTGGATCAAGATCGGCGTGAGATGGAGTCTGATGTGGGCGATAAAGTATTCCTCCGAGTGTCACCTTGGAGAGGAGGCTTGAGATTTGGCCGTAAGGGCAAGCTAAGTCCTCGGTATGTCGGTCCGTATGAGATTATCGAGAGGATTGGACCGTTGGCCTATAGATTAAGCGTTGCGAGTGAGATGTCCCAGATTGCATGATGTTTTTCATGTGAGTATGCTCCGGAGATACCGCTCAGACCCGACTCATGTGATTTCGGCTCAAGAGATTGAGATAACTAGTGATCTGAGTTATGTTGAGGAGCCAGTGCGTATTATCGGATCTTGGGTCAAGCAATTGAGGAGCAGGGTGATTCCATTGGTGAAAGTCCTATGGAAGAATCACTTATCAGAGGAAGCAACTTGGGAGACTGAGGAGCACATGAGGAGGCAGTACCCTCATCTGTTCGACCAGTCAGGTATGAAATTTCGAGACGAAATTTTTGCTTAGGAGGGGAGAATTGTAACATCCCATTACCGATGCGATGAGCATATTGGTACTGGTAGTGTTGTGATTGCATATTTAGTGATCGAGTGTTTTGTGGCCTTTGAGATAGATCATTTTGCACATGCATATACATAGTGACATGCATTCATGATTGTTCCAGCATTTAAATTGTGATTATGAGTTGAATTGTGAATTTTGAGATAATTGAGTTAGATTTGATTTTAAAGTGAAATTAGGGATAATTCGAGTGGAATAGTAGAATTAGAGTGAGAATTGAATTTTAGAAAATTGGAAATTGAAAATTGGGTATGAGATCAAGTGTTTTATATTTTTGAGGAATTATGAGAATTTTTCTAGAATTTTTAGAGTTATGTGTTCGGATCGGGAAAATGACTTAGAGACTGATGAGTGTGATTCTGGTTTCGAAAGTGAGTGGTAAATGGCTTAGAAAATTTAGATTTGTGAGTTTAAGAATTATTGTGAAGAGCCATTGAAATTTAGAGACCGAGATTGAATGAATTTGAGGACTATGATCTATAGGTTTAAATCAGCTATATATATATATAGACCTTATGTTCGATAGAGGAAGACATTTTTTCTCCTAAGGCACGAAACTTCTTCTTTTTCTCGTGGGTATCGTTGATCTTGCTTTCCTTGGAGAGTTTGCTTGCTTCCTTTCTCCTTGTGGTTGGAGAGTTGTTAGAAGCTTGGAGTTGTGCTGGTTGGCTTGGATTGAGGAGTTTATCGTGAGTGAGAGAGCTTGAGAAGTTTTCAGAGATTCTAGGGTTACCGTGCGATTCCGTGATTTGGTAAGTTTATTGTGTTTTAATGTTGTATTTATGGTTATTTATGGCAATTATGGTATTTAATGTGTTAGTTGGGGTAGTTGAATGTGTTTTATGGAGGTTTTAAGAGTATTAATGGCGGAAATGACGATCGGAGAAGATGATTGGGTCGCACGTCGTGACGTCTGTAATGAGGCCACACCGAGGCGAGAAAAGACGTGTTCGCCGCGGCGAGCCGCTTGAGATGTCGCGACGAGCAAGCAATTTAGATGCCGCGACGAGTGATTGCTAGGCACCGCGGCGAGGCGCAGAAGAGTTGTTCGTCGCGGCGAACATTCCCACGCATGACGACAGCGCCCTTTTGCACCATGATGAGGGTCAGAGGTCGCGACGAGGGACAGAAATTTTAGAGAAATTGAATTAATTTTTAGGGTATATCTTTTAGTGTAGACCTCCAATTGGGGTAATTCTGGAGTTGTTATGATCTAGAGAAAGAGGTCTTTGAGTGAGGTAAATTATAAGAGTTCGAAATTAAATTAGCGAGTTCTCAATCATAGAAAAAGAGCTGATTATGGTTCCTTAAGTGACCTAAGAGTTATGTATTATCAATTAGAGTATAATTAGAGTTTAAATGAGAGATTTGTGAAATTTATGGATGTTATTGACCTAGTGAGTAGTGAATTTTGGTTGTGAATCGAGAGATAGCAGAATGGGACTAAAGTGCTGGGAAATCATGATCATGCATCATATAATTTTAAATGTGAGACATGTGCATTAGTGAATCTTATTGATTGAGCATATAGTGATGAGAATGCGTTTGTATTGTTATAGAGGCGCGTTGGATCGTCATCCACGGATATTCTTGGTACTTCCAGCAAAGAGTTCGGAAGTTACAGGTGAGTAATCTAGTTGGTTCCTCGATCTTTGTGTGATAATCTGTGCTGTGAATGTGTGAGTCAATTGTCAATGTGAGTGATACAAATGTGAGATAAATGTGTTGCAAATATGAATAAGTGTTCTGATTGTGAGTGATTGTACTGAATGTGTTGCTAATGTGAATACTTGTGATTATGAATCAGTGTATAGTATTACGAGTAAGTGTTCTGATCGTGACAAGTGAGTGAAGTGATAATATATGTGCTAGTGACTGTGCAAGTGTTAGTGCATGCTAGGCATGATTATAAGAGGTAATTAAGCGGTTGGATGAAGCATTGGTGTGCGAGCTTTAAGCTCAATATCGGTGAATAGGCCTAAGGCCAAAAGGGGGAATAGTGCATACCCAGAGGGCTCTCCTATCCCTAAAGCGAGTAGGCAGTAGTGCATACCCAGAGGGCTCTCCTACTTGTCGAAATTGTGATCATTGTGAAAAGTGCCCGAATCGGGAAAGTGTAACGCTCAGTCACAACAATGACATAAAATGAGAAATTGCATACATTATGCATCTGACTGCGTAGTGAAATTGAGAATGCGTGTGATGTATGACAATTGTGAAGTGATATGTTTGAGTTATGTTATCGTATAAATATGTAAATTGTGTATAGTGTTCTAAATTGCGTTAAAGTGTACTATGCGATATATTATGTGTATATGCATAAGTTGGGTGAACCATCGATGATGGTTTCTCACTGAGTTCGCAAACTCACCCAACATTGCTAATATTTTTCAAGGCAACGTTAGTAGGTTTCTAGCTCCCGAGATAGACGTTTTCCTGCTGTGCGAGTTCTTGGAAAAGTGAAGCGATGGCACACAGGTCAGTCAGCTGGGGCAACTTTTGAGGATGACCTAGTATAGATGTTTTTATCAGTTTCCTTTTTGGGTTATTGTATTGAGACTTTAGGGGACTGATAGACTTGTCTATATTTTGAATTGATATTTTGCAATGAAAGAGTATTATTGGGGTTTTAAATTTTAGTGATTTGCTTATTGCGGTTTAATTATATTGATGCCATGCGAGTATTTAGTGATAGTTGCGAGCGGTAGCACTTCCTTGCTGTGGGATATGCGTCGGTACGACCCATGGGCGTCCCGGTGTGTATCCTATGGTAAGGGGGCGCCACACTTTACCCGGATCAATTTATTAGGCAAATTTTTGGTTGATAGAAGGTTGAGTCTGGAGTTTCTTAAATCCTTTTTCAAGGTATCAAAGGAGTATTACGCAATAATCTTAGTCTACTATCGTAGCCCTAGCAATCAAGCATAACCCATTATGTTCTTTGCTCGCCTGGTTTTCTCTCATAAATTCAGTGTATGTCTAAATCTGAAATTTATAAGTTCCCTGTTTGGAGTTCCGTTATTAATTTTCACCTATCGGTTCTTCAATTAACAACTAACGTCAAGTAATGGTTGGCCAAACTCAATACCAGCAAAATCAATTTCAAAACAGAGAAATCAAGACCAAAAATCCATACAAATAAATCAACCGAGATTTAATCCATAAATTTAACTAAAAGCTTCAGCCCAACCTTGAAGCTTCGGGGAAACTACTCAGTCATGATAGGATGAAGACCACAAAAATTATGCTCAGCAAACAACATTAAGAGAAATTAAATAAAAGAACAGAAATCGAATAAGTTTCGGGTCTCCCTCTAATGTTGCGTCACTGTTCTCTTGTTGTTTTTTCCACAGGTGGTGTACCCTTGATGTCCACGCTTCCAACTCCTCCTTGTGTATTGCATTTTCCTTCTCTTGCCAACAACACTTTAAATGTTTAGTGGGAAGAATTTTGGTGTCCTAGAAAATTGGAAGTAACGTTAGTGCTTGGTTGACATGTGCCATTGTGAGCTCCAAAAACAAAAAAATAAAGTGAGTGGAGAGTCTCTTCTTGGTCTGCGTTAGTCCTCCCTTTAAGCTCCACGTATCTTCTCTTTTTCTTTTTATTTCCTGCTCCTTCCACCCACCTTTCAGCTCACGTTATTCTTGTTTTCACCTTAAATCACCAGCTCTTCCACCTTTTTTTATTCACTCACCCTCAGTCACGTTACACACACACACACACTCACACTGTTCACTCACACATCTCTAGTTCATGCACACACCTTTCTCCCTTACTAACACACACTTCACTTTCATGTAACGCCTTCTCACTCACACACACTCTTCATGTTATGCACCCCTCTTCTCTCTAGTTCACCTTATTTCCTACTCACTCTCACACAACACTCACGCACTCCACCCTTAGCAGCTCCTTCAGTCCACGTTATTTTCCCTCTAGACCACCCACACACACCTCACGTTTCACAAACCACACTCACGCACAACCCACTTCTCCTTTTAATTTTCTGGTCCTTCCACTCTTCAGTTCACACACAGCCCACTTTCCAGACCACCTGTTCACTCCTCTCACCAAGTCACTTCCTCTCACACACGGTTCACTTGCTTTTTTTTCACTCACGCCCAGCTCACTCTCGTTTACTCCCAGCCCCTCTCTCACGTTTTCACTTACTCATACTCACACACTTCACTTGTTTTATTATTCTGCTTCCCTCCTTTCCACTTCGTTCTCCCTCACTGCTCAACAGTTCACGCACAACCCCTTAGTTTTGGTTTTTTTTCACAGACCACACTCCTCTTATATATATTTGTCACGCTACTCCCCTTGGTTCACGCACAGCCTTCTTCTTTTTTATGTTTCCAGCTCTCTTTTTTTCTGCCTTGGCATGGCCCTCTTCATGTGCGTCTCCAGCTGGTGTCTTTGGCATGGTGCATTTTTTTGGTGGAGTTACTCCTCTCTGCACTTTCCAGCAGCTGTCTCCACTGCTTCCACGTTGTTTCAGTCTTCACACCAGCTGCTGCTTCACGCACTCTTCATACCATGCTTCAGCTGTCTCGTTGTGTTTGGAGTAGAGTGTACAGTGATGATGCGTTGGCTCCACCCCTTGTTTTCTCCACTGTTAATGTTTCATTGTTATCTCCACGAACAACTCACATTTCTTCACCAGCTTCTCACGTTGAAGTCTCCAGAAGACTTTGTCATGTTGCTTCCTTCCATTCAGCTAACGTAAGTGTGAGTGATTGTAATGTCTTGAGAGCTGGTCCCCTCCTTTTGCTCAACTTGCGTTTCTACCCAGCTATACAAGTTTCTGCTTTCCTCAAGTGTGTTCCTTTTTTTTTTATGAATAAAGGTCTTCCACTTATAATCAACCTACAAGCTCCAAACTTCATATCATTCCAAATGTACCAAGTACCTCCTTTCAGCTGCGTTTTGGACTCTTCTACGTCGTTTTCCTTTATGCCACTGCTGTGTTTTTTTTTTCTTTTAGCTTGCTTCCACCTCTAATTTCACTTAGGTCATGGACATACCGCGAACAAATTTTTGGGTCTAATTTGAAGCCAAATTTCATGCGCGAGCAAATTTTCGGGTCTAATTTGAAGCCAAATTTTATGCTATTTATAAAAAAATTAGAAAATAAAATAAATAACAAATTCGATGAAAATAAATAAATAAACCTAAAAATGCTACTAAAATGGATGGATGAATATGTAAAATAAATGCAAATATGACCTAAATAACTATATGAATTGAACCAAACAGATTGTTAAAGGAAAAAAATAAAAGATAACCTTTGAATGCTTAAATATAGATAAGATACTGGGACATCCAGTAGTAATAATTAATCTAATGACTTCTCATCCAATTTGGACCAGAGATTTGGAATATAGTCAATTCAAAAAAGTAAGAGTAACATGTTCTATGTAAAAGTAAAACATAAAGAAACGCTATCTAGGAACAAATAATTAAAATAGTAATACATTAGGTTGCATTAAAAAAAACGATTTTAGCATCAATTCAAAGTCCAAAAGGGTCTATTGAGCGCCCCACAACTATGTCATAATAGATTTGAACACTTGCCCTAGATCAACTTGGCAACAACGTTAGACCATAAAGAAGCTATCATATCGCATTTAAGTTAGGCCAACCTCTTTCTAAGATTCCATACTTTGGGATTTTATGTTCATAATGATTTCATGCTTGCTTTTGGTATGCCAGAGAAACAAATCTTGGTTGAGCCCGTATTTGCCTAATGGATACAATCTACTCATAATAAAACTTCCTATAAGTTTGATGTACTTTTATCTTCAATGAATAGTCTAGTTTTTAATGCAGGACGAAGCATATGGTTGGCTGGGTCGATACCTGAACAAAAAAAAAGTCAAATTGGAACTAATAAGTACAAGTAATTGATAAAATGGAAAACAACAATCTTTTTTCCTCTTTCGCTATCCCTGTCCCATAGGTATAATGTTTGAATCAATAGAAAGCTTCTTCTGGTATATTTGAATGAATTGATATTATTACATTTCAATTCCTTCTCGACACACTACAAGAAAAGAAGGCATTCTGCGACGTTTTTAAACCGTCACAGAATGTCAAAAAACGTTGCAAAATGTATTTTGCGACTTTTTAAAAAATATCACAAAAAACTTCGCGGAATGTGGTGTAGGTAAAAGGTTTTCGCGATGTTTTATGAAAAACGTCGCAAAAAATGTTGACATTTCACGACGTTTCGAAAAACGTCACTAAAAATTTGAATAATCCGTGACGTTTTAAAAAACGTAACAGAATCTTTAACATTCCGCGACGTTTTTAAAACGTTACAGAATGTTAAGGAATCTGCGACGTTTTTTGGAAACGTCGCGAAAGGTCTTTAGTGACGTTTTTAAAAACGTCACGAAATGTCTTTTGTAACGTTATTATTATTATTTTTCATTTTTTTGAAAATCAAATTAATTTAATAATTTTTTAATTTTAATAATTATTTTTTATTTTATTTGTTTAATAACTATTCAATATTATTTATGAATTTTATTTATTTAATAATTCTTCAATTTTTTAGTATATCATTAATTTTAAACATTCATTATTATTATTTTCATTTTTGAAAATTATTTTAATTTAATAATTATTTTTTAAAATACAAAATTTTTAAAACTTTTAGTGTTATTGTTATTTTTCATTGAATAGAACAAAGGATCCTTCCACTCATAAAGTTCCTTTAAACATTGGAAGAGTAACTAAAACTATCAAATTTGAAAAGTTTTTATACAGATCACTAATCTTCCTAGAAGCCAAATTATCAGGTCTTAAACTTGTTTTTGTTTCAACACCTGATTTATTAGTACAATTACTGCCCTCTTGTTTGTCACTGTCCTCTTGCTTCTTAGTATCCTCTTGCTTTTTAGTGTCTTGCTTCTCGATGTCCTCATTCTTCTTCAACTCATGAAATAAAAGGCCACAAGTTAGTCAGGCTTGAGCTTCTCTCAGCATCATAAACAGGGAACAACAAAGAGGGTTTATGAATTCTTTGATCAATTATTTTAACTTGGACATGTAGTAAATCTAGATTACACAATATCATTTCCATACCTTCAGATTGATGATGGCCACTTTATTAGCTGATGCATACTTGGGATTTTCAATAGCCCAGGTCATTGATTTGAGTCGGGGTATGGAAGGCTGCATGATATAAAGCTAGTTGAAGTGCAAAGACAATTTGAATATCTATTGTATACTGTAATATATTTTACTTTTTTTCTTTGAAAGATAAAAGATAATTCTATTAATTTAGCAAAAGCTACAAAACAACCATTACAATGAATCATAATATATGCGACAAAACTAAACTCACTAACCAAAAAGTTGTATTATTCATCAAAGCTATAACACCTCTTGATTAGATATTAAAAGATGACATTTAAAATAAAGTTCAACACATTCTTTTGCTTGCCAGAAGCTATATGCAACACAGCTAGTAAGAGGGTATAAATATCATTTAATGTGGCTTGGTTTGAGTCACAGAAGGCTCAAAGGGTAAAACACCAAGTATAAAGAAATAAATAAGGTGACTTTATAAGAATATCTTAAATCAAAACATGGTCTAGAAATTGCTTACCACCAGACCCAGAAGTGGGACAATAGAGTGAGAAATCATTGAAATCAAAGCCAAGAATAGGAAGGTGACCCTCACGAGCGTATGATTTCAAACAAGTATCAATGACAGTGGCAACAAGCTCATCTTCATTCACCACAAATCAGATCGGACCAGCACTGCCCAACACCGTCATGCTAATCAAAAGCCTATTGCCTTTTGCAACCTGGCTCTTCTTCCATTTGTAAAGCAACATCTTTTTTCTTCTTTTCTTTTTCTTTCAACAAAGGAAAGAGATCTAAATTCAAACAATTACCAACAAAAACAACACGAAAACCCCTCAATCGTTATCTGGGCAGAATTTTTCGCCCAAGAAAAATACCTTTAATATAGATCAAAAGAATGTGATTGTAGAAATCGGAAAATAGAGAGTATTCAAAGGGAAAATAAATATTTTCTTCGGAGGAAAGCTAACGAGTTTAGGGGTCAACATCCAGGCAGCGATAGTACCAGCCTTCTTTGCAATAGCCGAAAGCCAAAGTAGAAGCGGCAGAAACAACGTCCACCCTTGAGTTACAAAGGGAGAGCATGTAATCGTACTACCTAAGATTTCCACCATTCACAACGATCTTTGTCTTTTATGTGATAACCAATCTGAAAGCCAACCAAAACCTGAAAGCCTAAAAAATTTTCCGTCTTCTGGGTCGATCGAGAATAAGGAGATACGAAATAAAGAAATAAAAAAAAACTACTCAACAAAGGGAACAATATCTTGCAAACGAAAATATGAGAATCAAGGCTCTAATGATGACGGTGAAAACGCAAGCACAAGTACAAATATAAGATACAAACAAAGAAAAAAAAAACTACTATACCTTGCAAACCCTACGGCGGAGAACACACAGAGGAAGGACAGACGACGGAGATCTGGATGAGGAAGACCAAAGGTCGAAACATCGCATGCCCGTGGGAAGGAAGGGGTAAGAAAACACTCGGTAGGTTTTAAAATACCTAAAGACCGAAACGGATTAATTAAACCTTCCACGACGTTTTCTTCAACAAAACGTCGTGATTTTTACTTTGAAACGTTTTATCGATAGAACGTCGCGATAGGTATTACAAATCTGCGACGTTTTATTTTCGCAAAAAATTGAAATTTTTTAAGACGTTTTTTAAACGTCGCAAAAAGTTTGAATATTTTGCGACGTTTTATAATAAAACGTCGCGAATAGTATATTATTCTTGTAGTGACACCTCCCAAGAAAAATCCCAAATTGGATTCTAAAATGACAGGTTAGTGTGAGCTTATCCATGCGGTTATGCACTCTTCAAATATGAATCTATTTTTTAAAAGATCCTAGCTTTCGTGCTTAGTTAGGTCTCTGAGATCCTTTTAATGACCTATGTTGTGTTGAATGCTTATCAAAATGTCAAAGATGCTTCTTAAAAAAAAGAGCAAGATTAAAAAAGGCATTATAATTCTATTATCCTCTTTTTTGATTTCTTTTCGTTGTTCCTTAAGTCCGATTAGTTTGGTTTTATACTGTAGAATCGAACCCATTTTACTAAGTGAAGGGTATAAAAAAATCAATCTATCTTAGGGTCAAATAAGCTTTTGGGGAGTTATAGTAATTACAACCTTAGCTAGCGCTATACCTGTAGTAGGAGATACCAAGTGACTTAGCTTTGGGGTGGTTTCTTCGTAGAAAATACCACCTTAAATTGTTTTTTTAGTGTAGAAAGTTTCAAATTTATGATCTTCTGCTGCACAGATTTTCTAAGAAACAAAGCTATAGGCACGTAGATTCAGAGCTAGACTGACTACTCCAAAAGCACTTATCCATAAACCAGTTACTAGTACAAATAACATGTTCTTTTTAATTTATTAATAAATTAAAATATGTTATAAAAATTAAAGTAAGATATAAAATATTTTAATATATTTATAAAATTTCTTATTTATTTTAAAATACATACTTATGATAAGGTTATTGTAAATACTCTCTCTCTCTCTCTCTCTGATTATATATTTAGATAGTGATAAAGTGAACTTGACTTTAGGCTTATGAAATATTAACATTTTATTATAGAATTAAAATATAACATAAAAGTAAAAATAGCATCAATTTGTAAGAAATATAAATATAAATATTATTTTACGTATTCTACAGATTATCATAATTATTCTCTGAGAAGTATATTGCAGTTTTAAATAAGTCTTTTAAGTTTATAATATAAAATTTTAAACTTCTCTTTTGTCTATCGATATTACGCACTAGAATTAACTAGTGTACATGTATTCTTTCAGTGATTCTTAAATTTCATTCATGTTATTTATAAATATGATTTGCACCATTATAACTGAATAAAATATATTTTTTATGTTTCATGTAAGTTTATATTATTGTTATCATATTTATCTTCATATCATATTTATTATTAGATGAGCACTAACATTATATAATTTTGTTAATTACATATTGCTAAAAGTAATTGATATTGACCCATTTTCTTATGATTCTTTAAAAGGAAGAAGTTTGAAATAAGATAATTACAACTTATCAAGTATGTATACTTAAGTGAAAATGCAAGGGCTTTTAATTTAAAATTTATTAATTTAAAATAAATATGTAAATAGATAACTTGCTTAGTATTTGATTAAAATTTTGGTAGAACCATGATGAATTATAAACTTAACAATAACATTATATCAATGTCATGAAAACTTATCTATAACATTTTTAAAATGTTACAAAATTCATATCTACTACATATTCTCGATGTTGCAAAAGTTAATATATAACATTTCAAAATTGTTACAAATAGCTAATTAATAACATTTATAAAATATAATATAAAATCATTTGTAGCTATCAATAAATACTATAATAAACTCAACAAAGCAACATCCTATCAATGTCATAGAAAACTTATCTATAATATTTTTAAAATGTTATAAAATTCATATATACTACATGTTAATGATGTTGCAAAAATTAATATATAACAGTGTCAAAATGTTACAAATAGTTAATTAATAACATTTATAAAATATAATATAAAATCATTTGTAGCTATCAATAAATGTCATATTAAACTCGACAATAACGTGTCAAAACTGTTACTAAAGCATCATATCTTTAGTAACGTGGGCTGTCATAGCATAGTCATTAGTGTTACTATTCATATTTAATAACACTTATCACATGTTACTGTATGTCATTTTTTTTGTAGTGTCTTTATGTACATCTCAAAATCTCATATAAGGTCAACACATGTGAGCAGAATAACCAAATATAAGACCAGAGACATCCCCCAACATGCATGCGACATAATTTAAATACTAACTTGAAAGACCACTGTGGTGATTACAATTTTACCAGTACTCAAAAAGACCACAAACACAAGAGATACATCTTTATGTTATCCTCACATTCTATATGGGCATAATGTATGTAAAAATTGATTATAATTGTAAAAACTAAATTCACAATTAAATAATCACATACTGATACTGAAAACATTGCCTTTAAACTTTATTTAAGACTTTTATAAAAATCTCAATGAGAGTGACTATTGTACTTTCCTGAATACCGAACCTACCACACGAGATACGAAACCTTAAGTGTCTTTCTTATGTATAGCTGGAGCACAAAAATACACTCAAAATTAGCCTAAAAGGCTTTAAACTTTTTTTCGAAATCCAATTACCAATGTAATAATCCATAAAAATTGAAAAAACTAGTTTAAAAATTTCCCAACTCGAAAACTGAACCAAAAGGACTCAGGGCACCTTTACTGAAATTCTATTTTTTTTTGGTTCTAGTACTACTAACGTTAGTAGGCGTTAGCTTGCGTATAAGTAAGGGGTACCCGTGCAACTCACGTGAGAGTACAGATGTGCGCGTGCAACTCACGTGGGAGTATAGACGAGCGCATGCAACTCGCGCGGGAGTATAGACGAGCGCGAGAGTTGCACGGGCCACCACGTGTCTGGATCCTTGCTACCTACGTGTGGAGCCTGATGTGGGTACATGCTACGCCTGCGCCAGCTATTACGCACTCGTGGGAGAGCGCATCGTGTTTATGTTAGGCTAAACTAACCTTATGTATACTACTTTTACGTATTGAATCCGGTCACAATTTTGTCTTCTTTATAATGTTGGACAATTGTTTATGTTGCTAGTTGTTAGTTGTTAACGATGAAATCTAATCTCTTCACCAAAAATTATATTTAAAAAAGAGAGAAAAAGTTAGGCTACAGTAATTTAGACTCTTAATTGAAGCTCAGACTGAATGATCTACAGTTTAATCAAGATACAAGAAAAATGATGGGAGCATGGTCCTTTGAATTCAGGATTTTAAAGAACATAATTTGGAGTTCTTGGCACGAGGAAGAGGCCTAGGCACCATTTGATTTAATTTGAATGATAGTTATAGCCATTGTGGAAGACACCATGCGAACAATTTTCGTAGTCTAGTTCTTTTAGACATTCACCTTTTCTTCAACACTAGTTGCTCTTTCTACTAATGATGGCTATAGTACTTGCTCCCTTATTGTTAGAACTTACTCTATTGTGATCATAGCCTACAAGTTATGGATCAACTTAATGATCTTTCAAGAGTAAAGCACTTTTGTGACTTCATTATATATTTTTTGTGCTCGTCACTTTTCCTGTTCTAGGAGCAACCTTTCTAGATGAGTATGCACTCGGACATCCTTTTTTGTTTAGTAGTAATCAATTGGGAGAAAATCATAATTGTTGACAGGATCTAAACGAAGAATGCTATTGTTTTCTTGGTAGTGCTCCCAGTCATCTTCTAGTGGTATTTTATGAAACTATAAATGCTGGGAAACATTAGCTTGTGATTTATCCAATCCATCTGCGATGGTTGAGGCATGAGTCTACAACTGTCAAGAATATGTCTTGGTTCCTTCTATGTGTTGGATGATATTTAGTGGGGAAATGGATGAGGAACTTTTTCTTTGTTAGGGCGTGTCGATTCCTGGTTGTCATTCTATGATTTGAATGGAATCTACCCTTCCATTTCACTTACACCTCCCATCATGACCTCTATGAACGTCACAGCCATTTTACAATTCCAACACTTGTTTGCTTGATAATCTGCCCTCCTGACTAGATACAAACATACAGTCATTAAAGAGGACAACTTGATGGTGTGATATTGTTAACCAATCTCTTCACCAAGCAAACAAAAGAGTCATATTGTACATATAAGACATAAAAATAGTTCAATGGGAGCTCATTTAGATGTACCTAAAAGGCCAACATCAACTGGCAAACTCGATTCAGTTAAACATATAAATTGTTGCTCACGATCTCGGTTCAAGTTTCTAAACTAAAATTTTCCAAAAAAAAAATTTCCTGGTAACATGAGATATTCCCATGACAGTTGCTGTCATGGGAATAGCTATTCTACAATCCACGATAGCTATGAATTATGTTTCCAGTAAGTTATTATTGATATCATCTTTACTTTAAATGGACCTCCACCGTAGTATGTGGGATTTGGTGTTATAATAACAACTGTGTAAAGATGCTTGTAAATCTCGGTCATTGATAGCTAGAGTGATAAAGTTTTCACTTACCAAAAGAAAAAGGGCCCGTGTCCTGATTTTCGAGCATTAGTTTGGGTTGAAAGTCTTGCAACTTTGATCTTCTCATAGTTATAACTAGATAACTCATGTATTGTAGTTTGAAAGGTAATATTTATTCATGCTTTTGAAAGCTTATTGAATTTGGATATTATGATCAAATGGCCTAAATTTGATTCCATACATACATAGAACTTAATATCCACCATAACATATAGTTTGATGAATGCATAAGTGTAGCAACAATCTTTTGGATACATGGGTAATTACGTGGGATCAAAAACTGCACGATTTTAACCATATGAGTTCAATTAAAACTCTTTAACAAATAATCATTACAAAAACAACCTTACAGTTTCCTTCTTTGTGTCTCAAATGGACTTGCGTACAGTGAGTAGGTAGAAAGTTGTAGATAGAGAACTTAGAATAGTTGTTAACAAGAAGAGTATTCCCTCTTAAAGGCTAAACAACAAATGTGATGAGTAATCGTAAGTGTAGCTAAACTTATCAAATGAAAACAATAGAAGGGAAGTGATATATTCTTGTGGGTTAATTGGTTTGTAGTAATCATAAGTTGTTAGTCATAAGTGTAAGTTACAATAGAATATGCTTGCCTTACATTCATTATTTGTTCACCATATTAAGTGTATAGTATAATCATATTCCTTGATTTGCTATCTAAATAGGCAGCAAAGCAAGTTTGTGATCTATAAATGAATTCCCAGATCAACTTGGGTAAATTTGATTATTATGATAATTAAATTGCTACTTTGTCATTTAATATCATAAACTCATTAGTCATATAGTCCACCAATTTCAATTTTAAAGTTCTTTTAAATATCCTTAAAAGAAAAAACAAAAAGAAATATTGGGAAATTAATAAAAGGCAGCTTGATGGTGTGAAAAAGTCAAAGCATCCAAAGAACCGCATTAATTAGTTTTTTTTTTGTTTTTCATGAAGTATTTTAGGAGGGTCCTAATTATAGGAAGACATTTTTAAGTTATCCATATTTAGATTAATCCCCATTTGAGCCGGATATGTATCTTGTAGGAGGCAAAATTTTGACCTCAAATTTTAAATGATTGCATACATAAGGACAATTCGAATCCGTAATCTCACTTAAATAAGAAAAACTAATTACCAATTCACCTGCGACTTAAGGTTAAGGAGCCACATTAGTTACCTTAGAAATAAGGCAATATTTTGGTTTTCAGATAGTAATTATATTTCTCAAGTATAATTGAAGGGCATACCCAAATGGTCTACATGCTCTTCAGCTCTCGAGAATGTTGGAACTTCTTTTCCTCTCCATTAAATGCATTAATTGTTTTAGTAACCAAGTTTGCAATAAAACTCCGCAGCTTGTTATTATTGGAAAATATAAAACTTACGGCTGATTGTTTCTATTTCTATTTTTTGTTAATGTTTTTAAATTTAGTAAAAAATTGTTTATTTGAATTTTGGTTTCAGTTTTTGTTTTGTTTTTATTTTTGTATTGGTTTCTTTCAATTTTAAAAATCATGAAAACTATAAAAGTGAATTTTAAATATATTATTTAATATGTTAATTAGTAATAAAATTATGAATAATTTAATATAATATTATATATTTAATTAACTAAAATAAATTATAATAAAAGTACGATTAATTTAATTTAATAATTTGATATAATTTTGTAATCAATTAAATAAATTAAATTTAATAATTATTAAGACATATAATCATATTTAAAATATCTTCAAAATATATAAATTTCAAATAAAATTTTATTTAATAATTAAAATTTTATTTAATATAAATAATATTTTAATAAAATTTAAAATATTTATTTGATAAAATAAAATACTTTTATTAATAATTTGTTAATAAATGTTATATAAGAGATTAAAATAAATTTATTTAATTAAAATTATTTATCTTTAAGTTTTATTTAATATGTAATTATCATTAGTGAGATATTTGACATTAACAACCTAAAATGATTTTTTTATTTAAAAGAAAAAAAAGTAGAATCAAACTTTTGGTTACATCGGATTCAGTGGAGTTAGTATTCTTGTTTGGGTCCATGAGATTGGTTGATTTTATGTTGATGATACCTGCAAAACAATAAAGGCACGCCGGGGGTTGATTTCCGGTAGACCCCTCCGACGTTCAAGTCAGCTTTTTTATGAGAGCTTTTGGTAGCTGGTAAGTAGAGAAAAATAGGATTATTGTAATCGTACCTTTTTTATGATGAGATAATAAATTTATATGATTAGTACCTGTAAGAATTAGGTCAATCCTTAAAAAATAGGCTATTCTATATCTAAATTTGAGCCTAATACGACCGACCCAACCACTTTCAATCTTGATATAAGAAGAGAGGTCAATAATCAATGTTTCTCATTTACAGAGTGTACACAAGATCTGACATTTTAAACCATAATTAACTCGAAGGAATGTTAAAAGAGCAAACGGGCCATATATATCTCGCTAATTAAAAAGTAGGAGGCCCATTTCATTTCACCTTCTTCGATGCAATAAGAAGATAGGAAAAAGCAAATCATAAGATCTTATGTCACTTCATGTGGACAAGGCAAAAGTGATGATACACAAAAGTAAGTAAAACTTAATAATGTGATAATTACTCATTGATACGCCACGTCATTATTGCCACCCTGGCACTGATCCACGTTGGACCCTACTTGCACGAGTGTGTGTGCCCTTATAAGAACATGTGAAAGAAACAAGCACAAAAACACTCTCTGTCTCTCTCTCACAGTCCAGTCCATCAATCATCTTCTCTTGTTCTCCTTCTTCATAGGCGTGGCTTTTGGCTTTCATTACTGCTCTCTGTCTATCTGTCTCTCTCCACGCCATCAATGAACATGTCTCCTTTGCTTAATTCTCTTTTATATGCTCAGTTGTTGCTCACTGTGAGAGCAAAAAGACCAGAGTTCCAGTCTGTATGTGTTTTAGTGATGTTCTCTCTTTTTCGTAATCATTCTTGCTTCCATTAACTTACCACTCTCTGTTTGAAAATATAGAACAAAATCATTCACAATTCACTGTTCTGTACTCTTGTGTGTCCCTGAATTTTCTTCTACAAAAGGATGGATAGACGGGAGAGGCCACCAAGAGAAGATCGATATCGTCATCAAAGAGAAAACCCTTCTTTCTCTTCAACTCTTCTTGATTCAATCTACCGTTCCATAGACGAGTCCAACGATAAAGGAGAGGAAGAGGTGATTTTGTGCAGAGAGAACATGAGAAAAAAGCTTGGTAATGCTTTGAAAGAGGATCGTAGAAGGGAGGAAATGGAAAGTCTTCAAAGGGCCTACATGATAGAGAAGTGGATGGAGAAGAAAGTAACCTATGAAAATGTTGCTGTTCGAAGAAAACTCACGGCAGATTTTAACAAGAAACCTTCCAAAAATTTGGATTCTGTGTTATTGAACTCGAGCTCAAGTTCCTCTGATTCAAGCTCGGGCGGTGTGTTTTCTTCTTCAGAATCTGAAGCAATTCATGCTCTCAACTCAAGATCATCACCAACTCGCTTCATGCAAAGGCCTAAGCCAATCAGAACTAGCATATCAGCTAGGCCTGGGAGACACCAAAGACCTCTATGTGAAATGGATATGTACCATCATCATGAAGGACACCATCTTGCAGGGAGACAGGAGCCAAAACATGAAGGCGGTTTCATGAAAACAAGGTCCAGAGCTTTAAAGATTTACGGCAATCTTAAGAAGGTCAAACAACCTATTTCACCTGGGGGTCGGCTAGCAAGTTTTTTAAACTCTCTTTTTACTACCGGCCAAGCCAAAAAGGCCAAGATTTCGCCTTCTGGCTACGAGGAGAGTAAGTTAAAGTCTGAGCAAGCATCTACTTGTTCTTCAGCTTCTTCATTTTCAAGGTCTTGCTTGAGCAAGACTCCTTCATCTAGAAGCAAATTGAGCAATGGAACAAAAAGGTCTGTGAGGTTTTATCCTGTTAGCGTAATTGTTGACGAAGATAGCAGACCCTGTGGGCACAAAAGCTTGTATGAATCTGAAGAGAGTCTAATCACAGTGACCGCCGCAAGAAGTTCATCAAATGAAGAGCTTAAGATTCATGTCATGAATGAGAATCGCAGAGTTGAGGAGATTGCAAGAGACCTTCTCAAGAATTATCAAAACAAAAAGAAGGGTCTTGACATGAGAGATTTTTGCAGTGGCATTGAGGGGTCTATAACAGATGAAGGTGATGAAAATGATGATGATGATGCAGCAAGCTATTCAAGTTCTGATCTTTTCGAGTTAGATAATCTTTCTGCTGTTGGGATTGAAAGGTATCGTGAAGAATTGCCAGTGTATGAAACAACTCATCTTGATACTAACCGAGCCATTGTAAATGGCCTAATTCTGTAATCCAATGAAAGAGAAGGAAAAGAAAAACGAAGACATATATTTTACTTAGCTTTAATTAATGAATGTTGTGGGGGGGTTTTAGTTACATAAAAGAATAAGATTTCTCTTCTTTGTTTATTTGTTAACTTCTTTACCCGCTTTATATTTTATACTCAAGCGTCTTTATTCCTTGCGGTGTATTATTATTACTATTATTTTGGGTTAAAGAATGATCAAACATAAAAATAAATAAAAAGAATGATCAAACATAGACAGATCTTTAAAAAGAAGAAGAGAAGGGATATGTTGAGCGATACACATGCATGAGAAACTGTGATCATATGCACATAAAGATGATCAAGAAAAGTAAAGAACAAGAGATTTGAGATTCTTGGAGCATCGTTCGCAAACCAAATACTAAAAGAAAAGAAAAGGGAAAATGGATTAAAGATGAAGTTAAAGAGAGGGCAGATTTTCAACACTTATCATCCATGGCAAGAGAAAAGGAAGAGCTTTTTCTTTTCTTGATAATCACCAAGTGGGGTCCTTATTGGCTTCACCACAGCACTATGAATACCTTACCATGGATATCTACAAAATGGAGTCTCTACTAGTCAAAAAAGCTAAATTTAGATTGTAAATGATCGAATATTTATTTTCCTGTTCCACTATTTATAGTTAAGCCTTTGGTTATATTTTGCAAATTAATATTCATAGCTAAAGTCATCGTCGGTTGTCGTTAAAATGACTGTAAAAAGATCAATTAATTAAAGAAGGTGAATTAATGAAGTTAGTGGAAAGAAAAGAAAGAAGATAGGTGCATGGTCTCCAAAGCTGCGGACAAGAGGATCAATCTTTGATCCTTTTGACACTTTGATGTCAAATTTGGTTGGCTTCTAAGGAATAAGCATGGCTTCTGTTATAAAAGATAGAAATAATATGGTGTACCACTAATTGTAGACGCACCATTTCATAGTTATTGTACATATGGATTGGTTAGGTTTTACCTAACACAAGAATGAGGTAGATAGTTATTGGTTAGGTTTTACCTAACACAAGAATGAGGTAGATAGTTATTGGTTAGGTTTTACCTAACACAAGAATGAGGTAGATGGGTTATTGGTTAGGTTTTACCTAACACAATAACATATATGGAGTAGGTGATCACATGTGTGTTAGGTGGTTAAAATGTACTATAAATAGAAGAGTTCACTTGATGTAAGATACACCATTTTTTTCATAAGAAGAATTCTCCTCCCAAATATTCTTTCAAGTTTAGTTTCAGCTTTATAACACGTTATCAAAGACGAAGCTCTCGCTTCTAAATTCTACTTATCAACATCAAGCAATCATAAGGTTCTTCCGTCTACCTACATCATACAAACGTTCTTGGTTTATATACATCAAACAAACGTAAGTTCTTCCGCTTATTTATCCTAGTTACGATGTTGTTAAAATAAAGTTCTTCTTTTATCTACATTAATTCTACTTATGATATGATTAAACAAATTATAGGCGACTCACTATTTTACCTTCTTTTAATAATGAAAAGTTATTACCACCTCTAAATACGTAATTTATTGTATAGTATACATCATCAATGTTAACAAATAAAAATAAAAATAAAAAAATAAAAAAGTATAACGGCTATATATATATAACGGTAAAAAAAAAAAAACATAACGGTAACTTTATAACGGCTAGGTAATCAGTAACAATTTTTTCTATAAATAGATATCACTTCTTCATAATTTACTTCATCCCTATCTCTTACCTCTCTTACCTCAAATTTCTTACAAAAACAAAATTTTCAAATGTTGTCCGCTATTTCATTTTTTTGTATAATTATGATCATTATATATTTTTGTTTCACTCTTAATATAGAGCTAGATAATGCACTTCATATATTTTCTCTTAGTAATACCATGTATTATGATCCCTATGTTGCTTCTTGGCATAGCATTTGAGCAAGGCATGTGATTTATTTAATGTAATATCGATTTGAATAACTGTCTTAATTATTTCTCTCTATTGTATAATAGTTGCCAACATGTCCAATCTTGCCAAAATTGAGTTCATTTGCTCTTGATGTTGCGGGCAATAATTATATGCCGTGGATGATTGATGTCGAAATGCATCTTGAATCAATGGATCTTTTAGATACCATTAAAGAAAATAATACAACATCAAAACAAGATAAAGCCAAAGCGATGATCTTCATTCGTCGTCATCTTGATGAGGATTAAAAGAGAATACCTCACAATTAAAGATCCAAGTCATTTGTGGAAAAATTTACAAGAAAGATATGACCATCAAAAGGAAGTTTTACTTCCGCTTCGTGATGAATGGAGCGCTTTACGCCCAAGATTTTAAAAGGTCAATGAGTATAACTCGGTATGTTTAGAATTGTCTCACAACTACAATTTGTGGGCAAACAATCACCGAGGAAGATATGTTAGAAAAACATACTCTACCTTCCACGCAACAAATGTAACATTGCAACAACAATATCGAAAAGTCGTGGATTTAAAAATACTCGACCGATTTCATGCCTCCTCAGCGAGAAGAATAATGAACTTTGATGAAAATCATCAATCCCGCCTCATCGGGCGCAAGAAGATTTCGAAGCAAATATTGCAATTGAAATGAAAGAAAAAAATCATCATGGGCCTAGTCGTGGTCGCGGTCGTGGCCGTGGTCGTGGCCATGGTCGTAAATTACATTCGTGGCGTGGTCGTGGACGTGGCGAGGAAGTTATCCATATAACTCTTCAAAGAAATACGAGCCACCACAATAACAAGCACCATATTAATGATGTTCATGGAAGTTCTTATAGGACTTCAGAGATTCTTGCCTTAGATGTGGTACAAAAGGACATTGGGCTAAAGTTTGTCGAGTTCCGAACATCTATGTCGCTTATACAAAGCATCCTTAAAAGGAAAGAAAAGGAAGTGAATTTTATGAACAACACCCTTTAGGTGATTCAACCGACTTTGGTACTTTTGATTTTGATTTCATTAAGAGTCATAATCCTTCGATGACTCTACATATCTGAATGCTTGGATTTTACCGATGATTTTGTGGATCGGGACATTGTTGGTGGCGATAATAATTAAAATAATGTACTTATGTTTTTAAGTATTATTATGCTTATTATATCACTCGGTTTCAATTGCTTGTTATGTTTTGTTATGTTACTAGTTTCAATTACATGATTGTTTTTAAGTTAACATAACATCTCTTTCTCTTTATTTTGCAATTTTCTCATTAAATTATTTATTTTATGCTAAGTTTTGATATGGATCGATTACGTAAGAGGAGCGCAAATTATGATAATTTATGCATACCAGATAAGGCACAACGCACACTATCCCGAAGATAAAAGGTTCTTTTCGTAATTAAAACCAACAAAACAATTGTGAACACAATATCAGTCCTATAGACTTGATTGAAGGAATTGGCAAGGCCAAGTTCACATTACCAAATGGCACAAAGTTCTCAATACATGATGCCTTATTTGCGCCTAAAGTCTAAAAGAAATTTGTTGAGTTTTAATGATATATATTCTCATAAATATGATACTCGACCAAGAATCGAGGGAAATATGAAATATATGTATCTTACAACCCGTCAATCAGAAAGATAAACATATTGAAAAACTATCAATGCTCCCTCTTTGGATTGCATTATACATATATAAATGTGATGGAATCTAATATGGTAGTTAAAGCAAAACACATTGATCCTTCAATAATCTCTATTTGGCATGATCGTCTGGGTCATCCAGATCAACAATGATGCGAAAATAATTGAGAATACACATGGACATCCATTGAGTAACAAAATGATTACTCAAATAAATAAGAGTCCATGTACATCTTGTTCTCTTCGAAAGCGATCATAAGGCCATCACCACTAAAATAAAATTGAATCACCTACTTTTCTTGAACGTATTCAAGGTGATATATGTGGACCCATTCATCCACCATGTGGACCATTTCGATATTTTATGGTATTGATAGATGCCTCCAGCAGATGGTCTCACGTTTGTCTACTATCAACTCGTAATATGGCATTTTCAAGATTTCTTGCACAAATTATTAAATTACGAGCACAATTTCCTGACTATACAATAAAGAAAGTCGACTAGATAATCTTTGGTGAATTCACATCCCAAACTTTCAATGACTATTGTATGTCAATCGGGATTATGGTCGAGCATCCTGTTGCTCATGTGCATTCTCAAAATGGTTTAGCTGAATCTTTAATTAAACGCCTTGACTTATTTTAGACCATTGATGATGAGAACAAAGCTTCCAATTTCTGTATGGGGTCATGCAATTTTACATCTTTGAGGCATTAATTAGCATCCGACCAAGTACATATCATACATACTCCCCTACAACTTGCATTTGGTCAAGAGCCAAATATCTCCCATTTGAGAATTTTGGTTATGCAATATATGTGCCTATTGCACCACCACAACGTAGTAAAATGGGACCTCAAAGAAGATTAGGGATATATATGGCTATGAAAGTAAATCTATTATTAGATATCTTGAACCTCAAACGGGTGATATATTTACAAAGACGTTTTCTTGATTGTCATTTTGATGAAAATACTTTCCCGACATTGGGGAGATAATAACGGTGATGAAAGAAATTACATGGTGTGAACCATCATTATCAGTATCTTGATCAACGCACAAAACAATGCGAAATGAAGTGCAAGAATTGTGCATTTGCAAAGAATTGCAAATCAATTACCGATGCTTTCACAGATACAAAAGAGTGACTAAATCATTTATACCATTGTAGAATGCTCCTTCGCCGGATTGAAATCCCAAAGGACAATCGAGAACATGGTCACTCATGAATCTACAACACGCATGAAGCGTGGTAGACCAATCGGTTCTAAAGATAAAATCCTCGAAAAGAAAAGGAGCAAATATGATTAATGACCCCAAGATAGATAAAAGTGTTCCTCTAGAAACACAAGATGAGGATAGTGTCCCAGAAGAGACACAAACTGACATTAATCAAGAAATCGCAATTAATTATATTCACACAAAAGAATTATGGAACCGGAATGATATGAAAGAGATTGATGAAATATTTTCTTATGCTATAGCATGTGATATCATCAATGAAAATGAAGATCCCGAACCAAGATCTATCATTGAATGTCAAAATAGACATGATTGGGTTCAATGGAAAGATGCTATTGAAGCTGAATTAAATTCTCTTAACAAGCGTAATGTGTTTGGACCTATTGTCCTTACACCCCAAAGTGTAAAGCCTGTAGGTTACAAATGGGTTTTTGTTCGAAAACGAAATGAGAAAATGAGATTGTGAGATACAAAGCTCGACTTGTTGCACAAGGTTTTTCTCAAAGACCCGGAATTGACTATGAACAAACATACTCTCCTGTTATGGATACAATTACGTTTAGATATTTAATCACCAACAGGTTCTTGAACCGGAAATGCGTCTTATGGATGTTGTTACAGCTTACCTGTACGGATCACTTGATAGTGATATTTACATGAAAATCCCTGAAGGATTCAAAATGCCTACAGCATTAAAATCACAACCAAAGGAAATGTATTCGATCAAATTGCAAAGATCCTTATATGGACTAAAGCAATCTGGACGCATGTGGTACAATCGTTTAAGCGAGTATCTATCAAAGAAAGGATATGTAAATAGTCCTATTTGCCCTTGCATTTTTATAAAGAAAACAACATCCGGATATGTGATTATCGCTGTCTATGTTGACGATTTGAATATCATTGGTACTGCTAAAGAAATCCAAGAAACAGCAGTGTACTTAAAGAAGGAATTTGAAATGAAAGATCTTGGAAAAACTAAATATTGTCTTGGTCTGCAAATTGAACATAGACCAAGCGGAATCTTTGTGCATCAATCGATATATCTGAGTAAAAGGTATTGAGGCGTTTTAATATGGATAAAGCAACTCCATTAAGTACACCAATGGTTGGTAGATCGCTTAATGTTGAGAAAGATCCATTTAAGCCCTTGTGAAGAAAAGCGAAGAAGTTCTTAATTTCAAACGCCATATCTAAGTGCGATAGGAGCTCTCATGTATCTTGCTAATTGTACTAGACCGATATAGCTTTTTTGTTAATCTATTAGCAAGATTTAGTTCATCTCCACGAAAAGGCACCGGAATGGAATTAAACATCTATTCCGTTATCTTCAAGGTATAATTGATTTGGGATTATTTTACACTAAAAATGCAAAACAAGTTTTGGTTGGTTATGCAGATGCAGGTTACTTATCAGATCCGCATAAAGCCAGATCCCAAACTGGTTATGTATTTACGTATGGAGGCACTGCAATTTCTTGGCGTTCACAGAAACAAACACTTGTTGCTACTTCTTCAAATCATGCTGAAATTATTGCACTTCATGAAGCAAGCCGAGAATGTGTATGGTTAAGGTCAATGACGCACCACATTTTAACAACTTGTGGCTTATCGACCAACAAAGAACCAACAATCATATTTGAAGACAATGCAGCATGTATCGCTCAAATAAAGGAGGGTTATATCAAAAGTGATAGAACCAAACATATCCCTCCGAAATTTTTCCAATTCACCCAAGATCTCGACAAGAGCAAAGAAATCAACATCCAGTATATTCAATCAAGCAACAATGCTGCGGATCTTTTCACAAAGGCACTTCATACTATACCTTTCAGGAAGCATGTCCACGAGATTGGAATGCGACATCTAAGAAATTTATGAGGAAGAGCTCATTGTGTTAAATGAGGGGGAGCGTACGCAGTTGCACTCTTTTTCCCTTATCATGGTTTTTATCCCACTGGGTTTTTCCTGATAAGGTTTTTAACGAGGCAACACCAAATGCGTTTAAAGGCCAGAAAAGAGACAATTATGTGACACACCAAGGGGGAGTGTTATAAAAGATAGAAATAATATGGTGTACCACTAATTGTAGACGCACCATTTCATAGTTATTGTACATATGGATTGGTTAGGTTTTACCTAACACAAGAATGAGGTAGATAGTTATTGGTTAGGTTTTACCTAACACAAGAATGAGGTAGATAGTTATTGGTTAGGTTTTACCTAACACAAGAATGAGGTAGATGGGTTATTGGTTAGGTTTTACCTAACACAATAACATATATGGAGTAGGTGATCACATGTGTGTTAGGTGGTTAAAATGTACTATAAATAGAAGAGTTCACTTGATGTAAGATACACCATTTTTTTCATAAGAAGAATTCTCCTCTCCCAAATATTCTTTCAAGTTTAGTTTCAGTTTTATAACAGCTTCAAAGTTTTTGATATGCTTGCTCCATTTTTTTTATTGGCTACAAAATCTCATCATTTTCAAACTGGTTCTTTTATGTAAGTATACTCCTTATCAACAACAACCAATATTTTTGTCTCATGTGCATGAGGTGATTAAGGATGTAACTGAATTAGCTCTTAATTGTAAGATACAGTACTAGTGTGCATTTGTAAGGATTTGGTTTTTAATTTTTCTTTCATGACATCTATGCATCACAATTACAAGATTTTATAGATACAATAATATCTCTAGTTTAACACAGTGGAATATACATTCAACATATCACTTTCACAATTTTGCTAAGAAAAAATCTCCAATGAACTATAAATTGAATTTAACTACTTTTATCTTGAGTATTGAAATACTTAAAATGAAATTTATAAATAGGTATGGAATTGTCATATGCTTAATAAAAGGTCAGTTGTTTAATTTTAATCTCACTTATATTCTAATTTTGTTAATTAGAAATAACAAAAGTAAAACTTAGAGAGATATATCTACTGATTATCCACTTAAACAATCTAGATATCCTCTTTAGCATACCAGATATTATTAGAACCATTAATTCAAATTGAAGAAAGGAATTACATATTTATGATTGTGATGAATCCTTTTAGTCTCCATCTTCCTCCGATTCTTCCACTGTCCACACCACATCTTGGAAGACTTGTTTCTTGGAGGCTCAAGGTTGAAAGTAACAAGCGGTTAGGATAAAAATTGGTCATATGTTAAAAGAAAACAATTTAGCACAATTATGACTTCAAGATGCTAGTAGGTGCAACAAATATTTAAGAGGTAAAATTACTTCACCACTTTATTTGAATACGTGAGAGAGGGAAAGCTTTTCCTAATTGAAGGATTATTAATTAAATTTTGAATTAGAAGAAAGAGCAAAGAGTGTATTTACTTGTGTAAGACCAATGTACTTCTATTGTTGGGATACATTATTAGTTATATTGATGATACCTATGAATTTTTTATTAAGATTAAATAATTATCCTTTATGAATAAGAATATCTATCTTAACTTATCTTGTCATAGTATTTTTTTATATGTAACCATAATATTGAATTTTAGTAGATAATGATAAATTAATTTGCATTAAGTTTTACTTTTAAATTCAAATACATTGAAATATTTAGATATTATTTTAAAATTCAATCAATTATTTATTAACTAAATTTTAGGGAAGAAGAATTATTATTAACACATCTCAAATTAAAAGCTAATCGTGAAGTATGCCCTTAAATGAGCTTTCCTAGCACATGAATTCTTATAAAAAACTATTTGTATGTTGATTATTTATATGTTGGTTATCATAATATATACATTGTCAATTATAACTGGCATATTACATAGAGTATGCACATTTCAAACGTTAGTTTAGACTATAGGGCCCCAAAAAAAGCGATCCTATAGTCAAAAGATGGTATAGGCCCCAAATGGCTATACATATATTGAAGAGTTGGTAGGAGGGATTAGTAACTTATGAATTAGTTAATATATTCTTAATATAACTTTAAGGAAAAAGAGGTAATAAATAGCTAATAGAATTAATTCTCCAAGAAACTAGATTGAAGCTAAATATTTGATGGTTATAAAATCTCCTTTTTCTTTTTAGTAATTATCAAAAGTTTTATTAGAATAATGAAAATGTGATTCTTTATATGTGCATGAGGAGAAAAATGCAATTGTTTGCACAAAATAATAATAATATATTTTCATATGGATATATGGATGGTGAAGTGGGATGGTGGGTATAAGACTGCATCAACTCTTCAACCAATAATTCATATTTAGTTATGCTTAATTCATCAATACATTTGGCTATTATAACAAAATAGTATTTAATCTTCTCATAATAAAGATAATATGGAAGAGATTGATAAGGATAGTTTCTCTTAAACTCTATCCATATAATTTACCAGGCAATAGAAACAAGTGTTGCTGTTATAAACATTATAATCAATGGTTAAGTGGGGAAGACATGAACAAGGTATGTCATTGACCGACTATACAATGCTTACAGTTGCACACATAAGATTATTAGATGTTTAAGCAATTAGAATTGTATTTTGGCTCTTTCATTGCATTCTTTAGACCATCTTGGATTTGAAATTTTATTTTATACCATTAAAAATTTGGATCATTTGCACAACATAATTTATTATGTATCTATATAGAAGGGTACATGATGGGGTCATGCAAAAGCAATTATCTCTTCACTTCCTTGCAAGAAATTTGCTTGTCTCAAGTAGCATCAGAGATCTTGAGCCTCAAATTTGATATGCCAACTTCACTTTTTGTCTCAAATTTGCTTCCAATTATTTGTGGTAACCATTTTATATAATTAAGTAATTAGATATGCAAGCTCCCTTCAATCAATGGATTTATTTGATTTAATTTGTTATTTCAATCTTGCGATAAGAGAAATGAAGGTATAAGAGAGTTTATACTGGAAACTTGCTTATTATTTATTTAATAGCTTTAAATATTCTTTTTAGTCACTAGTTATAATGAAAATTCCTTTCATTGATATTTTTAAGATTTTAAAAACTTATTTTTTGGAATAAGAAGAATTAGGGAAAGCCTTACATGTGCTACCCAATAAGTTATGACTCTCCAAGTGTTTACAAGTGAAAAAAAAAAACAAAACCATAGGGCATTAATCTAACCTTACACCTATCCTTAATAGATCCTCTACATACTTTGGATGGTTTCTTCCACAAAGGCCACCATATTTAGATGAAATAGGTTGCATTTTGACTATTTATTTCTTTATACAAGGAGCTTGTGTAACCAAATTCACAAGGGGCTTTTCTTACCCTATTTACCCTATTATAGATAAGTAATTCTACTATGTATCCTTTAAGGATTTTGGTCATAAGTGTTTTAGGGAGGTTGTTCTTTCTTTTCTGCTTCTAATATTGCTTTTCTTGGTTCTTTTCATCATCTTTAGTTTTGATCTCAAGTTTTTTCATTCACTATCGAGGATCCACTTCTCTCTAGCTAGTGTAAGTGTACTTTGCATGTGAATTTTGTTGCCTCCTCCTCTAGGTTTCCTGTGAATTCCATCTGCCTGCTCCTATTTGTTCGATTGTATAACTT
This sequence comes from Erythroxylum novogranatense, assembly GCA_029891385.1. NCBI lineage: Eukaryota > Viridiplantae > Streptophyta > Magnoliopsida > Malpighiales > Erythroxylaceae > Erythroxylum > Erythroxylum novogranatense. The sequence continues at coordinate 27,048,097 of CM057224.1, read as the reverse complement.
AAATCCTCACAATCTAGGTAATTTTTAAACCCTAAAGTGAAATAAACTATTGTTAACAATATAGGATTGTAATCAATATAAATATAGTAAAACTTTTATAAACTAGTAATTTCATAATTATGTAAAAGCTATTAATTAAAAGATAAATTAGTATTTTATTAATTTATAAAATGTATTCAAATTTTGATAAAATATTTAATTAATTGTAAATTCATCTAACCATACTAATCTAATCAATTAAATGGATACCATAGAATTTAAGTATTTACTATATTTATTCAACTACTAAATTTTGGATGTAATAAGAAAATTTTGAAATATGATTCAATTTGATTCTAAATATCATGTAACAACTCATATGTTAAAAATATCATAATTGTTTATACATACTCATAAATTATTAATTTATGATATAATTGAAATTATATAATTTTTATAAAATATTATTTGAGTACGGGTAGTAAGAGGTTAAGTCCGAAGTTGATTGCTAAGCCTACTGATGCACTTCACAAAATTATAAAAATGTATATTTTCTTACGTGATGTGGGTCTATAGAAGATAAAAATGGGCTCATGTTATGTATATATGGGCCCAACAATGAGAGTAAGCAGTTATAATTGTTATACATAATCGAAAGGATAAATGTGAGTTGATTCAATTTAAAATTTTCATGTTATATGTAGCTTATAAATTTGGTGGGAAATTTATTCTATTAAACATCAACAATTTCTCAAACTTATCTTTTTAGTTTTATTTTATCAAATTTATGAATTCCTATATATTCATCTATCATAATTTAGACTTGCTCCCTTATTGCCTAGAACAAAACAATACTACTCATCATATGACTTCTTCACTTCCATCCCACGTGTAGCCATATTGCCTTGGTTAAAGGATGACAACTAGAATGCCCGTGAAATGTTAAATGTATTTAATTTATTGACAAGTTCATTTAACAAAAGTGGGAAATGTAAGAGGAGGATATGACAACTTTATTGAAAAGGAAAATGGAAGATTGGTTGATGGGGGGAAGTAAAGAGAAATTTTGTTTTCTGATTGTGTGTCGAATTTGTAACTTTTACTTATTTCTTTAGGAAAGAAAGGGACAAGAAAGTGAAGCTAATGAAATGATGACATTTGAACTGGTGATACAACTCACCAAGGCAATGGAGACTTGAGGATGCCAATGGGTCCAATTATAAGGTCACGCTCCAACAAGCTCAAAGCACAATTTCATATTTATGTACAAGCTTTTGTTTCACAAGAACTTCAAGAAGTTTTGTTGATCAAGCTTGGGGAAAGCTTAGGAAGACACCTAAGTGTGTATGCACATTGGAGGCATCAAACCAAGAGGGCTAACACTTAGCCAATTTTCACAAGCACAGGTCTAATCAATGGGCTTGGGCTTATTTTATCTTATAAAGGGCATGTGGACTTCTTTTAGGCTTTTTTATGGGCTGATTTGCATTAAGTGTGCATGTGCTTTATTAAAAAAGTCATGTGCATGTTTTATTTTAAGGAACCAAACTTATGGGCCTAGTTTAAAAGCCCAATTCGCCCCTCTTAAGTTAGTCTTCTATTTTTGTGGTTTTCTTATCCTATTTGGACAAGGACTAGTCAATTTTAATTAGTTTTGAAGCCCAAATCCATATGGAATTTGTTCTTGGGCAGATTTGTTTCAAGAAAGCCTTTTTGATATTTTGGGCTTTCTTTAGGATTTTTAGGTTATCTTTGTTAGGGTTTACATTGCAAAGGGTATTTAAACTCTTACTTTAGGCATGAACACGAGTTTTAGAGAGATCAATAAAATTAGAAAGCATTCTTCAAGAGAGAATTGAGATTCTTGCTTGTTTTACCTTAAGGATTGATTCAACTTATCAAGTAAGTTCTAACTTGTGGCGTTAATTCAATTCCTACAATCTTTATACTCTTTGTTACCAAATCCTTGCTGTTTTGGGGGTGAAGGGTCTTGTTAGATTGATTGAATTTAGGTTTGGGAACAATCATTGAAACGGAGGTGATCTAGACATTGATTCTAGGTTGTTGCCGTATCAACTGGAGTCATATAGTAGAAGTATTGATCAACTTCTTTTTCATCATCTAGCAGAACATAACACACATATATTGTTTTCATGTACTTGTCTTGGATATAATTATAACTTACATACCATTTACTTGTCATAAATTAACCTAATACAATTTGGAATTTAAGGCAATTGGATGTGAGGTACACAAACTTGGAGGTATTAATGAAGTGTTTCAAATAGAGCTAATGTAATACAACACATCTTTTTTTGGTCAATTTTTATGTTTTTCATGACAATAAGCATTTGGGTACATTGAAGGCTACCTATATTGTCTAATTAGAAACCATTGTCTTAAAATTATGAATTAGGACTCTATTTCAACATTTTTTGTGATGAGTGCATGAAAAGTAGAACTAGAAGGAGAATCCATATATCAAAAATGGGCATACAAGACTTTCTCTTCTTTTTATTATTAGTGATCAACTTCGTTTTATTCATCATCTAGCAGAACGTGACACACATGTATTCTTTTCATGTATTTATCTTGGAGATAATCAGAACCTGCATACTATTTACTCATCATAAATTAATCTAATACAATTGGTATTGGGAATTTAAGGCTATTGGATTTTGTGAGATACACAAATTTGGAGATTTGTGTTTATCAAAGGCTACGTATATTGTCTAATTAGAAACCATTGTCATAAAATTATGAATTGGGACTCTGTTTCAAAATTTTTGGTGATGAGTGCATAAAGGTAGCAATAGGTGGGGAATCCAAATATCAAAAATGGGAATACAAGACTCTCTTCTTTTTCTATATATTATAATAGAAAACAAGGACTAGTATCCTATATTTATGAAAGAAATTTGTTTATATTCTTTATCTTTCTAAGCTTGACGCCATAGAAAATTGAGTTCAAAAGCTATTTGTAATCAAATTTGCAAAATTTAGGATATTTAAACTATAGTCATCACTAACAATGCATCACAAATTACTAATAGTAATTCGTCCTTTCCAACTAGCCATCTGATCCGATTAATAGTCCCTATTTGTTTGCTTCTTTAATTCAAAACATCTTATTTTTCTTTTTTACAACAAAAACAAAAAACATATTTCACAATTCACACAAGGCCTAGTACCGAATTCTAATAAATAAGTATTCCCTTTTATTATGAATTTCTAATTAAATTATTATAAATTATTAATTTTGATTAAAAAATTCATTTATCAATTTATAATATTATAATACAAATCAAATCGATAAGATATGATTTGGAACTAAGAGAGAAGTATACTTAAATCATTAACCTCAAATTTATAGGTGATTTTAACAACTTGAATAATTAATTAGTTATAAATATAATTACCTAATATCTTCGGTTTGAAGAGCCTACTCCACGTTTCTCGCATAAAATGATTTATGATGCCATCTATATGAAATATAGATACCATCAAAACCATAATGATTGCTTGGATTAATCTAATTGAATATTCTAAAAGCCTTTCCATTGGGGTTATTAGTCATTTGGAAACTGATTTTATGTAGCGCCTCCTCACCGTAGGGGTACATATCGGGAAACCCGAAGGTCGCTCCGACACGTATCCCACAATAAGGGTGCACTACCAGAACATTATCCAATAATATCCACATGGCATCGCAATAAGTAAAATCATAAAATATCACAATAGCAGAAATCAGAAAATTTGAATCCCAAAATAATAATCATCTGGTACAGTCATCCAATGTCAGAATAGACAAGTCTATCAGTCTCCTAACAAAACCAAAAAGGAAACTGATACAAGCATCTATCCTAAGTCATCCTCAAAAGCTAACCCGGTGACCGACACATGTATCATCGCATCCCTGCCCAGCTTCGCACGGCAGAAGGAATATCTTTGAGCTGAGTCTACTCTATCGGTCTGAAAAATAGGTTGAAATTTTGGGTGAGTTTTGAACTCGGTGAGAAACCATCATCGATGGTTCACTCAAATCATGCATTACGCAAATTGCGTGACACGACGACGCGATAATATCAATTTAATGTATTATATATTATACAAGATTCTATAACAGCCATAATGAAGCGATGTCGATGGCAATAATCTGATGGCGTAGAAAGTTTCTGATGATCGCATCACAATATCTGATAAATCATGGCATCACACGCTCAAAGAATCATTGCACAATTTAGCAGTTCAATCAGTCATGTATATAATGCATATGAGACTCTTTCCAATTATTCAGTATTGTGCCCAAGTGCTCAGTCAGTGTTCAATGGGGACGCGTCGTGATTTCTCCCTCGAGCTAAGCGGTCAAGATAAAGTGTTCGAGCTCAAGGCTCTTTTTCAGTGATAATAGCAACTTGGGACACGTCCATTATCTGATCATGCATTTATGCATGCGAAGGCAATGTTGATAATTCAAGATTGATGAATCGGTCAATTTACAAGATATGGCTATAAAGCCCAAGATATCGATTCAAAGATCACGCAATTGATCCGATTCGATTCTGATAAAGCATGCAATTCAATCCAATAAATTTCAGTAATCATGAAATAGTCTAGTCCAATTCAGTAGTAGCATGCAATTCGATCCTAATCACGTCAGTAATCATACAGTTCATCTTTGCAAGTAATTCATACAGAGCATATAAAAAATCAGGAATTTGAGAAATCAACTAGGTTACTCACCGTAACTTCCGAAGCTCTTGCTTGAAGTCCCAAAGAATATCCGTGGAACGACGGTCCAACGGTGCCTCTATAACAGTAAAATATAAACCATTACTAATTGCCCAATTAAACAGTTCAATAATGCATATGTCTCAGTGAAATGATGTACGATGCATGTTCACGATTTTCCGGTGCTAAATCCCAATTTCGGTACTTTAAGCTCAATCCTATCTCTTTGTTCAATGGGTCGACAATTATTTGATCCATTCATAAAATCCAGTCAATTTTCCTCAATTCGAATCCCCTATAACCATTTCCTATATATCGGGTCAAAACCTCAATTACAAATCCCAATCAAAACTCCAATAGTCTCAATTTGACATTTAGGTCATACTATGCACCATAATCGACCCAATTCCTTATAATTCAATTTCATTTAGATCAATTCAAATTCCTACACTTATCCTCAATTGTAGTCCTTTTTCCCTAGTTCATAACAAATCTGGAATCGCCTCAATCGGAGGTCTACACCAAAAGTTATGCCCAATAAATCAATTTTAATCCAATGGAACAGTCCCTCTCGCCGCGGCATCACGTCTCTCGCCGCGGCGCAGAAAAGCTCGCTCGTCGGGCGAACGACGCGTCTCGGCACGCCATGAGGTAGGGCAGACGCCATGCGAATCTAATAAATATTCGTCGCATAATAAAAGCAGCAGCAGCATGGCGTGTGGCGAATTCCGCCATCTTCTCCGATCGTTTCTCACTCTAACACCACCATTAATACCCTCAATTATCTCAAATCAACCCTAATAAGCATCATAAATGCAATAAAAACCATTAAAACAACATTAATGCCATTAAAAGCTTACCAAATCGTCGATCGATCCTCAACCACCGTAAACCCTAAAATCCTTTGAAATCAACGATCCAACAATCTCAAAGCCTCTAACCTTCACCAATCACCATAGATATGTTAGACTAACACAATAACGAAGAAGCCATAAGAAGAAATCGAAGGATCTCACCGTTGGAAGAAGAATCGAATCACCGTAGAGGGAGAGAAGAAGAAACGAAATGCCTTAGGAAAATAATCCCAATTTTTCCAAACCTAGCTATTTATAGGCATAGGTCTCCAAATCAGTCCAAGTTTCAGCCTCTAAATTTCAATAACTCATCATATTTATTTCTTAACAGTATAACTCTAAATTTTTCCATTGCCATCGGACCATTCTTTCAAGATACTATCTGATCAATCCATTGATCTCTCAAATATTTCCGGTCGGGCATTTTCTCCTAAATTTCCCGAAATTTCCTATAATCCACTATCAAATACCGTCACTCAGAACCAATATTAAATCAATCATTTGAACCCAAAAGTCAATTTTCTCAATTAATCATATTCGATCGATTCGATCGGTTCACAATTTGATCACCACAAACCAGTCACTTGATCAATTTCAATTCACAATTAAATACTGGAAAATCATGAATGCATGTACCTATGAATATATGCATATGCGAGAAACCAGTTCCTCTATAATTAGAGGCCAAGAGCATACTCGAACAAGAATACTGAAGAAACCGATCAGTCAGTCTCGATATTACCATTTTACCCTTGCTGACAGTAATGGGATGTTACATTTTATACATGCATCCTGACCAACTATACATATGCTAGCTCTCTAGCTCCAATATGCACTTCATATTTCTCTTTCATTTTTTTTATTCTAAAACACATAGACTCGGCTTTCAAGAACCAAAAGAGAGTCATTTTTATAGGTTAATGTAGGTAAGATTTCCCAATTCATGAGCAATTAAAGCCTACACAAACAAAAATTAGGGTAAGGGAGCTTTCATGAACGTACATCTTTCATATCCAATATAATAAACGTTTAAGTTCGTAATTAAATCTTAGTCAAGTTACACAGATAGATAAATGACCTAACCGCCATTGACCATAACGTTGTTCTTCTTTTCCTGTCCGACCATTTGATTCTCGTAAGCATGCAACTTTCATGGAATGCTAAATCAAAACCCTGTAAACCTGAACATCCTTATGTGTGATATATTAAATATTTAATTAGTTTTGTCTGTGTTAACTAGATATGATAGTGGAAACTTTTTATTAGTTAGAAAGTGACTACAAACAGAGAGCCACAAAGAGCAGCTAAGATAGCTATAACTCACCTACCACCAATTAGATGCATCTCAGGCCTTTGGAATCTGCTTTAAGATCAGGATTTGGTTTTCATTGACGTTGATATGAACATCCCAAGTGTAAAAGGCAACTTCTTTGGAAATAAGAACGTGTTTAGTGGTTGATGTAGGACAACACCGTCCAAATCTCGTAGCACCATCACCTAATATATTCACCTATAGATCACACAAAGAATGTCATTAGATATTTTTTTCATGTTGCACTAAATCTGTCATTATGTTATCATGCATTTCATACTTTTTTCATGGGTTTTATTAAGTAAAGTGGATTCCTTCACATTTGGTCTCAACATATATATAATGTTTAACATAAAAGAAAAAGAATTAAGGGATATATATTTTTTGACACACAATAAGTAAGTTGTGAACTGACAACCAAACTTGAAAAAAAAATCTAAATTTGTTGTGTCCATGAGCAATGAAAGCAAAAGTTGTCTTGAAAATTATATGCTAACTGTAGCGCCCCCTTATCGTAGAGTATACACCGGGACGCCCGTAGGTCATACCGATATATACCCTACGATGAGGGTGCACTACGATACGATCAATCTTATAACTCTCATGGCATCAATAAAATAAAGCGGTACAATCAGATTCACTAAATTTTAAAACCAAAAGGGTATCTTTCATTTCATTTCTGAAAAAAACCATAAGTACATACTTCTATCATGATTACAACTGTACAGACCCAAAATAAACCATAACAACTCCTAACTAGGTCATCCCCAAAAATATCCCAAAGGATCCCCAACTGACCGACCTGTGGGTCATGCTCCTCTCGCCGGCACTCACACAGCAGGAAAAGTCTCACAATCTGGAGCTAGGAGTCACACTATCGCTGTCCTGAAAAATAGTCGCAATTTAGGTGAGTTTGCGAAAACTCAATGAGTAACCATCATCGATGGTTCACTCAATTCATGCATATACAACAATCATATACTATCCTATATTGTCACAATCCAATTTATCTCAGGCATTGTCAATTTTACACAATTAATATCACCATATAACACTTATCAGATGAATATACAACATTCACACATAAAAGTTTCACTCATGAACTTTTCCCATTATTATCCATTCTTTTCTGAGTTGTGACTGAGCACCTAACAGTAACAGAATTCAGATACACTTAGGGAGTAGGAGAGCCCTTTGGGTATACACTGACTCCCCTCGAGCTCAAAGCTAGGTTCATTCACAGTAATCACATTTTAAGCAAGTAGGAGAGCCCCCGGGGTATGCACTACTGCTCGCTCACATTAGGGATAGGAAAGCCCTCTGGGTATGCACTATTCCCTTTTCACAATTGATGAGCTTATAGCTCCGATTAGAATATGCTCCAGTCACAACCATTATTTATTAACCAATTATGGATTTCACAAGTTCATTCATATCTCTATAGACAATACACATGTATCAAATCACATTTCCAATCATTTCACAAAGAGATTCATATGCAGATACACATTTTGCGATTCAATATCACGTTCAAATACTTGGACACCCGTGGTCCGAAATCAATCAAAACAAACACATATATCCCTCCATTCTCTCCACATGGCATAATGGTAAGATATTAAACACATAAAGGCTGAGGAACCAACTAGGTTACTCACCTGAACTTCCGAGCTGTTGCCTGGAAGCTCCAACGCTGTCCGTGGATTATCGATCCATCGGCTCTATAACAATCAAACAATTCCATTCATTACAAAATGCACAGTAAAAAAGGATTAATGATGCACATGCCTTGAATAAAAGATGTACTATGCCTATTCATGATTTTCCCGGTATCATTTCCCATTTTCTATTTTCTTTTACTCAGTATCTAACTTTCACTCAATTGATCAATATCGGCTCATTTCGATACAATAACATATTACAGAACTTCCAATTTCAATTTTAAATTCCAATCAATTATCAAGTCATTTTCGCTATGGTATTACCTCAAAATCAATATCGCAATTCTCTCGATAGAATGCATTCTTTATGTTCAGTTCTAACTCCAATAACCTTTCTTTACATTTTGACACCTCACCATTATACCTCAATTACTCAAAACAATTCTTAGGAAGCAATACAATCATATTTCTTAACTTTCTTTCACTAATTGAGATCACAAAAATCCAAATTCAAACTCTCATTCTTTTCTCCAATTGTAGACCTCGTTCTCTAGATCACAACGAATTAAGAATCACCTCAATTGGAGGTCTATACCATAAATTATGCCCCATAAATAAAAATACAACCAATCAAAAATTGCTCCTCGCCGCGGCGTCACATCCCTCGCCGCGGCGTGTAACAGGTCGCTCGCCGCAGCGAGCACACATTTTTTCGCCGTGGTGTGGCCTTTTTCCAGACGTCGGACGTGAGGCTACGTCTTCTTCCCCGCTCGATTTTTCCGCCATTAATACTCTCTGAACTCAACATTAACCACCCTAAACTATTCAATCTTTTACCATAAATGCCATAAATGCATCTAACAACAATAATAAATAACATTAAAGCCATTAAACTTACCAAATCAAGCTTGAATCTCAAATCTCCCGAAAATGTCTCAAACTCTTTCTCCCTTTTCCAACACTCACGAAGAGCCTTTAAACACTCAATAACATCCTCTTTAAGCCTCAAACCGAACTTTGCACATGGAGGAAGAAAGCACGCAACAATCGGGTAGGAGGAAACGAAATCACCGAAGAAGGAGAAAAGATTCGTGCCCTAGGAGAAGAAAACCATTTTCTTTTCTTTTCTCCCCTTTCCAAACGTAGAACATATATATATATATATGGAACAAAGAAGCCTCTTTTCATCTTTATCCTCCCAAAACATTTAAATCTCTATCTCTAATCAGTTTTATTTCCAATCCAATTTATTTCCAAATTTTAATGACTCGTCATATTAATTTCTAAAATCATAATTGTAGATTTCCATTGCCAATGGACAATTATTTCGGTCTAATTTATTCAATCATTCCGCCACTCGGAAGATTTCTGGTCCGGACATTTCCTCCCAAATTTTTAGAAAAATTTCCTAAAGTTCACTGCCAACTGGCGATCACTCTAATACAGTTCCCACTCAATATGCAAACTCAATTGGTCCAAATTTCTCAATCAATCACAATCAAATCTAATATCTCATAATTTCACACTTCAGATCATATTCACGTATTCACAATCAAAAGCCGGGAAATATCATGAATGCATGTACCTATTTGTGCAGGTGCAAAAGACTCATGGCCTCCAAAATTAGAGGTCAACAAGATGCTCAGTCAATATTATGCGGTAATATTCTATCCCGCCTCAATTTACCAATATGACCTTCCCATCGGTGACGGGATGTTACACTAACTTCTTCGATTCTGTCAGGATCGAGGATAGAAACTAGAACCTAGCTCCGAAAAACAACATTCAATGCCAGAAGCTTTGTAATATCCCACCCCCTCCTGGAAGGGTAAAATAGTAAAATTGGCATAGGATGAGATTGGTAAGGAATAATTAGTATTGTTCGTACATAATAGGATTGATACACAGTATCAATTGTGTACATGGAATTACGGTATATGCATTCATGACATTCCCGGTAATTGGGCCTAACGGTATTTTATTGTGATTAACGGGGTTATGGGATTTGAAAAATTATTCTGAGTGCGCTATGAAGCGTTTTAGATTTTAAGGGATTTTCAGAAATTTTTCTGGAATTTTCCGGAGAAAATTCCCGGATCGGCAAAATCGCCGGTAACTGGCCTAAACGTGTTTTGGGGTAGAAAAGGTGATTTTCGTGATTGAAAAATTATTTGGAGTGCACTGTTACATGTTTTACAATTTTAGGGAATTTCAATAATTCTCAGAAAAATGATTCGGGTTAATTCCCGGAAATTTCCGGACCGGAAAAATCGCCAATTAAGCTTAACCCGATTTTTTAGATGTAAAGTTGCTACCCAATGGCACTGTATTATTGGGTATATTATTGTGGGAGTGCAATTAGGGTCATTGGAGTTGATTGGGTTAGTTTTTGATCTGGACTGGATTAAAAAAATCATTACTTTGACTTTTCAAATAACAAGAAACCAATCACAAGTTGCCATTGAAAAGGCAACATTTAATGCACTTCTTCTCTCTCTCGGTTATTGCCTTACAAAAGAAGGAAAGGAGGAATTTTTATTGTTTATATTACTCACCACCGAAAACCTACTCTCATTTCTCTTCTCCATCGATTTTCTTCTCTTTAAGAAATCCTTCCTCCAAATCTTACCAAGCCACTTCCTTTCCTTGATAAACCTACACATGTTGGGGTTAGAAGTGAGTGGAGAAGTGGTTGTGGTAGGTAGCAAAGAAAGAATTGAAAGGAATTGAAGATTTGAAAGCTTTATAGGAGGTAAGTGTTAATTGAAGGTTTTAAGCTTTAATTAAGTTGTACATGTTGGTTTAATGATGAATTGAATGCCATGGTAGTTAGGAGTCATAAATGGAGCATTTATTATGCTTAGGGATGCATTAAATTGATGACTTATATGGATGGAATTAGTGGGTATAAGGTTAGGTTGAATTATGAATTGAAAATAGTGGTTAGAAGTGGTTATGGCTTGATATTGAAGTGAATATGGATAATTATTTGAGAAATTGAATTGAGGAATTAAATGCTATAAATTTTTCAGTATTAACCCTAGTATATGTATGACTGGAGTGATATTTAATTCGTATTTATTTTGATGTCTAGTGATGTGAAAAAGGCATTGGAAGTGGTTGAACTAAGGTTAACCTTAAATCTGGAAAGTTGGAATTTTAATTGATGTTACTGTTTTATTCATAACTTATTGTGTAGAAATGCAAATGAGGTAAGGTTAGTGGCCACTGAAACTTTGGGATGTTGGCTTCAATTTAGTGTGAAATAGGTGTTGTTTAATTTCAATGATAGAAGGGTGAAGTTTTGAATGGGAAAGTTCCTGTTCCATTGCCTATGAACAGTAACCGCAACCATGACATCTGAGTTTTGTTGATTTTTATGAATTAATTGAAATGGAATTAGGGAGAATGGTCTTCATAGAAGTTGTAGCATATTTGATTATCTTTCCATTGCTACTGATCTTGCTATTTTTGGAATTATATATTGGGAGATATGAATTGATTACTAATGACTGGTTTTGAGCAGTTTGGATGAAACCTAGCTTAAGTGTGATTTTGTGAGTTTACTGATTAGAGGCAATTTTAACATTTTAAGTGGACTGAACTGGTGTGAGTGAGCTTCTGAAAAATTTTAGAGGAAAAGATTACCTTGAAAATGACATATGGTTTGTAATTTTTAGAAGTCAGAATTGGGAGATATGATTTTTCAAAAACTGATCCTACATTAGGTTATGAATGGCTGATGATAACAGAAACTTCCATAACAGTTTTTAAATTGTTAGAGATCAAATTGGATGATGAGTGCTTCATGAAAATTGAAGTTTGAGATGTTATCTTTTCAGGGATATAAAGTTCTGAATTTACTGACTTGTATATAGGGAGTTATGCTTGTTGTAATGTTACTGCCCATATTGAAGGATTTCAGGGACAGTGACATTGAATGAATTAATTGACTGGTTTAGAAATAGAATTTGATTTTGGGTTGTTCATGAAAGTTGTAAAGGACATTGTGAACTTATTGACCATATTTTTGTGGTAATTTATTACTGAAGAATCAGTGAGTTATGAAATTGTAATTGTACTGCCCTGTGTTGATGGAAATTGAGTAGGCAGAAGGTTGGATGGATTATTTGACACCCTTAGGGTTGGAATTGATTTTTATGGCCTTCTTGAGAATTGTAGAGCTTTTCATAAGCTTTCCAATGAGGTATAGTGGGCATTTTTCTGATTTGTGTGCTAAAAGTTAGAGTAGTTGGAAATTAGGAATTGAAATCTGGAAAAAAAAAGAAAAGGACAAGGCAGGGGAACTCGCCGTCTCGCGAGGGCGACTTCTCGCCTCGCGAGGGCGAGATAATTGGCCTGGTCGCGAGGGCGACGGCTTGCCCTCGCGACGAAGCAGGATGATTCAGCCTCGCGAGGGTGGCGTCTCGCCTCATGATGAGGTGCTGATGAATATATATATATATATTACTGTTTTGATTATTATTTGGCATTAATTGATCCAATTGTTCTTTTGTCAATTTCTTTCCCGTCCGACGTTCGATTGACCTGATTCTAGAGGCATCGGATTCGTTGAATATTTAATTTCATATTATGAGAAAACGGAATTTTAGACGGAATTTGACGTAGCCCCTATCGACGGAACATGTAAACACTGCTTTATTTAATTGAGGACCTATAGAGGTCCGAATTGCGCACCGTCCGCCTTTATGGATTTCTAATTTTGATAGAATTTTATTATGAGAAAATATTGAATTAGGACCGGAATTCATGAACATGCATATCTCAGCAACATGAGTACAAATTTCATATTTAGTGACTCGTATTTTTTCGATTCATATAGAGGCTCAATTGAGCGTCGATTGACCGACGTCCACAGAGGTTTTCGGCATTAGCTCGAAGTAATAGGTGAGTAACCTAGTTGGTTTCTCAAATTTCTGGTTGTTTACATGCTCAACGTGAATTACGTGCAAAAGTGAATTGAATGATCACTGTATGAATACTGGCATGTAATGTATGAGATTGTATTGTATGATTTTACTGATACTGGTAGACTGGGCTTTATAGCCACCGTACTGAACACTGCTATACTGGGCTTTATAGCCATATCATTGATTCACTGATACACTGGGCTTTATAGCCAAACATCGTACATTTATCGTGATATCGCCTTCGCATGCATAATTGCATGATCGATAATGGACGTGCCCAAGTTGCTATTTTACCGATAAGAGCTTGAGCTCTCATCATCATCGACGGACCTTGAGCCCGAGGGGAGAAATCCTCGACGCTGCCCCCATCAATATCGACCGAGCACTTGGGCAATCTTGAATAACCTGGAAAGAGTCACATATGCATTGCATTCGCATAAATGACCTGCGTGACATATCTATGTACTTTTGTAATGGCATGAATTATCGTGAATGGTTTTCGTTACTAGACATTGTTATTGATCGCCATCTTGGTAATTGATTATTTCGATCGTACAGACGCCATGGGCGTAATGCATGATTTGAGTGAACCATCGATGATGGTTTCTCACCGAGTTCATAAAATTCACCCAAAATTTGCATCTATTTTTCAGTCTGAAGAATACCCGGTTGTCATGGGAGTATGTTTATGTAGATGAGTAAAGGTTAGAGATCGGGATCGGTTAGGTTCGCATTAGTGTCTTAGTAAGCGTATTCGCAATCATTGTATAACAAGGCTTTATATTTTCTTGAGCCATTGTGGTATTAATGTTTTCTTGCATTGGTCGATTGTAATTATTCTTGGATGACCGTAATAACTGAAACGGTTTTATTGAACACGGATTTTAATTACTTATCGTGTGTTTGCCGTGTGAACGTGGAGTTAATGGCTACAAAAGAAAAGAAAAAAAGTATACTGAATTTTAAATCGACTGATGTAGTACGCCACTCTCGTGGGACGCGGACTCGGATATCACCAACGATATCGGGTTCGGGTCTTACGGGAGTGGGGTGTTACAAGCTTAGTAATTTTAGACATACCAGACAAAAAAGATCGTGTAGTTAGTCTATGGCGGGCACAAAAGGATTCCAATTAATGTCAAGGCTATGTAACTTTTTTGTCAAAGTTTGCTGGAAGGAATTTGGTAGAAGTAGCTCTCACATAGATTATATAACACAAGCAAGTGGATTTTGGAAGCCACCTTTCACTATCACTAATAAGAGTGTTGAGATGGAACTGACGAGCTTCATTTACATTATTTCCTTTGCACTAGGGCTTCTGCCATTTTCCAAGGAAGAAGACCTACGTGTACATTGTAATGGATTGGACCCAAATGCGTGGAACTAGGTTCCTGGATTTCACTACCTAATTCCTGAAGTGAAAATGCCTCCGAGAAGAATTGGGCCAATTCTTGTCGTCCTGACTGATATTTCAAGTCCCCAGTTGTTAAACTTAGAATTGGGTTGATGAACCCTAGAGAGCCATAGCCTGCACCGGTTAGATAAGAAGAAAAATGGAACAATGCCTTAAGTAAGGGCCTGACAGCTCAGCCTTGATCATGGATTCATTTTATCTACCATTGATCATCGTTTAATGCATAAGAATACACTAAAACATAGCAGTTCATTTCCTCTTGAATTAAATCAATGAAACTATCACTTACAAGAAAAATATACAGTTCACGCAAGATCCTAAAAAGGTCAAACTTTTAGAATTGAATATTACCATAGACAATTATATAGCTCTAAGATGAATAGCATTGAGTTTCTGGAGAGTATAATGCTAGATTAAGAAATGCATGGAATCATTCCATACAAAACAGAAAGTGGTAGTAGAGAAATAAGTTAATGATATTGCCAAAAATTTTAACTTTTGTGCTGTTCCGTTCTCTTACCTCTGTGATTACAAAATTAAGGCTAAAAATTAAGAGTATAAGAGTTGTATTTCATATTAGATATTAGTCTTTTTCACCTTTTCATTGCTTAGAAAAGCTACATTAAAAAATAATAAAATCCAAAACATATTTAAGACATTTTTTGATATAAAAACATCTCAGAAATTATGGATAAAACAACATATAAAACTAGAAAATACAAGACTTATATTTGAATAAGTTCAACATAAATTACTTTTTTGCTTAATTAAGTATTCATCAATCTTATTGTACCAAGCTCTTAGGGCTTTTTTTAAGTCATAAAAAACTTTATACAATATGTACACATCATTCTCCTTGCCATTGTGCCTGAAACCCTCAAGTTGCTCAACATATTTAAGAATAGTGACTTGATATCAAGATAAAGCTGTTAAACCGATGATAAAGCTATTAAACCGATGGAGGTTCAAATAGGTGTTTTGATAATAACAAAATATACTAATGAGTTTTATTATTTTAATGAAAAGTAATACAAGAACAAGTTGAAGTCATAAATTCAAGAAGATAGACTTTGAAGTTGAAGATTACAACTGTCAAAATGAAGATTAAAGCAGGAAAAAAAGAAGATCATGGCTTATCAAGGTCATTCTTTAGTTTGTAATATTAATTATAATCTTACTTTGTTAAGTTGATACTCTAAATGGCTTACCATGTATAAACATTTCATTTCACTTCATTGCACGAGTCTTACTTTGTTAAGTGGAACATTTTTGGGAGGTTTAAATCATAGTTGAATTAAACAAATTGGTTTTAAGCATTTGAAGTTATTAGAATCATACTCTTGAGGTGATTGGTTGACCTATATAGGTTAATAGTCGATCAATGTAGGTTAAAGCTGTTAAATTTGATGTATTGTGAGTTTGTTGTAATATTGGTTGATGTACTAGTCAACCACGATACCATATTGGTCACCAATATGCCTATTGGTCAATCATTGTTCTAATAGCTAGTGAATATGAAGCTTTTAATGCATACCAGTTGACGACATATAACTATTGTAAAGGTTAGTTATTGCCTCCAATGGTTACTAAGAGTCCCAAAACACTATAAATAGATGTTTTCTTATTAATTTTAGTATAAAAAAGGTTTTGGATGTTATACACAAACAATTTAAAGAGTTTTTCAATCATTCAAGCATCATTATTTCATATTTATGTGATTGAGTCATTTTGAACTAAATAATTAATATATTTTTTAGTTGCAATATTCTGTTAGGGCATAGGATGTTATACTTACGAGTGTTATAGATGGATAAGAAGGGTTCCTTTTTATCGATAAAGATTGTACAAAAGTTATTTTTCACTTTAAAAGAAGAATTATAGTGAAATTCTAATAAGAGTCTTGGGAGTGGACGTAGGCAAGAGTTACTTTTTGAACCACTATAAATTGATTTGCATCTCTTCTCCCTATCCTCTTTAAATTATCATTCATTTGTTTGATTAATTTATATTAAGTAATTTCTCATACTTATTTATATTGATTGTTGTAACTGAGTACATTAGTTTGAAAAATTGTTAAATTTTATAAACACTCAATTCACCCTCTTCTTAGGTGTCATTAGGGACTAACAATTGATATCTAATTATGTCTATTAGGCTAGTATTTCTAAAGAAATCCTATAGTAAAGATTATAACGGCATATTTAGAAGCATCATCGTCATTATTTAACTAAGAGGGATAAATAATTAGCAGACCACTTTTCTCTAATGGTAATAATTAATTTTATTAGAAAATTAGGATGAGATTCTTCTTAATAGTTGAAAGTCTAGAAATTTGGGAAATAGTGTCAAATGGTCTCTTTATTCCTACTAAAATTGTAGATAACAAAAAGGTACCAAATTAAAGGAAGAATGGTAAACTCAAAATAAAAGATTAGTTTCATTGAATAGTAAGGCCATACATATTATGCATTGGAAAGAATTGAATTCAGAGCATACTGTTCGTTCCTCCAAACATACCCAGCTTGAAAAGATATGGAGGCCAAAAGATATTCAATCCGACCAGCCATCCGGATCTGACCTCTCCCATGCTAAAACAGCCATTATACCAATGAATGTGTCCACGGAAACAACTCTGGAACCAGAGTCTAGACAAGTTGAGCCTCCTACAACTTTCCCCCTGAATGCTATCCCAAATGCTTCTACCCTCATGCCTCCAGTAGTTCATCCTCTTTCAGATGCTGCTCCACCAAAGCCAGTCGAACCAGTAGTTCGGCCTCTTGAACATACTGAGGAAATAACCCCTGTGATTGCCATACCTACGGACTCTGATGCTCTACGTCCTGCCCCACTGCCCAGTCCCCCTACGTCCACTGCTGTACAGGGTAATGCAACTATTTTTGTCACCAATGCAGAACTCTCATCCGATGAAGAAGAAGGTTTCATCATTGGCCCAGACCCACCTGCTCATACAACCCTATCAAAATCAGCCTCTTTCTCTAGTTTTCTGCCCCATGTTTCACAACAACACCTCTCTCAGGACTACAATTTTCCTCAGCAAAGTAGTTTTTCACAGCCCGACCCAGACCTAGTGCAGAATGGTGATGGCCCTTGGACGATTAAAATGTCTCGGAAATCATCTCAAAAACATTCATTTGGTCAGTCAAATATAGTGACCAGATCACAAGCTCCCCAACCAATTTCTAAATGATTAGAGGTCTGTTTTGGAATATACGTGGCGTTGGTAACACTGCTTCTTTACGTCGTCTACGACGCTTCTCACGATTATACAACATATCAGTCATTGCTCTATTCGAACCTTTAATTTCTAATGATCGAATACTTGACACTCGGCAAGCACTACATTTTGAACATTCTATGTCATTCAACAAATTGTGGGTTCTTGGCGTGGCCACCTACAATTACATCAGATAGATTTTTTCGATCGGTTTATTCATTTTGCTATCAAAGATTCTCTGGGGTTTTTAAGCTATCTCACTACCATCTATGCACAATGCTCAAGGCAGGTCGCTTGAGTCTCTGGAATTCCTTGCATGACAAAGCAGAAATAATTGCTCAAGAGAACAAACCTTGGGTCCTTGGGGGTGATTACAATGTCATCTCTTCTCTTGCAGAGTATTCTGGTCGGGCCACTCCTCACCTAGGCTCCATGCACAATTTTAGTTCATTTATTAATGACTCAACTTTAGTTGATTTACCAACAACGGGGGGACCTTTCACATGGACTGGAGTGAGGCAACAAGGTCGAGTATGGAAGAGATTAGATCGTCTTCTGGTAAATCAGGCATGGCTTTCATGTCCTTGGCAGACATCGGTCGATATTCTCCCTCGCACCACATCGGATCACAATCCTCTGCTCTTAAAACTGGACTGGTCACTCTCCAATGTTCCACGCCCTTTTAAATTTCAGCCTTTTTGGATTGGTAAACCTGATTTCATGACACTGGTAAAATCCAATTGGGACCTTCCAGGATTTCCATGGCCCCTATCCTTTTGCATGGAAGCTCAAGCGTCTTAAAGGGGCTCTCAAGGAATGGAATAAGACAACTGTGGGCAATATTTTCGTTAATCTCCAGCAGGCCGAGAACATACTTAAAATCCTTGAAGCACAATTTGACCAAACAGGAGCAGCATCAGACTTAGCATCTCTTAATGAGGGCCAAGCTCATTATTTACGAGCTCTAGCAGATGAGGAATCTTTCTGGAAACAGCGGGCTAAAGTAAAGTGGTTAACTGATGGGGACAGGAATTCCAAATTTTTTCATGCAACTACATTGGAAAAACGAACGAGACTACATATCTCACGTATTAAAAATGATGCAGGTTTCTGGCTTGAAGACCCAACTGCTATTCGAGAACATGCACTGGATTTTTTTCAAACTTTATGGTCTGACGAGGGGATGCAACCTAGGGGAGAAGTTGTTGATTTCTTTTTACAACAGATTCCTACTCTAGTATCAGCTGAGGACAACGCTCGATTGATGGCGCCAATAACTATAGAAGACGTCCATTTAGCTATTTTTGGGCTTGATGTAGACAGTGCACCTGGGGTAGATGGTTATCCTGGACAGTTTTATCGAACTTGTTGGGATATTATAGCCCCTGAATTGCTACTTGCGGTGCAAGAATTCTTTGCAGGGGTGCCTTTACCCCGTATTATCAGTAGTACTCAGATCATATTATTTCCAAAGAAACAAAGTCCCCACTCTTTTGCAGATTTTCGCCCGATCAGTTTATGCACATTCTTGAATAAGGTGTTCACACGGATAATCTGTGACAGAATGGGTTCTCTTTTGCCTTCATTGATCTCAGCGGAACAGTCGGCTTTCCTAAAAGGCCGGGACATTGTAGATAATATCTTGCTTGCTCAGGAGATGATCCAACACTTACATAAGCGCGTACGGGGTCACAACCTAATCCTGAAGCTGGACATGATGAAAGCTTTTGATCGTGTCTCATGGGGCTTCCTCCAATCCTTACTACTTCAGTTTGGCTTCCACCGGACATTTGTTGAACTGATTATGAATAACCTTCGGGCTAGTCACTTTTCAATATTAGTGAATGGTATTTCTGCTGGTTTCTTCTGAGCGTCACGGGGCCTAAAACAGTATGCACCCTTATCCCTATTCTTTTCATTTTACTTATCGAGGCTTTGGTAGGAGCTTTAAATTCTGGTTCAATCCAATCGTATCGAGCCTTACTCTTTTTGGGGGGCACCTTTAATTTCCCACTTTTGTTTTGCAGATGACTTAGTGGTTTTCACCGGAGGACCGTAAGACTATCAAGGCATTAAGTCTATTCCTGGAGCAATTCGAACAAGTCTCAGGCCAAAAGATTAATAGAGATAAAAGTTTTCTCTTTCTCTCCAAACGATGTACTGTCTCTCAGGGGCGAGTATTAATGGGCTTACTAGGCATTAATCGCTCTGAACTCCCTCTGAGCTATTTAGGATGTACTCTTTTCCATGGTCGCAAGAAAGGTGTCTACTTCCAACCGTTGATAGAGAAGGTGAATTCAAAATTAAATGGATGGAAGGGACGACTATTATCCTCAGGAGGTCGATTGGTTTTAGTTCGCCATGTGTTACAAGCCTTGCCAATTCACACTTTGGCTGCAATGTGTCCTCCCCGTTCAGTTCTTGCTCAATTAGAACGACTTTTCTCTAAATTCCTTTGGGGTTCCACAAAGGCCAGTCCGAAGCAAGTATGGCGTGCATGGGATAAAATATCATTTCCTATCTTTGAGAATGGCCTTGGTGTGAGAAAGTTATCAGATCAACTCGATGCTTTTTCTTGTAAATTATGGTGGAAAATCACAAACCACTTGGGCATATGGTCGTCCTACATTGCGGGTGTATCTTGGCAGAGATCCTTTTATCGTTCTCGATTGGTATCTGTGAAGGATTTTTTTGATAGCCACCTATGAATAAGGTTGGGGGCTGGTGAATGTAGCTTGTGGTCTTCAAACTGGTTGGGTCTGGGGAGGTTACTGTTGTACAATCCAAATCCTGCCAACCCTGCACTCACTGTGAAACAGGTTTTTTCTAATCAACCCTGTCATATGGACCTATTCAGTTCCGATTTGCCACCTATGGTGGTTCAGCAAATTGCTGAGACGCCTATCCTCTTCTCAGAAGATCCAGATGTACCTATATGGGATCTCACCACTTCAGGTATTTTTTCTGTCTCATCCGCTTATGGTGCTCTGCGTAGACAACAAATGCCGCCAACTTCCAACACCTTCCAGCAGGTTTGGAGCAAGGGTATTCCCCTAAAGGCCTCCTTCTTCCTTTGGAGGTTGTTAAATGGTTTACTCCCATTCGATTCGATACTGATCAAAATGGGTTTTAACATGGTCTCCAAATGTCCTTTTTGTCCATCCCCTGATACAATAGAGCACTGCTTCTTTGCCCGTTCCATGGCTCGGCCTTTGTGGCTGTTTTTTGCATCTGTTTTTCATTTCAGACTTCACACGTTCAGCTTTCAAGAGCTCTGTCTGGCCGTGGGATGATTCAGTCCTTACAACCAATTTTAAAATTCATCCTCGCTTTGTGGTTTGTTGGCTTACCCGAAGACTCAGTAACGATTGGCTATTTGAAGGGAAGTCCACTTGTTCACGATCACAACATCTATGGCTCTGCTTTCACTTACAATCATTCATGGCTTTGGATCCTCCGGTAATTTCTTCAACTGCTTTAGCTTACACCCCATTGTACCCAACCTTGCCTATGCGTCGACGGATTCATACTTTTTTTACTATTCATTAGACTAAACCCCCACCTGCTTACTGGAAATTAAATGTCGATGGTAGTGCTTTGGGTACTTCGGGACTTATTGGAGGTGGGATAGTCATCAGAAATGAATCTGGTAATATCTTTCTGGCTAAGGCTATTTTTTTCGGCAAAGGCACTAGTCTGCAGGCAGAAACACTGGTTTTACTATATGGATTGCAATCGTGCATCAGCAATGGACTGAGCAATGTAGTGGTTGAAACAGATTCTAAGACTCTTCTATTATTGCTCAAAAATCGCACTTCTTGGCCATGGACTTTATTTGCAATATTATCAACGATACAGTCATTGTTGCCATGTGTTTCGACTTCTTTTTTGCATATTTACAGAGAGGCCAACTCAGTGGTAGATTATCTAGCACGTCATGCAACCACCATGCAACAATCAATAACATTCTCTTATCCTTCCATGTCGCGGATGCTTCAAGGATTAATCAGACTAGATCAGCTTGGTTTTCCTTCGGTTCGTGTAAGACCTAGAATAATCACTGCTTAATTTTTCTTGCTCCTTTAAGTTGTTTTGTTAAAGCTTGAGGTCGGCACTCGAACACATTATTGTAAGCCACCTTAGCAAAAATTTTCTGGGGAGGTAAGGCTAAATGCCCTACCTCCCTATGTATCTTTTTATTCCAAATTCGCAATCATATGGGCACCGACCCCCCTTAAAAAAAAGGAAAAAAAAAGGAAACCAATGAAGTAAAAGAGAGCAAAGGAAGCATGCTAACATATCAATATGAATTATTCCAAATGAAGCATGATGAAAGCATATCCAACATGTATACTAGATTTATTGATATTTCTAATGCTCTCAAAGGTCTTGGAAAGACCTATACTAATGTTGAAATGGTAAGAAAGTTGCTTAAGCCACTTCCAATTATGTAGGAAGCTAAAACGAAAGTTATACAAAAGGCCAAGGATTTAAAAACACTAATATTAGAGGAGCATATTGAATCTCTTCTTACATACAAAATAAGGCTCCAAAAGACACAAAAAGAACGAAAATTTGTAAGAAAAAGAATTTAGTTTCTGAAGCCTCAGTGAAAGAATCAAGCGAAGAGGAATATACACCAACTAGTGAAATTAAAGAAGAAGACATTGGCTTACTCACCAGAGAATTCAAAAAGTTCTTGAAGAAGAGATTCCCCAAAATAAAGGATTTCAAGGAATGTAAAATGATCAAAAACATAAATCCTTTAACATTACTTGCTTTGAATGTAGAAAACTTTATTATATAAAGTCACAATGTCCTCGATACAAAGACAATGAGAAGTATGAGAGAAATTATAAGAAGGGGAAGAAGGACAAGAAAAAAGCCATTAAAGCATCATCTTGGGATGACACAAGTGAATTTAAAAGTAAGCATTCAAAAGAAGGGATAGCTCATATATGGTTTACGACTATGGATAATGATGAGAAAACATCCAAACCTAATTCTTATGGAAATGATAATGATATTAATTTGAGAGACAATGAATTAGTTAAGAGCCCTAAAACCATGAGCGTGAAAAAAAAAGAAATCCTCTAAATTTAAAGAGGATAAAAAGAACCTAGATGCATGCATGAGTGAAAAATGAAAAGATGATAAATGAATTGTATAGCATTAGATCATCCAAAAAATAATCACCGATGACAATCATCAATTAGAAATAATAAGGCATGAGAATGAAGCATTGAAAAAGGAGGCAGATTTGCACAAGGAATCATTGTCCAAGTTTACTAAAGGGAGTGAAAAGCTAAAGAAAATGTAAGAGTTTAAAAGAATTCCAATGATATGCATGTAATAGGATACAACCATAGAAGTGAAGACATTTTTAAAACCACCTTTGTCAATGGAAAATATTTATATAGTGAAAAACAATTGCCTAATGTGAAAAATGAGTATGGAGCATCCAC
The DNA here is from genome assembly GCA_029891385.1 of Erythroxylum novogranatense. Lineage (NCBI taxonomy): Eukaryota > Viridiplantae > Streptophyta > Magnoliopsida > Malpighiales > Erythroxylaceae > Erythroxylum > Erythroxylum novogranatense. The sequence continues at coordinate 27,024,515 of CM057224.1, read as the reverse complement.
ATCCAAGCATATGCATGCACATTCCACATCTATTAGGACTAATTCTAAAAGCAAACATCATGTTTTTATATATTTCACAAAACCTAAGCATATGGTTTAATATTATTAAAGGAAGAATATACATAATTTTTATGATAACATATAAAACCACTCGCACACTTTTAGGCCTTAAATAAGAATACATCAAGCTTTCATTCATAGTAGGCATCACACATATAATCATAGGACATTTCACAACCTAAGGAGAATAATCAATAACTTTAATGACCAAGATAATATTCTATATTATGCACACACACAAATGCACAAAAAGGTCTACGCAATGTATATATGTATTATCATCATTCATATAATATGTTATGTCATTTTTGTGGTAATTATGAACATCATGATATATTTTATTTTCTTAAATAAAGAATGTCAAGCAAACCTTTAAAAAGGTGGGTTGAAAAGAAAAAGAAACCTAAGAACCATAGAACCAAGCTTGTTTGGGTTCTTATAATTCATTAATTAACTTGGTTTATAAGGTTATTAGAAAAGAAAGAGCAAATGTTAAGTAGTAAAGATAGTAGTTATTGAATTGATTATTACTTAGGACTTTATAAATTTACTCATGATGAATCTATCCTTCTTGCATCCACGAAAGTCTAGAAGATGTTGTAGGATGTGGAGAAATTAGCCACCAAAAACTTTTCAAAGGAGACAATATTTGAACCAAGTGAGAGAGATGAGAAGTATGAGAAGCCTTTAGTGTATTTAAGCTTAAAAGAAGAATATTTATCCAAATCTCTCATAAGTAATGTTCAACATAAGGTAAATATTAGTTCATAATTTAGAAATATGTTATAACTTGCATTGATGTTTGAATTTGAGTATGATTTAGGTATGAATTATGTATAGAGTTTTCATAATTATTTTAAAGTGTGAACTTTAGAACCTAGATTTAGAGATTATTGTACAAAATGAGGACACTAAGTTAAAATTTATATTAATTGGGATTAGAGATTATTG